>LPNX010712182.1:206465-337021 GCA_001517045.1 Pseudotsuga menziesii | reverse complement strand
AGCATATATACATGTTTGGGATATTGTTTTGTTTATTTTATTTTAAAATTATAAGTTAAATATAAACTTTTTCTTGTCAAGGTTGTTTTTCATATAAGGTAAGTATACATCTATAAATATAAATGAAGGAAGCTCTGAAATCATAGTTTAAATGGGGTTTTTTGGTCCCACAAACAAGGGAACATTTTATATCAATTTGGTATCTCGCTAGGTTGTGACTTTAAAATTAAATAATTATTATTAATTAGAGTGAAATCATAGTTGAAATGGGGTCTCTTGTCCAACGAACAAGGGAACCTTTTGTGACTTTCAAATTAAATAATTATTATCAATTGTGCTATGGTCCAATAGTAAACTTGTGTGAGTTTTCCATCACTAATTGATGTCTGATTCTCAAATCGAGGGTGCCTTTGGTATCTAAAATTAGGAATCCTTAGAGTGGTACGTCCTACAAGTGATCCATTAACTCCAAATATCAAAGCTTGGTCTTGATAGATATAAATAGATTTAAGTGATGGGATGCAATAGGGAGATTTGTGGGGAACTAAGTCGTGGACTCCTACCAAAAAATAAGGTTTGTTTTTGTCCCAACAAAAAAAAGTATAGTTATTCTTAATATTATGTGGTGTATATGGCATCTTGTTTCTCTTGATGCTATAATGGGTAGTGAGTTTTGGAGTGAGCTATGATCCAATGGTAAACATGTGGAAATTTTTCTTTACTAGCCCAAGTTCAATTCCAAGCGAATAGAGAATCGCTAGGATGGTGTGCCCTGATCTCAATAGATACAAATAAATTTTAGTAATGGATTTGGGGAAAATAATGCCTTCACTCTAACCAAAAATTAAGGGGGTTTTTGTGGAAAAAAATAATAGTAATTTGTGATAAATTGGTGGGATTTTTCAACTATTGGCTTAAGTCCAAATCCTAGTGAATGGTATTATTGCCACTCCCTAAGAGTTCTCAAAGGAAAATGTCCCATAGGTGATAAGTTCATTGATTCCAATCTCGAAACCTACTGTTAATAGATACAAATAGATTCCAATAGTGGATTTTGGGGGAATAAGTCCTCGATTCCAATCATTAATAAGGTGTGTTTTTGCAAAAAATATATGTTTGTGTGTGTGTGTGCATGTGTTTGTCCACCTATACACCCATGCCTGCTTTTTAAAATAAATTTGTGAATTTTTCCTTGTTTTGGATAAGCTAATTATGTTGATAAGTATTTATCTATAAAATTTGGTTCTATGGCATTACTTTGGCATAAGTATATTTTAGCTAGGATATTAGGGGAAATAATTAAAAGGGGGAAGCGCTCATATTTTTTTAATAAATAAGGGATATTGGTTTATTTTGCTATTAGACTTAGGGGGATACTTTTCAACTTTAGAAGCATAGATGTAATGAGAAGACTGTCAAATGGACGCATCATACAAATTAATAAAGGACACAAAAATAAAAATAAAAATAGTTTTCATGCTCTTACCTACCTAAGCTTCAATTGAGTGTCAAAGGGGACAAATGATGACGATTTGGGCCTAATTAAATATGAACATGTTAAGTGTGATAATTTGAACATGTACAGTGGTATAAAATTCAAGACATGATGATGCTTTTAATGAGAAACAACCAATCTCTGAGACACAACATTAACTAGACTATCATGCCGATGTAAAAGAAACGACTTGGAAAATATGTTGAAGGGGTCATACGTGCCAAGGTTTAGTGGGTTTTTTTATATGCCTAGGTCATGTCAAAATTAACATATAGCTGGGTTGCATTAATTCAATTTTGTTAATATAGGGACGTGTAAATATATTTTGTATATCTGTTAGAATTTACTAATTTCTAACACTGCAGATGGTTTCAGAGACCCCTTTAAGGGGTCTCGGATGGAAGGGGTCTCTGAATCCATCTGCAATGTTAGAATTTAGTAAAGGGTTCTCTTAATCCATCTGCAGTGTTAGAATTTAGTAAAATGTACAAATTCATTGTCAAATTTGTAATTTTTTTCATTATCGGAGTGACAACTAAAAATGACCAAATAAATGACCAATTGTTATGTGGTCATTTTTAGTCTAAATATCCCGTGACCAAATTTGGTCATTTATCTTGGTCGTTTTTAGTTGGTTTTTATCTCGTGACCAAAAGTGATCATTTATCTTGGTCTTTTTTACTTAGCTCACTTAAATTTATCAATTTTGGTCATTTATCCCTTGAAAAAAACTATGGTGACCAAAATGTTTGGTCTCCTGGTCACTAATCTCTCATTTTCCACTAGTGTTTGAAGAGGATGGCTAGGATGAGCTGATCATCCTCCTTCTTCACTTTGCATTGCTTCAAGAGGAAAAAAATATGCTTGAACTTTGTCAAGAAATCATTCAGAGTTTCGAAATTGGAAGGTTAGAGAGACATGAGTTCATTTTCGAGTTGGTAAACTCTCAAGTCATCATGCTTTCCATATAGAGATTCCAATTTGTCCCATATTTGTTTCGGTGTCTTCAGATCCGTAAGATGGAAGAGAAGGTCATCAGAAATAGAGAGGCACAAGAAACTGAAGGCTTCATCCTTCTTGTTCAAGAATTTTGATTTTTCTATGGCGGATCCCGGCTCAAATTCATTGTCCATGGCGACTCTATAGAGTCTTTTGAAACATAGTTGAATCTCCATTTTACTTTTCCATGAGTGGAAATTGTATGGAGTCAACAGAGGTATTGAGGAGGCCATCTGGATATGCTGTAGTGAATGCTTCACCTGTAGAAACCTGAAAATCAAAATAGAAAGGGAAAAATAAGGTCAGACAGCCTACACATTCTAGGCTTTCATCACACCCAACATAGTCAATCAAGCAAGCTTGATCAAGAAGTTCTTTACTTGGGATATTGAGTGGTAAGCCTTGGCTTCTGGTGCAGTGCTGGAATTTTGAGCTATTGCTCACTTTTCATGGAGAAATCTGTCAAAAATCTTTTTTTGAGAGATTGATATTCATCTCGCCCTGGGATCTGATACCATATTAATTCTTGCACATGATCTAGGAACTA
Source organism: Pseudotsuga menziesii (assembly GCA_001517045.1). Lineage (NCBI taxonomy): Eukaryota > Viridiplantae > Streptophyta > Pinopsida > Pinales > Pinaceae > Pseudotsuga > Pseudotsuga menziesii. Next base: position 333,980 of record LPNX010712182.1, on the reverse strand, counting down.
GGAATCAAAATAATCAAAGAATAATTAACAAATACTCATGAATTGGTGTTAATCAGAACCAGAATTGGTTTCCTCTTCATATATTTAATAAACAATGAAGGGTTACAATCCCAATGTCAAGCAGTAGCCTAACTCTATGAAGAATTCAAATACCTAAGGAGACAATTCGAATTTAGTGAGTGAGTCTAGCTTAACTGACTCTTATCCTTTCAATCACACTCAGTTAACCACTTGACCAAAATCCTAATTGACTCACCAAACCCTAACTGAAGTCAGAGTGCAATAAATGATTGAATCTCAACTGAAGGAGATCAAACAATTGTCAAAGAAAGCCAACCATCAAGTGCTAGTGCTCCATGACTTCAATGAACCCCAATGAGGTTAACAGAAGCTGAACTGACCATCAGAAGTTGGTGGAGGCACCTTGTTGACTCCAGATCATTAAATAATCATTAAATAATATATTTAATGACTGGAGGTGCCTTAACTGACTGGTTGAACTGATTGTAACCACCAGTTAGCAATTAGGTCCATTAATGTCACTCAGATCACCCCCGGAGTGCTCTAGTTAGCCTCCTTGACTGTAGGAGAAGGCTAAGTTAGCCTCCTTGACTATAGGTAGGCGTGGGTGTGACTGGATGATGGAAATTAATGCTCCACTGATGTCAATTAATGTCAATTATACTTAGGATAGTGGTTTAACTAGGCCAATTTGACTGAAAGAGTGTGTATGATGGTAAATGTCTCCAACATTCAGACCCACAGTTCAGTCTGTCATTCAGTCCGTAGTTCTATTTTTAGTGTTTTTATGTATATTTAGATTGTTTTTAGTTTTATTTTGTTAATGTTTGAATTATGTTTTGACTGTCATATTTAGATGTTATTTTGTTTAACATTAAAGTTAAAAATTAATTGTTTTAGGTTAGTTATTAAAGTTCTATTATTTTCCTTATCTCGTTTTGCTTGAATGTGTGTTGAGTTGTTTTTGTGTTTTGAATGTTATTACTGATTTTGTTTGAATACTGTATTATTTCGTATTTATGAATTTTAGATTTATTTATTTGTTTGTATGAGATATTTAATGTTATATGTGTTTTCCTTAGTATGTTTCTAGGTTGTCTCTTTTATGTTGTGTTATTGTTGAAAGAACTTGTAGGACGAAACCTAAAGATATTTCTTTTATTATGTTTTCTACTTGCTTCTTTTATTAAGTTTTCTAGTTCTTATAAGTTAAGTTTTCCTTGTACCCTAGTTTTCTATTTGAATAGTTAATTGTTGATTGTGTTTCAGTTTAAAGTTTATTATCAATTGTTTAGTTTATTAGTTTGCCTCAGTTTCATTACTATAATAAGTGTATTTTTAGGAGTTTGGCTCGGTTTTTCATTTTGAAAGATCGTTCAATATTTTGTTTGTTAAAATATTTACATGACCTCCTTTACCTTCGCATATATTTTGTGTAAACTCTAAGCTTACCAACCCCGGTTGATAATTAAAGGATAGGTGGATTAATTTAAATATTATAACACCCCAACAAGGAGAGAGAAGAAGAATTAATGAACACACATTAATTAATGATCAATAAATGATAATTGATATTGTTACATAGGTAATACATCCTTATAAAGGAAAAAGGAGTTGCTAAAAGACAACTCAAGCTAGCTCATAAAGCAAGGTTACTAATTATGATAAACCCCATAGTTGGCTAAAGCACTTTCCCAATCTACCAAGCACCTTAAAAATTAGCAATAACATGTGTGAGTGATGATGAGTGAAGTAAAGACTTGCTAATCCTAGAATATGGAGAGAAAATAATGGAGGATGGGTTGGCAACAAAAGCTGCTAGTTTCCTAGTTTACTAGCTTTACCTTATCCACAGAAAAGCAGGATAAAGCAGATAAAGCAGAATAAAGTAAAATCGGCTATAAAATGCAGTTACCAATTTTGGATGGCCATAAAGTGGTTAAGATCAACCTAGAATCAGAAATAAATCATTCTTGGGATATAGATGGCAAGTGTCGTCTCTAAGGTGCAAGTGGATGCCAGCTATCTAAGCTAGTGGGTAGGAAATGAATCAAATAATGATTAATTATTTTATGAAGCATGAATTTATGATGATATCTATGAACTAATCAGAAATATATATGCATAGAGGGCCTGGGAACAAAGCTATGGTCACCCTTTTACAATTTATCTTGTCCAAAGAAATGAGGAAAGAGGCAAAACCTCACGGGAAAAATCCTCCCTCAAGAAAGGACATGAAAAGTAATACAAAAAATGTTGAAATATCGGTGTTCCTGCTGCTCCAAACTAAATGCTAATGTATGGAGGAATCTTCTTCTTGGGAAGAAGATAAATTTGCTCACCTGGATCAAAAACATAAATAGTTGCAAGATGGATACTAGGACCATGTAGAACAACTGAGATCCAATGGTGTGAAGGAAGTACTGAAGGATCTTGAGACTTGTAATCATCTCCAAGATGATGAGATGACTTGAAATTCAAACCAGTAGAGATGAAATGAGCTCCAAATAGGTGAATAACTTACCAAGTGAATGTATAATTTCTCCATCTTCATTTACATAGAGAGGACGTGTGCAAGTGATCATGTAGGAACATAGAGAAGGCATAGGATCAAAGAGTGTGAATGCATGGGCTCCATGGGTTGACCTAGCTTCCAAAGAATCCAAGAGATCACAAATAAGCACAACAATAGACTCATGGGAATATATTGATAAATAATCCTCTATGGTAGAAGTATGAGAGGAGGAAAGATAGTGATGTTCAAAATCTTCAAGGAGGCTCTGAGAATGAGTGCCAAGAACAAAAGAGGAGCTATAGAAGCACATGGGATCAAGTATGTCAAGTGGTAAGACACTAAAAGAACTTGATTTGGCTAAGAAAACATCCTGATATTCACTGGTTTGTGCACCATCAAGAAGAGAGGCATGCACAAAGTGTGAGAGGTCTCGCATATGGATCTCAGAATCCATGATAGAAGAGATAGAGAACACTAAATGTGTGAGTGAATCATGAATAGAAATAGCATCTCCATTAGTCACTTATTTTTCATCAATAAAATCATAAGAAGATGAATGAAGATCTTCTACTTCAAGAGACACAAAAAAAGATGGCTCTTCAATATTTGCTTCTTGATTGAAAGAGGAAGCATTCAAATCAAAGAGAGTAGTAGAAACAAGAACTGTATGAGAAAGTTCTTCTTCATGATCAACTTCATCAGAGACTATAGAGGCCAAGACATATTGAGATAGAGAAATAATTGAGGATATAGAGGCACTCTCCACATAGCTAGAAGGATCCTCATTGTCCTTTCCCAAAACTCTATCTAATGTTGTCCAGAGATCCTTTGGGTATTCAATAGAATAAATAAGGTAGCGCATGCTTGGAGAGATAGCTAGACAAATAGATTCAATTTCTCTATCACAGTCATTCAACCAGTCACTTGGCTCTTCATAAGACTCTTCACCAGCTCTAATAGATATCTCACTAAGACCATGTCTCTTTAGATATGAAATCATCTTCAATTTCCACTCTGAATAGCTTGTGAATGGACAAAGAAGAGGAATTGATACTCTTGAATCCATTCTAAGTTGAACCTGCAAAATAAACCTCCAAATATGAAAAGGAGGATTAATTAATGAAATCTCAAATATGATATAATGTAGAGCTTTGATATTCTTAGCTCTGGTAGCATGTAGAGTTTTTCGTTACACCAAAACCTCCAGATGTTGATGAACATTTGAAACCCAGCACAAGGCCCTATGGTGAGTGGTGATTATTCCAATTGTTTTTATATTCCCAGAGATGCAATAGTTATACCATATGGAATGTTTTATCGATACTCCAACACCCCACCTCTAGCGTAGCTCGAGGGAATTGAACCTCAGACCTATGCTCAGACACAAAATACCATAGGCCTCATCCCTCCTATTGTGCCATTTAATTTTCTCTGTAGCTGCATTGGGCTTTGCCTCACTTGCCATGGTCACCCTATAGAGACCTTTCACTCTCAACAATATCTCCATCTCATCTTTCCACTCAAATAAATTGAATGGATTCAAGATGATCTTCTTATATTGATCCATAGCTCAGTAACTGTTCCCTCTAGTCAGCAGAATGCACTCCTAGTCAAGATGCTAAACCTGTAATAACAATATGGAAGGAGAGAAATTGATCTACAAAGGCTCTTCACTAGATCCAATAGATATCTCATAGAGACCTTGTCTCTTTATATATGAAATCATCTTCAATTTCCTCTCTGAATAGCTTGTTAATGGAGAAAGAAGAGGAACTGGTACTCTTGAATCCATTCGAAGTTGAACTTGCAAAATAAACATACAAATTTAAAAAGGAGGATTAATTAATGAACTCTCAAATATCTGATATCATGTAGAGCTTAGATATCCTCAACTATGATACCATGTAGAAATTCTAAATGCTTAATGGCATAAGGAATTTCATAAACAAGCTAAGGATATAGGCACACAATTAACCTCACAGAGAATTGTAGAGAATTAAAATAAGGAGAGAAGAAGAAGAATTAATGAACACATATTAATGAATGATCAATAAATGATAATTGATATTATTACATATGTAATATATCCTTATAAAGGAAAAAGGAGTTTCTAGAAGACAACTCAAGCTAGCTCATAAAGCATGCTTACTAATTATGATAAACCCCATAGTTGGCTAAAGCACTTTCCCAATCTACCAAGCACCTCACGAATTAGCAATAGCATGTGTGAGTGATGATGAGTGAAGGAAAGACTTGCTAATCCTAGAATATGGAGAGATAATAATGGAGGATGGGTTGGCAACAAAAGCTGCCAGTTTCATAGTTGACAAGATTTACCTTATCCATAGAAAAGAAGGATAAAGAATAATAAAGCAGAATCAACTGTAAAGTACAGTTACTGATTCTTGATGTCCATTAAGTGGTTAAGATCAACCCAGAATAAAAAATAAATCATTCCTGGGATATAGATGGAAAGTGTTGACTCTAAGGTTCAAGTGGATGCCAACTATCTAATCAAGTAGGTAGGAAATTAATCAAATAATGAAAAATTATTTTATGAGTGGGTTTATTATATTACAACAATAACAATAGATCCACCTCAAGAGATGAAGACCACCTTGGGAATGAGAAATAATCCAATATGAAGAAAAGTATGACCATAATTCCAAAGAAAGAAAGAGGCCTTAGACATAGTCTAGTAATGTGACACTACTGAGTGACATCATTGATGCAGAGCCTTCCAGCTATGAATAAGTACACAAGAATAAAGGGAAGGCGACTATGATCAAAGAGTACTAGTTCAAGAAGAATGATGTCTAGGATGTGGTGTCATGACCTGAAGGGAAATCTGTAGTGTCTTCCATATGGATCTACAAGATCCAACATGTATTAGATGGCGGCGTCATGGGATACAAGGAAAGATTCATAGCATGAGGCTTCTCATAGAAAGAAGGCACATACTACGAAGAGACATTTGAACTAGTGACGTGGTACACTTCCATTATATTCATATGTATAGGTATGAGATGCGAGATACATCAAATGAAATCAAGATAAAATTCTTGAATGATGTAGTCAAGGATGAAGTATACATAGAGCAGCCACTGGGAGTTGAGACACATGACAAGAAGACTCACATGTGAAAATTAAAGAAGGCATTGTACAATCTCAGAGATGTAGTGTGAGAAGAAATTTCAACAAAGTTTAAGATAGAGGATATTGGTATCTAGTGAACCTAGATGGATACATAGAATATTAGTAGCAGAGGAAGCTACTTGTGACTCCATTACAGAATGTTTCAATACATAGAGTATGAAATGCAGAGGGAGAATGATGATCCACTTCAGAGGGAATGACTGCAGAAGATCCTGAGGTTCGACATGGTATGAAAAGATGGAAAATATACTGATGGCTCTAGAATTTCCTAAGAGTAAAGTGGATTCCAACCTTTACTTCAAGGTTGAAGGTCGAAGACTAGTGATGCTCCTTTTATATGTTGATGACCTGTTCCTGACAGGAAAAGAGGAACTCATTAAAGATGCAAGAGGGATACTTGATTTCGAGTTTGAGATGAATGACTTGGGTATAATGCACTACTTTCTAGGCATGGAGGTGTGGCAGAGTGCAACTGAAATCTCCCTTGGACAAGGGAAGTATGTAGTGGAGATCCTGAAGAGGTTTGGTATGATGGACTGCAAGGCCATGGCCACACTTATGGCATCGAACCTATAGCTATTGAGTGATGATTTATTAGATATAGTGGATGCCATGATGTATCATCAGATGATTTGTTCATTGATCTGCCCGACGAATACAAGAACACATACATGCTTTTCTTTAAATGACCTAAGCCAGTTCCTAACAGATCCAAGACATGCTCACTTGGTTGAAAAGCAGGCAGTGAGGTACCTGAAGGGTACAGTTGAGTATGGGCTCAAGTATTGTATGAATCAGAAGACTAACCTGCATGGTTATGTTGATTTGTAATAGTATCACCACTGAGAAGAAGAGCACCTTGGGTTGCTTCTTCATTTTGTGATCTAGTATGGGCTACTGGTTTGTTTGGATGTAGTCCTGCATGGTGCTGAATACTACCGAGGAAAAATATGTTTCCACTTGATCGACTATTTGTGAGGTAATATGTTTCTTTTGAAATCTCCTATTTTATTTGATTGATGTGACATGGATTTTTGTATGATGTAGAGAGGAGCAATAAAGCTCTAGTATGTGATCCATATCGAGATCTCTTGAAAGAGAGATTGATGAGTTCTAGCATAGATGGAAAGATAGGTTTTTTGAGCATAAAATCTTATCGAAGCTCGTAGGTTGCTTAGATGTAATCAGTCTTGTAGGTTGTCCTCAGATGTAATCAGTCGTGGCGAAGCTCGCAGGTTATCCTTGGACGTAGTTAGTCTTGATGTGATTCTATGCTAGAAATAACCAAAGTGAAGTTTGAGTACTTCAAAGAGAATCTTGGAATTCTTCATATCGAGGTTACCTCCAAGGGGAAGTGATGAGTCTAAAAGACGCAGATACACATAATCCTTTCTGACATGGTGGCAGGCTAGGCCTCCCATGGTCGAACGTAAGTGCAGATCCTTTCCAACATGATGGCAGGATGGGCCTCCCATGGTTGCATGTAAGTGCAGAGCCTTTTCGACATGGTGACAGGCTGGGCCTCCCATGTTCATATTTCAGTTTATATCCTTTCCGACATGGTAGCAGGATAGGCCTCCCATGGTCGGATGTAAGTGCAAAGCCTTTCAGACATGGTGGCAGGCTTGACCTCCCATGGTAGAATGTAAGTGCAGAGCTTTTCTGACATGGTGGCAGGCTGGGCCTCCCATGGTTGGATGTAAGTGCAGAGCCTTTCCAACTTGATGGTAGTCTAGGCCTCCCATGGTCATGATGTAAGTGCTGAGATCCTTTCCAACATGGTGGCAGGTTGGGCCTCCCATGTTCATTGATGTAAGTGTCATGTTATGTGTATCTGGGTTGTGCTCCATGTGACGATGAGATGATCTGAATATGATGAGGTAATAATAGGGTACATAGGTATTGCAAGGCATGTAATCATTCCTAGGATGCTCCTTTAGGTTTTTCAGTGGCATATAATCAGTCCTGGGAGATCTTGTAGGTTTTGCAAGAGGAATATATAATTCATGGGATGTACCGACTTGATTACTTTCTCCTGGAGATGATGAAGAACTACACAGAGGACTAAGCCTACATCATGCATGAAAAAGGGATGGAATTGTAGATGAAGATCTAGAAGATGACTAGGCCTACATCCAACATGAAAAAGGGCTAGCATTGTAGATGAATACCTGGAAAAGGACTAGGCCTACATCCACCATGAAAAAGGGTTGGAACTGTAGAAACTTCTGATGACAGATAGTATGGGACAACGATCAAATTATAAGAAGATGATGGTAGTAGATATAATGAAGACTCTATGACTCTGTGATGATGATTATGCATTGAAGACCCGACCAGATGTGTTGATGATTGTGTAGAGAGAGAATGCCTTCCTAGTTAAGAGGGAGTGTTGATGTATTTGTAACTTTAGAATATATTCTGATGTATAATATCAAATTATATTTTGTTGTACCCCCATTGGGGATGTGTGTTACCCCCTTATGGGATGTCTAAATTGTGTCTAGACCTTGAGGTACAACCTCCATTGTAATTCGGGGAAATATTCCTCAGTTTAACATCATGTAATATGTAATTGCGGTCTCTCTAGGAGAAGTGGGTCCCATATGAGATGACATGTGGGATCCACTCTTATATTTGTCCAGTGAATTGAAAGGGTATAAATAGGGAGGTTTTCTCCCTCATTTATATATACCTCACACACTCTCTAAGGCACATGAGAGGGAGAGAGACAGTCATAGGAGGAGAGAAAGATAGCTGCTAAACATTTCTTATTACTTATTTTGATCGTCTTACTATTCTGAAGAAGTTTGTGGGGTTTTATCCTATATGGTTTCCCTGATTAAAATATTTGTGTCTTCTGTATCTTTTATATCTTATGCATTTTTTTGTACTTGTTATTCTTTCAAATAAAGATCTTAGATAATCTAATTAGATCTTAATAAAATATAACATGGTATCTTATGTCTCAGCATTTCCATAGACCTTCTATTCCATCTTGATGGATTTTCATCACCAGATGAAGTATGTGAGAAGCTTCAATTTTTTTTGGGGAAGAAAAATGATATGAGGGGTCATAAACTAGAGAATGAGTTGATATCACTGGTTCCAAGTAGCTTCAAATCATTGGAAGCCTACTTCTCCAAATTCAAACCACTAGTTTTGTAGCTAAAATAATGTGGTATATATAAGAAATATGAACAACTAGTCTTGGCCATCCTTTCAAAGTTTGGAACTACTGACTATTTGTTTCGACCTTCCATGCCACAAAGCTGACAACTCGAACTTGAAATATTCCTTCATTGGCAAATTTCATGGAATCCTTAACTAAGGAGCAAGACAAATTGTTCATGATAGGCACCATCAAGACTTCCAAAGATCAAGATTTGGTTGTTATAGATTCCAAAGGAAAGAAGAAGGATAAGAAACCTCTAGATAAAAAAGGATACAAGTTGAAGTATTAGGAGGAGTCCTCAAACTCCAAGAAAAATAATTTCCATAAGAAGAAAGGTAAAGGTGAAATGAGAAAGTGCACATACTGTGGTAAGGGATTTCATCCCGAGAGATATTGCATGAAGAACCATATCGATATGTTGAATAAAATATTGTAGAAGCACAACATAGACCTTCCCAAAGGCTTAAAGAAGAAGCTATGAGGACCCATTTTTGAAGACAATGAGATAGTTCATGGCCTAGTTTCAAGAACTGCAATATCTCCTTATTTTATCATTGATTCTAGAGATTCTAGGAACATAGTTTCAATAAGGGAGTTCTTCTCTTATCTTGATGATTCGATTGGTCCAAATATTTTTCTAGGAGACAACTCAAAAACTGAAAGTAAGGGTAAGGGTAACACATATTTTGACCATGGTTCCTTTGATAATGTCTTGTATGTCCCAGTTCTTGCTGCTAATCTCTTGTCAGCCTACAAGATGACCCAGACTATCTCTCCTAGGAAGTTTTTTTTCTCTCCCAATGATGTTGAAATCTATGATATTGCGAATGGTAGAGTCATTTCTAAAGGATTTGTGGGTCACAGTTCAAAAGTGTACAGGTTCTCACACTTCATGCCTTTATCTAACCCCTCTTCTCTCCTCACTCATGATAATGAAGCCAAAAGTATTTGGCATGAAAGGTTTGTTCATATAAATTATAAATATATTTCATATTTGTTTGAAAAGACATGGTTTCAGTGCTACCAAAGATCAAGTTTTCCAAAGGAGTCTGTCAGGGTTGCATTCTAGGAAAACACACAGAGCATAAGTATGAGAGTTTCAGTCATGAGTGAACCTCTGCACCTCTTAAACTCATACAAAGTGACATTTCTAGTTGTTTCCATCATATGTCCATGATTCAAGCCAAGTATTTTTTAGCCTTCATATATGAATTTTCCAAATACTACTGGGTTTACTTCCTTAAACTTATGTCTGAAGTTTTTGACCTATTCAAGGTTTTCAAAGCCTTAGTTGAGAATCGGTCTGGGAGGAAACTCAAGATATTAAAATCTGATAATGGTGATAAATATTTCAAGTCTGAGTTTATTCAATATTGTAAATATGTAGGTATCCATATGCAACATTCTATTCCTTACAAACCTTAGCATAATGGTCTTGTTGAGAGGAACAATAGAGCCCTAAAGGATATGGGTACATGTATGATGGAGTATAAGACTTTGCCACCAAAGTTTTGGTATGAATCTATAAACTGTGCATCCTATATCTAGAATAGGGTTCCTCACAAGAAACTTCATGGAATCACTTCTTTCAAATCTTGGAGTGGACACAAGCCTGATGTGTCTCATTTCAATATTTTTGGCCCAAGGGCATGGGCTAGAATTCCGTAAGACAAGAGGAAGGATTTGGAAACCCAAATTCAAGAGCACCTATTTGTTGCATATTTTGAAGATTCCAAATTTTATAAGCTAATAAACATGATCAGTTAAATATCCTTCATTGAAAGGAGTGTTCAGTTTGAAGAAGATCCTATGCCAGCAACATAAATCGAAGAGTCTTCTTCAACACCACCACCTTTGAATGTAAGTGAAGAGATTAATAAAATTTATAATTATAATATGTATTATATTGATGATGTAATTTCATATTTTAATAGTGAAGAAAGGCCAAAGTGGGAAGAAAACACCATTCAAGAAGTCGGGGAACTAGCTGGGATTCCTAGTGATTCTAGGAGGACTAGATCTCAATTCGAGAGTGCCCTTTCTATCAAGGACCCTTTATTTTCTAAGAAGTGCTATATAATTATTGAATCTGACCCAAAGAAATATGAATAAGCATTAGAATATCCAATATGTAAAACAACCATTAATGAGGAATATCATTTTCTTTAGAAGAATGACACATGGGAACAAGTCAATTGCCCCCCAGGGAGAAAGCTAGTCAATTGCAAGTGGGTATCCAAAAATAAATTTTTGATGATATATATCCTATGAATTATAAGGAAAGTTTAGTTTCCAAGGGATTCTCTCAAGTCCAAGGAATTGAATAAAATGATACCTTTTCACCATTGGAAAAGATGGACTACATAAGACTAGTTTTGGCCATTACAACTTCCAAGTAGTGGGAGGTACATCACATGGATGTGAAGAGTGCATTTCTACATGGATATATTAACAAATAAATATATATGCAGAATCTATAAGGTTTTGTGACAAATCCATATCTTGTGTGTAGGTGGAAGAAATCATTGTATGGGATAAAACAAACTCCTAAAGCTAGGTATGCCAAGATTGATGGCTTTTTGCTATCACTAAACTATTGCAGATGCAAGTATGATAAAAAATGTCTATTTTAAGTTTATTCATGGTTATTTAATCATTATTTTATTGTATGTGGATGACCTTCTTATCATAGGAATTTTCAAGAAATAAATTTCCTATTAGAAGAGTGCAATGAACCATGCCTTCTCCATGATTTATTTGGTATTGTTAAGCCAATTTTTGGGGCTTAAAATTTCTCAATAAGATCTTGGAATCAAGGTAAATTAGTCCATGTTTGATTCAGACCCACTAATAAAGTTCAACATAAAATATTGCAAGCCAAGAAAGACTCCTTTCCTTTCAGGAGTTAAGCTTGAAGAAGCATAGTCAACTCCATCGGTAAACAACACCCTGTATAGGAAACTGGTTGGTTGTATTATTTATTTGACTCATACTTGACCTGATATTTCTTATGTAGTGAGTGTGGAATCCACACACATGGATCAATATCATGAAATACATTGGAGGGAATTAAAGACAACCCTAAACTTTGTACAAGGAACAAGAACATATGGGATTCACTATGTTGCACAATCAAGCCTAGAGTTAGTTGGTTTAGTGAATTTGATTGGGAAGGTTATAATATTGATAGAAAATAAAATTTTAGATATGTGTTTATGCTTGTAGATGGACCAATCATCTGGACAAGTAAGAAGAAAAGTGAAATTGCACTTTCATATGCAAAGGAAGAATAAAAAAGAGTCTGAGACTTCTACAGTCATCTATTGTGACAACCAGCATACCATTCAAATATCAACTGATCCAGTACTGAGGTAGTGAACCAAACAAATATAGATCCATATTCACTACATCAGAGGACTTGTGCATGATGGGGTCATTTCTCTGCATTATTGTGCATCATCTGAGCAAGTTGCATACATCTTCACCAAGGTGTTTTTTGAGAATAATTTTAGCAATATCAAATCACTTCTAGGGATAGATGATCATGTGGTGAAGAATGATTGAAGTAAAGGTTTCTTACAATTTTTTTCATGTCCATGTTTAAGGGAGGATTCTCCCCTTTGTGCTTTTGCCTCTTTTCTTGTTTTGTATGTACAAGTAGTATGTAAAGGGTGACTAAGACTTGTTTATAGGCCCTATATCTATGATATCTATAATATTTTACATAATTCAAGTTTATGAGGGGGTGTTGGAATAATAAAAACCCATTCACGTACTTAGGATATAAAATTTAATCATTTTGGTTAAATTCCTAGGTATTACACTAGCTAGTTGGCATCCACTTGCATTTTTTGTGGCCAAAATTGCCAAAAATTCCTCCAGGAGAGATTCAGAAAGATTCTTAATAATAATTTTCCAACCCAACAGAATTCCCAGTTTATTAAGCATGCATTCCTACCTTATCCAGAGTTTCCTTTTTTTTTCTACAGTTTTAAGGCAAAAGGCAAAGCTAGTTTTACGGTAGACTGCCTTGTTTTTGTCACAACTCACCCTCCTTATTTTCCTCACCTAAAAGAATGATTATTCCACTTTCCTTCACTTACCATCTATACAAATTCATTCATCCAATTCACGAGCCTCTTGACATATTAAGAAAGAGTTTTATGTACATATGGGGGATTTTGACTAGTTTTGTAAGCCTGCTTTTGTACTGGTTCGAATGGAATATTTAAGATTTTGAATCCTTGGATTACCTACATGGTTAAAAAACCTATATATATATATATATATATATATATATATAATTATGGATGGTGTAAAATAATAGAACAACAATTTGTGTTATTCAATATATTTAGTCTCCTTTTGAGTGTTTCTTGCATATTTTTCAAGCAATTTTGGGAGTTCAATAGATCTAAGATTGGGATTAATTTCCACACATGTATGATCCTTGAGGACTCCCAAGGATATGTTCAATACAATCACCATATTGTATCAAGTAAATAATATCAATAGGAAAATGACCTTGAAAACTCAACTCAAGGATGTGAAGATGCTATTATGGAGAGAAATTCCTATGGTTTGGGGTACCACAACAGACAATTTGACTCCAGAAATCAATCCTTTCCAATATGCAATAGAAATTAAATGTCTAACACTAAAGGATCAGACCTCATACCTTATTCTAGACGGTTGAAGTAGATCCCCGTTGAGCTTTCCAACTTCAGCTTGAATTGATAAATTACTTCCTCGACAACAAGTAAACAATACGAGAATTCTATATATCATGGTGTTAGATCTATTCTGGCATATATAATCAATAATGTATAAGCATTTGACATAATCCCATGGATAAATATTCATTCAAACACACATTATTGGACAGGAAAAGATATTTCTATTAATATAAATCAGAGATTACAATAGATACAACCTCTGTTGGCACGTCTACAAATCGGAGAAACTGTATCCCCCACTTGGGCCTCCACCACCTCAATCCTCCATCTCTCGATAGCAAGATCACAAGCAAAAGGAAAGCTTGGGAAGAACACAAAATTTCTCCAAGGGACAAAGGGATGCAGGCTCAAGCATAAGTTCCGGTAACGATGGACTATAGTTTCTTTGCTCTCAATTCTCTCATATGCCTTCAATGTACCATAGAGTTCCTTATATGCTTTTCAAAGGGGTAATGAAAGGTCAAATTCGAGTGATCTCAAGGCATAGGGAAGGCCAGGAGTCAAGTGAGTCAGATCCATGTCAAGGAAAACTCCAAAAGGATTTGGATTTTGTACACATCTCGATGTATGCGGTTTTAGTGGTCAAACCCGCGTATATACGCGATTAAGGGTTTAAAAGTCATGTGCATCATTTTTCACATGTTTTTAGGGATGGTAAAGGAAACATCAAAGGAAAAAAAATGGTCCAAGGGGTCTAAGGAGTCTGCATTGGGATAGGGATAGGCCATACAAAGTGTGATTCACTTGGAGTGGTGAAATCAGCTATAACAGATGCCCCCTAATGTGTGAGGTCAGAGGGATCATACGATGGCCGAAATACATTATATGTCCATCCCAGAAGTGGAGTGATGAAGAATTCCAAGTGGAATACCAACCACCCAATCAGCATAGTACAATGATACAACTTTGCACATAACTGAAAATACATATAGCAGTCCCAAATACATAAGAGTACAATGGCCATGAATAGGCATGATACAAGATATCACATAAGTGGTCATCGACACGTACAATATACATAGATTAGAATATCCATGATGAAGATATACAAAGGACCATGATCTCCATAATGGATGAAGATATATAACAAATCAAGATCTCCATAGTGGCTGGAAATGTCTGACATATACTGGAATCAAGTCACGAGATCTGAAATCTCATGAACACTGGCATGATCAAGGAGGTAACATATAAGAGATGCCACCAATCTGGAAAGTCTTCTACACAAACCCTTACAAGTACATGTCCTACTATGTGAAAAGAGGTGTTGAGGTCGAACATAGTAGTCCATCGTCTGATTATCGGTCATTAATGTATATCGTTAATAGATGTGAGATCACCCACCGATAATGAAAATGGGAATCAAGGTACTAGAGTGCAAACTAACAAGTGTGAATAAATGTGTTGAGGTTGAACAGTTGAGAGGATCCATTGATCAAGGGACATTGATGTATTCCCAAAGACTGTCGATGGTGAGAGAACCTGCCACTGATGACTGCAAGTCTCAAGGCACTCAAACTGACTCTAGATTCCAATCCTAGAATAAATGATCTAAATTCGATGGGATGAAATCTGCTAGAAGGAGGGCATTAAGGAATCCCCCATCATCCAACACTAGGTACTCATCAAAGCTATAAAATGTGGAAGAACTCGATCATAAGGTGCACAAACCAGTAAATGTACCGGGAATGGCCGACATGCAAAGTCAAGATAACTGAGGAATGGCCGACTCAGGTTTCCACTTCCTTCGAACAAGAGCATAATGGAAAATGGTGATTGAATAAAGGTAGCATAGACTTGATATACAAACTGGGACATCTCTATGACACAGGAGGCATCAACAGAGGCTCCATAGGGACTGGAAGCTTAACCAGTCAGTGGAGATAAACTCATATAAATGAGTACAGCTCCTAAATTCAAACTATAAACCCAACTAATGGATGTGATATACAATGCTCTGTTCGAAGGAAACACGACTCGACAGCTACCAAAGATAACATCTTTCCTTGTTTGGCTTTTTGTTTTTTTGATTTTTTTTTTGTGGACTTTTTCAAATATTTAAAAATCTTGAAAAAGAATAAAACTACTTTATAGTTATAGACTAGGAGGAGACAAGTGTCATAGGGGCAAACAAACTAGTTCTAAGCAGTAGAACATACCTATGCTCAATGCAAGGACACATGTGTAGTATATCAACACTCGGGGGAAAATCCCCTCCCAGTAAAAAGGGAATCAAGCTGCAAAGGATATATAAAATGGCTCTGCATAGCTAGACATGAGACAAGCTCGGGCTATATGGCTGAAGCGCAATGTCATGGAAGCTAGGATAAAGCTCAATAAGGCAGGAAAAGCTCATGATAATGTAATTACAACTTGACATAAGGGAGTCCTAGGGAAATGGCCAGCATAAAGTTCAAGAGGAGTATGAATCTCTTGCTCAAGGACATGGTGGGACTAAAAGGGACTCTCCGACCTAAGAGAGGACTTGCAGCATGGGTACCAAATGCAAAAGGGAGCTAACTAGGACACCCATGTATAGGAAAGCTCTACCATTCACATAGTACCACTTCTAACAACAACATGAAGGTTACATGATACCATGGAATGGGTTTGTACCTAAGGTTAAGATGGAATGGTCATAAGGCAATGCATAAGTGCAAGTGGATGTGATATCCTAACCTATATTCCAGTTTATACATAATACCTATGATAAGCATGAATGGGTCGAAACCTCAGAGAGAGTGTACAAAAGATGGACCCTACATGACAACCATATTAGTCCAAAACAACCCAAAATAGTCAATAAAGAATCCAAACTATAGGATATAGGGAGGAATGATCATGACAACTGCACTTAAAGGAAACAATGCAGTGAACGATGGGATATAGAAAGGAAAGTAAGGTGTAGAACCAATGTTCACGCATCCACTACCACCCCCGTGAGGGTGACCACTGGTGTAAAGACCAAGTGAAGGGAAAAAATCCTCCACAAATGAAGTAGAGGATGGAAGATGACCATTCCCAAATCTATGAGCATGGTAAGGGGCTGCGATGCCCCCAAGTCTGACACCAGGGTCCGTACAAGGACCAAGGACGGGTGACAGGATACCAGGCATGCTGAAAATAAAAAGATTCAAACTTAAGAGAGCATAAATATACTCAAGTAACCGCAATCCCAAAGGCCAACTAGCACACAAAGAGCACACTCCTAAGAAAATATATAGCCAAAATATAAGCAAACCAAGGGTAGGATATGTGAGATCCCGAATGCAGTAGGTATGTATCTCCTAGGAGAGGCTTGAAACTACCATACACTACAAGTGGAGGTATGTAACCAATTATAGTGACCCTCAGCTTCAATGCATAAAGTGACTGTGTTGTCCGACCTCTACTTGGCCAGGACACTCACAGAATAACCTCTGCAAGTACCCTCTCGATAACTTGGGTAAGGAAACTAAGGTCACCTCAATATAATCAATGCTCAGGTGGACAGTCGTAGGTGGGATCGACTATATGGGCAGGGTAGAAAAGCTTGAAACTCTCGAAAGAGCCCCTAGATACGAATATAATCCTGGAAATATCTTTGGTGCTACTCAGTTACAACCAGGGGTCATCCCAATCATAACCGCTCACACTGCCTCGTGCTTAACTCCATTGTAAGAGGAGGATCCTGAGAAACACTAATTATACCAAGGAATTTCACACTGTCACCTGGACAGACACATACATGTTGTTGTTTAGTGGTCTTGGAGAATTTACTCACAATGAACTATTCCAAGATCCTAAAACCTAATCTTGTTGGTGCACCCTATAAAAGAAAAGAGTGTAGTTCATTTTAATTAAGCATTGATTTTAATGGTTTGCGAAACCAAAGATTATGGGTTCGATCCCTAGCGGAGTCACCAATTCTGTTACGGAGAGAAATTCCTATGGCTTGGGGTACCACAACAGACAACTTGACTCCAGAAATAAATCCTTTCCAATATGCAATAGAAATTAAATGTCTAACACTAAAGGATTAGACCTTGTACCTTATTTCGGACGGTTGAAGTAGATCCCTGTTGAGCTTTCCAACTTTAGCTTGAATTGATAAATTACTTCCTCAAAAACAAGTAAACAATACAAGCATTCTATATATCATGGTGTTAGATCTATTCTAGCATATATAATCAATAATGTATAAGCATTTGACATAATCCCATGGATAAAATATTCATTCAAACACACATTATTGGACAGGAAAAGATATTTCTATTAATATAGATCAGAGATTACAATAGATATAACCTCTGTTGGCACGTCTATGAATCGTAGAAACTGAATCCCCCACTTGGGCCTCCACCACCTCAATCCTCCATCTCTCGATAGAAAGGTCACAAGCAAAAGGCAAGCTTGGGAAGAACACAAAAGTTCTCCAAGGGACAAAGGGATGTAGACTCAAGCATAAGTTCTGGCAACAATGGACTATAGTTTCTTTACTCTCAATTCTCTCATATGCCTTCAATGTACCATAGAGTTCCTTATATATATTTTCAAAGGGGTAATGAAATGTTGAATCCGAGCGATCTCAAGGCATAGGGAAGGCCAGGAGTCAAGTGAGTCGGATCCATGTCAAGGAAAAATCCAAAAGGATTTGGATTTTGTACACATCCTGATGTATGTGGTTTTAGTGGTCAAACCCATGTATATACGCAATTAAGGGTTTAAAAGTCATGTGTATCATTTTTCACATGTTTTTATGGATGGTCAAGGAAACATCAAAGGACAAAAAATGGTCCAAGGGGTCTAAGGAGTCTGCATCGGGACAGGGGAAGGCCATACAAAGTGTGATTCACCTGGAGAGGTGAAATCAGCTATAACAAATGCAAATGTTAGATAGCATTCAATCTTACTTCTCTCAGATCTCTCAGATCAAAAAGTAGCTAGAAGTCATTAGACAATGTCAAAGAAATGAAATAAGATATTAAAACCTTGAATGGACTCCCAAGATCATGGGATTCATTCATTCAAGGAATATGTGCAATAAGGAATATGATCTCTTATAGTAGACTATGGGAAGAATGCACACAAGAAGAAGCTTGGTTCATAACAAGAGAGGAGAATATGGGAGCAACTATAGATCAAGCTCTCACAATAAATCATAGAAAGAATGAGGACCATCATCACAATAGAAGACAAATGGAATTCAAAATATATCTTTCCAAACATTTGATGCTACTCTTGTGATGAGAAGGGACACTAATCCATAGATTGTCCCATAAATAGAAGCTCCTTCAATAAGAAGTTAAACAAGAAAAGAAATCATAATCACATCACTAAAAATGATGAACCAACTAATAAAATATTGATATAAGAAAAATAATATTCCGAAAGTGACGAGGAATATGAATCCTATTGGTGAGGACAAAGGTCATACTCTTATCCATTTCATTATTTGGATAAGAAGGAATACAGGTAGTGACACTCAGAACCAGTACACAGGTTCCCAGAATTAGATGATGAAGTAGAAGGCTCCAATTATTCCTTGCAAGTACATAAGGATCAAGAATGAGTCTACCAAACAAGCAAAGATAAGTATTTGAATTGTCATTTCCTATATATAGTTTCTTAAATAACATTATTTAGTTGTGGACATATATATATTCAAGGAAATGTATTATGCATAATAGAATGTTTGAATTATTGAACAATATACTACTAATATGCATGTGATGGGTAAGTGGCATATGGTGCTATACAACATTTCATTTATACTTATCTATAATGAAACCTCTTTGTTGACACATTAGGATTAGTGCACAATCTCAATATTTTTATGGTAGAGTTGGAATCCATATAGAACGTTTCCATGTGTATACGGGATATAGATGAATGTTGTATTGGATAAAATAGTTGAATGATTGTATATTTATGCATAATAAATTTTCATTATAAATATGTCCTATGAAATATTTCTAACCATGAATTTTAAGTATTTGACTTGTAGGAAATATCCTGTACAACCACTTGTAAGAAAAGAAGGATGAGATTTGTTCCA
Source organism: Pseudotsuga menziesii (assembly GCA_001517045.1). Taxonomy (NCBI): domain Eukaryota; kingdom Viridiplantae; phylum Streptophyta; class Pinopsida; order Pinales; family Pinaceae; genus Pseudotsuga; species Pseudotsuga menziesii. Next base: position 314,340 of record LPNX010712182.1, on the reverse strand, counting down.
AAGAACAAGAGACAACAATCCAGTTAGAAAATTCACTCTAATAAACATACATGAAGATGAACCTGAAGCTAATAGGGTCAGAGACACCATGGTGGAATAAACAGCTTCAGAAGAACATAAGGATCATGATATGACCTAAAGAGAGTGATAGATCCACCTCGAGAGATGAAGTCCATCTTGGGCCTAAGAGATAAATCAAGATGAAGAAAAGTATGATGGGACTTGAAATGAAAGTAAGAGGCCTCGAATACACTCTAGTTATGTGGCATTGTTGAGTGACATCATTGATGTAGAGCCTTCCAGCTATGAAGAAGTATCCAAGGAAAAATGTAAGAACACTATGATAAAAAAATACTAGTTGATCGTGGGGAATGATTTCCAGGATGCGGTTCTAAAACCTGAAGGGAAGTGCATAGTGTATTCCATGTGGATCTACAATATCAAGTATGTAGTAGATGGTAGCATCAAGGGATACAAATCAAGGTTCATGGTTTCTCTTAGAAAGAGGGAGTAGACTATGGCATGACATACTCCATTTACCAGGACACACTTCTCTAGTGAAGTAGAACTGTATATCGAGCATAGAACCACATGTGCACAAAACAATTTGTACGAGCTCAGAATGAACCCATTGTCATGTCCCCACCTATTTGACCAACAAAATTGTGGGCCATGCTAAACACCTGGGGGGATTAAGTGGAATTAATTAAATTTCCTAGTGAAATTTTGCTAAATAATCATTATTGAGGCATGTAATTGATTTTTATTTATCATTATTATTTATTGTGCAATTTAATTATATGGAAATGAGATTTCCATGCTAGGGGGAGAACTTGGGAAAGCCAACTTGCCAACGTGGAAGAATTGGAAACTATATGACAAAAGAAGTCAGGTAGGAAAAGGGAAAGTGCCCAAAAGCCACGGAAAAGAAGCCAGAGACAAAAGAAAGCAATAATTGACAAGGAGGTTGTAGTTTCCTTTTGGAGACTCAGTCTCAAAAGCAGGAAAGTTTTCATAAGAAAAGCATAAAACAATGGAGGGCGCAGTTTATTTTTTGGATCTCAGTCATAAAAGCATGAAAGGCAAGAAAGTATGTCACCGGTAAAAGAAACAACTCTAGGCCTAGGGAGGGCATAGTTGCTAAGTTAGATGCATGACATGGATGGGGAAATAACTTACATGACCCCTACTTTCCAATTTCTCAAGGAGGGCGCATGAATTGGATAGGGTTAGGGTTTTGGAAAATGAGACTTTCCCATAAGGTGAGTGACTTTCCCAACAAGTCACTAGTGGCCTCTTTAAGGATAGATTGAAATCCTTTCATCATTTTGGTTTTTGTTTGATTGATGTTTATGTGAAGCATTGCTTCTACTTAAAGACGTGCCTCAACCTTTGGGAGATGGGCCCCATTTTCTTTCTTCCCCACTCTTCTTCATCCTTCTGTTTGTCTTTGCAGGTGTTGGATATCTAATGAAAAGAACCATGAGATCAGATCATATGTATTTTTCATCCATTCTACTCAGTGAACTTGAGCTCCAGGGAAGTGGAAGCTTCATTTACGGTCCCATCCATCCCGATGTCAAATTTGGGCGTCCTACCCACTGTTTTGAGCCCCATTTGGAGTAGTTAGTAATCCATTTATATATAATGTGAATAATCCAATAAAAATATGTTTAAAATATCTGTAATATTGTAATCATTCTGTCCAATAATATTACATATCAAGTCTTCCATGTATGAGCTTAAGTTGTCATTAAAATGGGGGGTTTTGATCAGTTTATTGCTTTAGTAAATGGGTAATGGACATGAGAATGAGTATGATTAATTTAATATGTTAAGTAAAGACTCACTAGGATCTGATAAATTCCATTATCTTCACTGAAGTCATTCTTATATGAATTTCATGCTTTACTATACACCCTAGTTAGATAACTAGTTAAAATTGACTACTCTTACAGTTTCTTTTATTATGAGAGTTATGCTAACCAAAATTAAATTCCCGAAGTTGTTGTATGTAAATAAATGACCCCTATGTACATAGAAACCTTTGAACAAAAAAATGTTGGATTCATACAAGCTTTGAGCAGCCTCCACTGTGTAGGGCCTCACCAAGAAAAAATTGCCAAGTTCTCTCGAATCTCTCCTAAACTTCCCAAAACTTTCCAAAACTATTGAAAACTATCCCAAAAATGATTGGCTTCTGTATTAATGTCTGATATCATCTTTGTGCATTTTCTCAAGCCTCTGGTTGAAGGGACTTGAAGGAATCTTCCTAGTTTCACACTTACGTGACCCAGAAGCGTGGGAGTAAGTTTCAGCCTAGCTAACTATGAAACCTAAATGGTCCCTGATCTAAAAATTTTAGGAAAGATTAATTATCTATGCTTAAAATTTCCTTGGTTGTTTCCCTCTTCCCACTTCCCTAATCCTAAATTTCTCAACTAAATACCTCCATCTGCCTAGTAAAACAAATTGTTTGATTGAGTGCACAGTTTGAATCCTAAATTAATAATTAAATTTTCATCAGCATCAGTTATCATATATGTATATCAGATATAGAAAATTTACAGTGGTATCAAATCATGGTCCTCCATACCTTCTCTTGATAAACATCGATGGGTCCAAAATACTATTCTAGTTCTAAAAGAAAGATTCTCAAAGAAGAGGAAGTTGAATTTGTTACAAAGAGAAACTTCCTATGGCTTGGGGTAGGCCACAATAGACTTAATGACATGAGAAATCAATCCATTCCAATATGAAATATAAATAAATGCATCTAACACTAAGGGATATGAAGCATACCTTTTTCCGAACAAGTGATGTAGATCAACGTTGAGCTTTTCCAACACGCTTGTATTCACAATTCGCTCTCAACAACAACAAACAAGACAAGCATGCTATATATCAAACTAAGTTAGGCCCGCTCTAGAATATATAAACCATCATGTATAAGCAAATATAACTACATCCATGGAGAAAATATTCATAGTTATACACATGTAATGGACAAGAAATGGATATTTCTATTAATAATAAATAGAGATAGAAGAGTGACAAACTCTATCGGCACCTCGTCAAAACGAAGAAACTGAGTCCTCCACCTGGGCCTTCACCACTTCAGTCCTCCATCTCAATGGAAATATTACAAGGAAATGGAAAGTTTGGGAAGAGCAACAATGTGTGCTCGAAAATGACAAAGGGATGTAGACTCAAGCATAAACAAGTGAGGAAACAATGAACTATAGTTTCCTTTCTCTTTAAAATTCTCATCCTCAATGCATGCAAGAGGCTCAATATATAGCCCTCCAATAGATTATGGAGGGTCGAGGCCGAGTGTTTTCCATGCATATGGAAGGCCAAGAGTCAATTTATCTGGGACTCAATGAGGAAAAATCCAAAAGCTTTTGTTGTTATCCACATTTCATGATGTACGTTGGTATTGGCTAAAAAGATGCATGTACACACAGATATTGGATTAAAAGTTGCATATATAATTAAACATATGTTTTTTATGGATTTTCTTGGATCATGAAAGTATAACTTGAGAAAGGGGGGTCTAAGGAGTCTATAGAGGTACATGGAATGCCATAAAGGTGTGATTTACCAGGTGTGGTAAAATCATCTATAATAGATTCCCCCTAATGTGTGAGGTTACAGGGGTAACATGATGGCCAAAATACATTCTATCCATCCCAGAAGTGGAGTAATGAAGACGAAAGTGGAAGAACCATCCACTCATCAGTACAATACAATGATAAATCTCAGCATGTGACTGCAAATATACATGTACCAGTCCCAGATACATAAGAGTTCAATGGCAATGAATAGGCATGATATACAAATGTCATGTGTGGTCATTTCCATCTACAATATACAATAAATGAGATCTCCATAGTAGATGAGGATATCTGGTGATATACTAGAATCTAGTCGTGAGAGATGACATCTCATGAATATTGGCATGATCAAAGAGGTAGCATATATGAAAGGCACTCAATGGACTCTAGACTCCTCTTCAATAATAAATTATTTGAATTTGATGGAATGGAATCCACTGGAAGGAGGACATTGAGGAATCCCCCATCAACCAACACGAGGTACTCAGTAATGCTAGATAATTTGTAAGAACTCGAAGCAACATGATGTGCATGAACCAGTAAGTGTATCGAGAATGGACGAAATGCAAAGAAAAGATAACTGAATAATGGATGAATTAGGATAAAATTCCTTTGAGCAAGAGCATAAGGAAAATGGTGACTGAACTAGGTAGCATAGACTTGACATGAAAACTGGGACATCTATGTGAAACAAGAGGAATCAACAGAGGCTCCATAGGAACTGGAAGCATAACCAGTCGGTAGAGAAAAATCAGAGTATCAAGTACAGCTCCTAAATTCATACTAATAACCCAACCAATGGATGTGATATACAATTCTCTGTTTGAAGGTGATATGAATCAAAAGCTACCAAAAGTAATATCATTTCCTGTCCAACTTTTTATGTTTTTTAATTTTTTTGGACTTTTTCAGATAAGAAAGATTGAAAAAGAATAAAAGTTCTTATAGTATACAACTAGGAGGATACAAGTGTCATGGGAAAGAAAACTAGTTCCAAGCAGTGGAACATACGTATGCTTAATGCAAGGAAGCATGTGCAGGATGAGGACACTAGGGGGAAGGTCTCCTCCCGGTAAGGGATGATCAAGTTGTAAAGGATATATAAAAAGGATCTGCTTGGCTAGGATTGAGACGATATTGGTCTATATCACCTATAACTATAAAGAGGAGAGCCGTCATAAAGATCAATAAGGAAATCACAATGCATGAAATGCAATTAAAACTTGATATACAAGGGAGTCCTTATGGGAGATGGCTATCATAAATTTCAAGAGGGATATGAAGCTCTTGCTCAAGGACATGGAAGAACTAGAAGGGACTCCCAAACCCAGTGGATAAATGTCAACATGGGTACCAAACTGTACAGAGGGATCTAACTAGGGAACCCATGAATAGGAAGGCTATACCACTTCTATAATGCCACTTCTAGTAGCAGCTTGAAGACGCTGTGACATTACGAAGTGGGTTCGTACCTATAGTCAAGGTGACATGGTCATAAGGCAGTGCATAATGCAAATAGATGTGTGGTTATAACCTATATGTCAGTTCAAAATTATACCTGCAATAGATGGGAACATCATTAGAGGAAATTTGAGGTCTAAAATGGGCCTCCTAAGGAAAATAATAAAATAATAGTAAAAATAATAAAATAATAGTTATTAATTTTGGAGGAAGAATGAAAAAAACTACTTTTTGTGTTCGTATTTTCAACATATCTCCTTGTGTTTTTTTCTCAAATTCTAAGCAGAAGAGCTCATTGGATGTGGAATTTAATTCCACATCCAACAAGTACCCACACTGCATAATTTTGACAGACCCCTCTACCCCAAAAACAAGAAATACTTGAAAAGGCATGATGATGGCGTCATCATCACGCCTTTTCAATTATTTCTTGTTTTTGGGGTAGTGGGGTTCATCAAAAGTATGTAGTGTGGGTACTCATTGGATGTAGAATTAAATTATGCATCCAACGAGCTCTCCCGCTTGAAATTTGAGTAAAAACACAAGGAGATATGTCGAAAATATGAACAAAAAAAGTAGTTTTCTTTTATGACAAATATGTCAATTCAACCTTTATGGTTGACTCATTTTATTGAAATTCTATTGGTTCTTGAATTCCAACTCACAAAATTTATTGTCGGTGCATTTTTTTATAAGGCCCATTTTAGACCCCAAATTTCCTCTAATGGTTAAAGTGTTGGTAAAAGTATGCTCAAATTAGATCCCTACACCACAACATTAGGGAAAAAAAGTCCAAAATAGTCAATAAGGGTCCAATCTATATAGTAGTGGGTAAAAATTTCAATTTCTTTTTAAATAGTAAAAACACCTTTTCACCATACCATTTGAAAATTTTACCCCACATAGTGCATTTGAACCATGGACTTAAAACCTTGATTGTGGGAGCTACGTGCCATGAAACCAGGAACCATATGATCCAGGTAACTATACATCCCATACTCTTTCATTTTAATGGTTTTATTTTAATTTTTTGTGGTTGAATTTTTATTTTGAAGCACCCCAAATTTGGCGTTTTGGCCCACATGAGAAGACTCTTGATTTCCGCGTATAGGGACAAGTATACATAGGGAATCCTTCTATTTCCACATACACGAATGGTTGTTCAGGAAACAGTCACGTACAAGGACGTCCATACCAAATTTTAAGGAACAAACTCATGAAACTCTTATGTTTTTCTACAGGATGGTATTGGAGTGGCATGAACCCAAACACAAAGATGTGGACAGGGTCGTGCAAGGTGATGTTGCTTCCCAAAAAGCTTTGAGGGAATGTGGCTTATATAAGTTTTGGTGTTTTGGTATCTTAAGAGATAAACGGAGACTACTCTAGATTCTTGTGGATTACTGGGATCTATATTCAGATACCTTTCATATCAATGGGATGCCCCTTAGCCTTGAGGTTGAGGATATATACTTTATTACTGGACTACCCCACTGAGGCAAGGTGGTAAACTTGAGAGATTTTGGGGTTGGAGGTGGCCTCACAATTGAGGAGTATATTGTTGTATACTACCTCCTAGACATAGAAAAGGTTGGGATTCAGCTCCCTATGAACTCTATCTAGAATCTTGGCCTCAAGGCCATAGTACTAGCATTGGGAAGGATTGTGGGGTTAACATCTCTCCATCAGGATTCCATGCCATTGAATTTTTATGTAGTTGAGTGCATGAGGCCCACTATCTATGACTAGAGTACCTCACTGTTGGGTAACATGAAACAATAGTTCACGGACTACAAGCTGGGTAGAAAAAGAAACTTTGGTTTTGCCAGCATATTGAGTACCTTCTTCTTTGAGTGTGTACTGAGCCTAATCCTGAGAGTATCAATTGATCCACATTGTCTTTGGGATCCTGGTCAGTTGTACTGGGCAGGTGTGATGTGGCAACTAGGAGGAGGATGTCTAGCTATGCCCTACCCACATGAATTCTTCCACTAGTGGTGTAGACAGATCGTAGCCATAGATGACTACCCCTATGCAAGGATAGACTTCAGTGTTGATCCAGATATGCCTATTCCGTAGGGATTTGCATGCGACAATATAGGTAATAATCCCGACTTCATTTTTTTTTTTAGATTATTAATTTTTTTGTATTTTTTGATATAATGAAACCAAAAATCATGTTTTTGGGTGGTGACACACACTAATATTGGTCATGTACATACAAATGTTGGTCCTAAACTGCCATACAACTTCCCTAAACATCATCGGAGGGTGAGAGGTGATGATACATATGATGTGGATGTGGAGCATCCGGTCCAAAATATCCACACAAACTTTGTTTGTTTGACGCATAGGGTGCCCATGGCAAAATTTGAGAACTTGCTTGAGGAGTTGTAGCAAAATGTAGTAGGTGTACCCCATGCATGGGCTCGATTGTTCATACTACTGGCTAGGGATTTCATTTTTTTTCATGATCAGCACCCTACTCCACATACTTAGAGGCCTAGATGTGCATTTTGTATCGATGGTGTAGTATATTTTGGTGGTTAAAAGCCCCAATTTTGTATCATGACATTATGTATTATGACACCACTTTTTGGACTATATTTTAAATGAAAAGTATTATGATGATCGGTTATTTATATTTACATGTGTGAATGTTATGTGAATGCTTCATTGTCTGTGTATCAAATTCCAATCCAATACATAATTTGCATATGAATCAACAACATGATTATAGTTCCTAGGAATGTGAATGTATGTAATGTTTTCAAATGGTCGTTCTAAGAACATTACTCACATGAATCTTTGTAATAAAGTCATATCTCTAATACAATACACACCATTTAACTTTAAGACCACTAACTATGAGTCAAGACATACCTTAAGAGATCAAATAGGATGAGAGATGGAATCACATAATAATTCAATCATGACACTATATTCAACAATATTGTTCGATGAAGGCTGAAGACATACACCTCCTGAAGCCAATACTTGATCTGTAGGAATATAAATCACCCAGGTAGCTGAATCCAAGTTTTGTGTGTGGCGGCTGGCATCCTACATATACCAAAGAATCTATCGACATCTTCCACAACAAATGGAAGAAATTTAACAAACCTGATCACCATGAGAAGACCAAAACTAAACTATTCAACTATAAAATAATATATTCAAAGTACCAACCTCTACTGAGAATTACGCATAGTAATTTTTAAGATAGATCCCATTTCTAGGATCTGCCAAGGATCTACCATCATAATATTCTAGCTCGTAACCCCTTTCTTTAACACTCATTTGACTATGTAAGGCCCATGCCACATGGGGTTAAAATTTCCCACCCCTAACAGTTCACTAGCTTGGTCATACAAGAGGACCAAGTCACCTTCACTAAACTTCCAACGATGGACAGACTTATCATACTGAGCCTTAACATGATGCTTTTTTAATTCAAGAGCCACTAAGGAATTTCGACGCTGATCATCAAGTTTCTCTAAGTGGAACAAACGTTCCTCTAACTCAGAAGTTTCTAGAAAAATTTCTACGACTAGCTTCAAAGAAGGGATTTCGCATTCAATCGTTAAAATCGACTCCACCCCATGCACCAACTTATATGGATAAAAATTGGTGGTAGTATTAACCGTGGTTTGGTAAGACCACAAAGAAGGATACAACATGATATGCCAATTGGTATTGCTTTGTGTGATGGTTCTTTGGAGAATGGACTTAAGGGACTTATTCACAGCTTCAACCTGTCCATTTGCTTGAGGATAATAAGAAGAGGAGTGCTCTTGCTTATATCCCAACTTCGAAGATAGGTCAACCATCATCTTGTTTTGAAATTTTCTTTCGTAGTTAGTGACAATATCTCTCAAGATATCAAACTGGGTGATAATTTGATTGAAAATGAAATGCATGTATTTCTCACTGTCGGCTTTGATAGTGGGCATAGCCTCTTCCAATTTCTTGAAGTATTCAACAACCACTATGATATAATGATGCCCCCCCCATCGAAGTTGGGTTGAAATAGATAAAATAAACTTCTCACTTGGTGAATGAACCATTAGTGATAATGGGGTAGGATGCAAGCGCATATTCTGTGCAAACACTTGACAAGGGTGGCACTGCTTGACCGCATTAACACAATCCTTGAAGATCGATGACAAAAAATAAATCGGTCTCAAAATATTTTGGGCTGTAGCAAGCCCAGATAAATGACCACCACATTCCCCTTTGTGGAAATTATTCATTCAACACAGCCTCAACCTCATGAGTCAAACATTGATGCAAAATTGAATCAACCCCATGCTGATACAAAGTGTCACCAACAATGACTTTTTTCTTAGTGACATGACGTGACCATTGACGCTCATCCTGTGAGACTTGAGGAGGAACCTTAAAATTCTACAAATAGATGATAGTATCCCCATACCATGGGTCGATTGTTGAAATGAGAAAAATATACTCATCGACAAAAGAGTCTTCATGAACCTCGACTTCATCCAAACTAGGAAAATCTGATATGAGTTCCGCAAAAATAAACGATTTCTTCGAATTTTTCGAAGCAAACTTGAGATCGAACTCTTGCAAAATAAAAATCGATTTATTGTATTTTTCCCCCTATCATCCATCTGGTGAGGACAAACTGAAATGGATTGATGCAAGCCACAACCAAAGTCTGGTGAAGGAGTATGTAATGTCTCAATCATTGAACCGTATGGATGGTAGCTAACGCTATCTTCTCAACATGAGTATAAAATATTTCAACATCAATGAGGATTTGGATAAGATAATAGATAACTTGCCCTTGGACCCATTCATCCTCTTGAACCAAAACGATACCAATCGTCTCTTGAGACGTGACCACATATAATAAGAAATCGCAGCTATAGTCGGGTGGAATAAGCATAGGTGTCAATGCCAAGGATTTATTCAATGCATCGAAAGACTTCCAGGATCGCTAATCCTAGATAAAAGGAGTGTATTTATTCAAATATGCATGAAACCCTTGGTCAAATTGGAAAAATTGAAAACAAACCTATGAAAGAAGTTAGCCATCCCTTATAAACTCTGAAGGTATCTAATCATGCGTGGGGGAGACAATCAAAGTCAGTGCCTCAACCTTTAAAGGGTTGACCCTAGTGCCCTCCTTAGTAATGATAAACCCCAATAGGAAACCTACTTTCATGCAAAATATGCACTTTTTTGGATTTAACTGGATTTGATATGGGAGACATATTTCAAAAACCAATTGTAGATGGTCAGGATAATCCACTCTAAAATGAGAGTGTGTAGCTAAATCATAGAGATACACTTCAATAATATGCTTAAGGTTGTGAAAATCAAAGGTCATAGTCCATTGAAAAGTGGCTCCAGAAGTTTTAAGGCCTAAAGGCATCTTTCGGTATGTAAACGTACCCAAATGACAAATAAAATCCATTTTATGTTGATCCTCGTGTTTGATATGAATCTGATTATACCCTAAGAAGCCATCCATGAACGAGAACACCTTGCTTCCCACACACTCATCGAAAATATGGTTTATGAATGGTGTGGGAAAGTTATATTTATGACAAGCTCTATTCAGGTCTCTAAAATTAGTGCAAAAAATGATAGTCCCTTGTTTCTTATCAACCGAAACAGGATTGGATACCCATTTAGTCAAGGGAACCAGATAGAGAAATCTAGCCTTAAGAAACTTCTCTATATCTTCCTTAATAGTGTGTGCCTTATAGGGATTCAACGCTCGTAAGCATTGTCAAATAGGTCTAGCATCTGTATAGGTATTAATCTCATGTTCAACAATGTGAGGTTCTATTCCTGATATTTCATGATATGACCAAGAAAAAGCATCTCGAAATTATTTGAAGAGCTTAGTGTATGCTTCAATTTCATCGTGGGAACAATCCACTCCAATGTAAGCATTTTCAATATTTCTGGGACTTTGAGAAATGTTGATAGGGATAGTTAGTGACAAGTTAGCCATGTTCCCTTTATAAATATTACCAAGAGAGCCTAATGGGACCATGGGACTACCAACCTTCTCACTAAGGATTTCCCTATAGTCATCACACTCAATACATTCAAGCTCTAGGAGAAAGTAAGATCGATGGTGTAACTCCTACCAAGGCCCATCTAATCCATTCATGGATTCGAGGATAGATTCATCCAAATGAAAAGTGTCATCAAAGAAATCATGAGAGTGTGATGACGCAAACACCTAGGCAAGCAGTGCATAAGGGTCCTCCTCCTCTGTCCCCGAAGAGGAAGGACAAGGATCTACAATAGGACCAAAAGTAGCTTTATATGAAATCACCGCTATAGATAAGGACATGCCCATATTGGTAGGTCTAGGATATTCATCCAAAGTGCTTGGAGAAGGGAGAGTCCAAGGATCTTCCAAATTCAAAATGTGAAATTGAGTCGAACTCAACGATGATGATTCACTACCAATCCTGAAACCTATCATAAGAATTAGTGCAGAAATATTGAAAGTTCCCATCAATGACGGATACATTCCCACTCCAACATTCTGAGTTGTCGGCTGAGAATTATCAATGACCAGGATAGTAGCTCCATACGATGATTTCGTATAAGAATGATCAAAATATTTTTGAGCGACCATGACAATCTTCCCTCTGAAAGGAAAAAAAAAACTCAGAAGAGGGATGACACGACCGCTTTCATATTATAAATCGAGTTATGGTGTAGTAGAAGGATATATTCAAAGGGAAGATCAACCACCTCGACCTCAATCGGCATGGTCTTCCCTCCCAATCGGACCTCAAGAGAAGGAAGTATACCATGCGTATGAAACGATCTCCCATAAAAATAAATCAACATGGTTCCAAATATTGACAACGTGGGTCAACCTAGACCCTTCCAACAGGATAAAGACATCATAGAAGTCGCAGTGCCTTCATCAATTACTATGCATTTAATGGTGTTGTTTATACACTCCACATGGACTAGAAGAGCCACATGGTAAGGAAAGTGAGGTTGGAATTCATGGTTTTCAAATTTAATCATTGTGTAAGGATGTGAATCAACCACTCCAAGTGCAGAAAACAAATCTCTCCTCTACGAAGAAAAAGTATGAAGGACTTCTAAGGAGGACATCGCATAGGGAGTCTGGCCCAAATCCTTGACAATGGAATAGTTTTGGGTGGCTTGAGAATTAGAATTGTGCCCCGAATGCTTTAAGACTCCCTTAGGAATGCGAGGGATAATTTCAGGCTTGTCGATATGCAAAGGGGGCTTGGGAGGAATAGGTTCTTTTCCCAAGTCGGGTTGTGACAAATCATAACCTTTAGATCATGTCACAACATTCTCGGTGGACATCATGTTGATGCACCCATGGACACTTTCGGTGTTCGATGAGTTTTGAATCGCACCAAAAGAACTTCTAGAGTCCACGATCCTTGAATTCATATTTTGATTGTGTGGTAAAGGGTCTGTCAACACAGCTGAGTTTTCTGTGATGAACTTTGAGGAATATTCAATACGAAGGAACAAGTAAGTGAGATGATATCCCCCACAAATATTTCAAGGGAACTTAAACTTATGTTTAGACTTCTTTTCCACCCCATCATCATTACTATTCTTCTCATCGTTAGAATTTCCATTCCTATTCCCACCCTTACAATTATTTCTTCCCTTTTTCTTGTTCCTTTCAGGATGTTGGTTACCCTTATGGTTCAACTATTGCACAGAGTGTACATCCATCAATTGGGTGGGATGAGATGAAGTTGTATCTTGTCCCGACAAAGAATTGTTAATAGAAAAATTCTTCATTTGATTCATAACTAAGTATACAGTTTTAGTACTTACGGAGCCAACAATTCCATCACCATGTGGCCCAGGCTTGAACTTATGATCGAAATTTGACCACAATGCATTCAAAATAATATCATATAACAGCCCATACTGAGTTTAAATCAAGTCTAGTTGTTGAGCTCAAAAAATAGCCCGTTCCTCGTTCATCACTCTAGATGTGGAAACATCCTTCACTATATATGGAAATAACGATTTGAGGAACTACTCAAAAAGAAACTCGGGTGGAATGTTTGCGTTAATCAACCGCTTTTGTCTACACCACTCTTGAATATGGTCAGAGATATGTGTGGCTTTATCTTGCTGAAATGGCTAAATGTGGTTGAGAAAAGTCATGGCTAAGTCATTGAATTTTCGATATGTTCCCCCCAAGAAATTGTATATACCATTTCACCACCGGACCCGTGAGGGTGCATTCAAAAAGTCATCAACAAATAGAATCATGGTTCAACGAAATCGAAGAGCACCATAGGTGGAAAGTAGTAACATTCTAACCAGGGTCGTCACCACTCTTACCTTCAAATTTTAGAATTTCTGAGGGAATCTTGGCAGGAACAACTGGCCATGTCAGATCATGAGATACCATATCATTGGGCAATCTCAACAAATTAGGAAAGTTCAGGGTAGCTAGGAAAGTGATCCTAGGTTAATCCATCTAGTTCCATGCCCCCCTATAAGATTGATTCATGTAATTCTGGTTGTTGTAAATACCATGGCCTTGGCCACTAGGATAATAGCCTCCTCCTGCTTGAGCCATAAAAGGATACATGAGAATATTATAATTCAGAATACCTTGAGATTGGGGTACTACATAGCCATAATTGTAATAGTGATAAGAAGTTTGACCCTCAGACATATAAGGTGTTACATAACCTTCTGACACGTAAGGAGGAACGTAGCCTTATGATACTATAGTGTGGGAAGACAAGGGGGAAACATGGCTAGAGGTAGTACTCCAACTTGAAGGACCAAGTGATTCATGGGAAGGATGTGACATTAAAAAGGAATTCAAAGGAACATGTGCAGTGGATGATGGAGCATAGGATGGAATATAGGTTGTGCTTCCAATGTAAACATATATAGGGCCATTTTCGCAAATAGAGATACTAGTAGTAGGCCTATGTAACGGGTATGAAGATGCTCCCACAATAGGCGTGGAAGGTGCAATGTGGCCACTACCAAACCTATTTGCATTGAAAGGAATGGAAGTTCCCCCAGGCGTAGTACCAGGGTCAATACCAGATCTGAAATTAAAATGACAGAACGACCTATGAAAAGTATGGTATGCCAAATATAAAAGGGCTAGTGCTAGAGGGTACTATATGAGTCTCACCACTCGACCTATGCGAAGAATATCGACGGTCAGTGTTTACATAATATGAAAACTAGGATTGTGCATGATATGATGCACTAACCTCAAAGTATTGTCTTCTTCTAGAGTCCCATATACACTACCTGGTACATTCCCTTCCCTAGGGGGCAGAGAAGGAGGGGCCTCCGGGATCTCATATGTATGACTCATGGTGAGATCAGTGTGTGGATCACAGTGAGTATGAGTCCACCCGGATTGTCTAGATCTCTTCCATGAAGGAGGAGTAGACATAGAAGGAGGAAGACCCACTAAGTGTCAAGAACGATGAAATTCCTCTCCTTGATCCATGATGACTCCACAAAAATAAAGAGACTCAAACTAATTATGAACCCTATAGTAGGCTAGTGAACATAAAGCACACTCCTAATATAATCTAAGACAAAATGAAAGCAAGCCAAGGGGAGGATAAATTAGCTCCCGAATGTAGCAGGTACGTCTCACCTAGGAGAGGCTTGAGACTCCCATACACTACAAGTGGCAGTGTGTAACTACCACAACCCCAAAATTTCAAAAAAATTTAAAATTTTTAAAGTAATATAAAATGTCTGAAGTTGCAGTTTAATAACTGCTAGTGGTTAGCGGAAAATGAAACAGTTAACAATAAGTAGTGATTTACTTCAAACACATAAAAGCTAATACCACTTTAATTTTGGTAACTTATATAAAATGACTTGAATTCAGTTGCTTCTAGCTGTATTGATGATTTATTTTGGTCAAGTAGGTGAGAAAACTATGTTCTAATTCGGGGCTTACTTAGCAACTGCTAACTCAGCTGGATTTCAGGTTCTTACAGGTTTAGCAGGTAAACTTTTGAATAAGCAGGAGTTTATTTTTGCGTTAAGTCAAGAAGTACTTCTTTAGCATAATAAAATGCTAGAGTGTAAATTGATTAATAGAAAGCAAGGATACGATGAGGTAAAGTAACTTCCTTTGCTATTTTTTGGATCTATGATAGTATTTTAAGTTAGTCGTAAAGACCAATATCCTTAACATACTTAGTTCCTTTTACCAGAATTAGTTCTACTTAAGTTTGTTTCTATTGTTTTATACCTAGTCACTTACAGAATCTATTGATGAGCATAGGGCTCATAATTTAACCTAGAAACACTTTTACTATAGCATAATTTTACTGCTATTGTTATGTTTAATACTCAATGTACTGCTTTATATGCATGAATATAATCCCATGATCCTCAAGGCAAAAGTTTACAATTAGATTACATAGCTCTACTTTTAACTCTTCTTTAGTAGTGAAGAATATAATTCTATTTATTTGTATATAGTTATAATTATCTTCTTGAACTACTCGACATCAAGCTATAAATTCCAATTTCTAGGTTATCACCATGTCACATGTGTTATTGTAATATTACATTACCATATTGTTAATAATATTACTAAGTAATTTTACTTATACCCTTAGGTAGTCTTCTACCTTCTAATTACCTTGGTGTAGTCTAATTATTGGTTTGATTTATTATAAGCTTGGTTCTTTATGGAAAACAACAAGAACACAAATCCCAAAGGAAGTTTTAAACCACAGCTTAAATCATCTAAAACAAGGTTTGTATGAAAAGCAATTAGAAGTGCAAAAGACTAAAGGTCGAAGGCATAAGTTTCATTATTGATCATGATATATATGCTTTTACAAAATGGTCGAATGTAATGCTTTTCAAAATGACAAAAGATAAGAACTAATTTAAAACAAAACATTATCATTGGTTGCATGGTATATATGATTGGGAATGATAAGTTTTTCAAATGATAGTGCAGGGTTGACTATAGGGATCAACCCACTTTTGATCAAATATCTTGACGGGCATGTGGATGAGTCTCCACCATGCATTGGTTGATTTAAAACACAAAGAGAAACCCTATGCTCTTTCATTTTCATTTGAGGGTTTTCTCTACACTATGAGAGTCCTTTGTGGCCATGAGAGGCCTACTGGTTCATCGTTTGCTGGCTCCGTTGTATGCATTATGGTGCTACATTATCATGCAAGTGTGTTGAGGGATTCATAGTTTGTAATTTGGTTCCTTCTGTGAGTTATTGGAACACAATGAGAGTGGTTTTTGGAACTCTGTCAGTAGCTCAAAAATTGGAAATAGTGTTACCCTTGTCTTTGCTCATGACTTTCTCCAGTATCGGGGAGATTTAGAGTAATAACCTTGCTGCCTCTGTTATAGGGTTGGCACAAGGGTTTGGTTGCTTCTTGGTGTAGTTTTCTCGAACTGGTTCAGTTTCCTTCTCAACTCCAAACCTCTTAACTGCAGGTAAAAGATTTGCCCTGCACTCATTCCTTTCATTATTTTCTAGCTAAGGTTTTAATACGATGAATGAAATTTCTAACTAACGATTTGGCGTTGGACTTGTAGGTTATATTCATGGCTTTAGACTTGAAGGAAATCCTCTCCAGCGTTGGTTAACTTTGTGGCCTACAAATGGGTAAGCCCCAGTCTCGTCATGGAATCTCCCTACTTGTAAATGGTTGTTGGAAGGAGTTTATAGTTGAAAGGAAGCATGGCTTCGATTCCTTCAATGGTTTAAATGTTTAGTTTTGTTATTACTTTAGTTTTTGTTTTTAAACCCTTGTGGCATTCATTGGGTAGCTCTGGCTCTTCAGCCATTATATGTATGTAGTTTTGGTTACAAAGAAGAGAATTCAACCTTACGGATTAATAATATAATATTGTGGTTTTAAGATTATAAGGATCTTTTGTACTCTGGGTTTTTATAAGACTCCTGTCCCATTTATTCTAGTTTGTTCTATTCGATCTTTTAAATGATAAGACTGTAAAAAGGGTTTTCTTCTTTATTTGTCAGTAATGTGATTTACTATTAATAATAAATACTTATAAGTAGTTATTTTAAAGGTGGAGAATGTGGAACAGTCAAAATGTAAAATTTAGAAGTTTTTACATTATCAGTCCACGAAATAAACTAGTTATGGTTTATTAAAAAGGAGCTTTGTATAAATGGTGTTCTTATTCGAAAGGGTTTTGACCCTTGAATTAATACAGGCTTTAAGCCTTACCTGGTTTGAGGTTTTATAACGCTCATGGTTATAATTCTTGGTTTATTATGTTTAATATAACATATACATTTTATTTATTATTACTCTGTAACTAGAATTTATTTTAAGTTCTTCAATTTCTAAAACTTAGTTAAAGGAAATTAATATAAACCCTACAACTTAAGAAATTATGTTCCTTCTTAAACTATTCTTGCCTCTGTTTATATGAAATGGAATAATAGAAAATAATAATGGTTTACAATTAATCTTATGATATTAACTCTGTAGGTTATTGAAATTATTCCAACAGTTTTTACTTCCAGTTTTTAGTTAATAAAATAGTAAATAGTTTTTAATTCATTGTACTTAAATAATTTTGATTATCAGTAAAACATTATTTGTTTGTGAAGATAAACGGATTATCAAGAATCCTTATTCTGGTTCTATTAAATTAATATTAAAACTATCTTTCTATTATCTTTTACCCACTTCTTCAAACATTAGTTATTTATTTACTGTAATGTTCATTTTGTTCCTGCTAGTTTACTTAAGCTATAGAACTAATGTTTTTACCATTTTCTTATATTTGGGCGAGTTTAAGTAAAATAATAAGTGTAACAATTTATAATACTGCTTTTTCATTGTATTTGTAAACACTGAAATAAAGTCTATTTTCATTTACATATAGATGCAGAATCATATTTACTATTCTCATTCCATTACAAAAATTATTTCATTTACTTTAAACAATCTAACTGTGCTAGAGTACGGCCTGAAACCAGGTGTGGAAAAACACAACTTAGAAATTTAATTTCTATCTACTTCAGTTAATAGATATTCATTCCATTTCTACTATAATCTATAATTCTTACTACATCTAAAATTTCACAATTACCTTTCATTTATAAACCTAAACATTTAACGAGCATGTAATAGATAGCCTAAAATTCACTTAAATAAGATAGTAAAAATAAAATAGAACATGTTGAGGACAAGACGACAACAGCTTAAGGAGTTCATTCCTCCCTACCAATCTCCTAGAGAGCACTCAAACAACGCTTCCTTAGGACCCCTGAGCCTGTTCCTGGTCTTCTTGGCTGAGAACTGGGTGGAGAATGCAACTATAGAAACCTCAGTCACCTGAGTGATTCAAATAATTTAGTAAAACAATCTACTCTCAGCGGTATGATCTTCAGCTTAAAAAATACACTAGATCAATCTCAGTAGTTATCCCCTCAAACACTTTCCAAATTCCCCTCCATTGAATTTCTATGAAGTAAATTCATTCACCCTGAATGATCACTTCTGTAGAATGAGAATCCTCAACTCTCTTCAATGGGAAATTTTATAGAGATTCCTAGGTCTTTCTGCATCAGTTTTCATTAATTGAGCCACCTGCTCTGATTCCACTTTCTTGGGGAATCATGACCACAAATATAGGGAGGTTTCCAACTGCAATAGTTGGAAGTGGTTTGAAGATGCTGCCACATGTCAGTTTGCTCTCCACCCAGTCTCCTCCACCTATTTGACCAGTAAACACTCTTTTAACAGATCTCCTAAGCTGTTGTCTCCTCATTTATTTATTTATAAATAAAGTATTCTAAATTTACATTAGATATTCTTGACCTCACTGGGTCATCAATTACAAATTAGCATAAAATTTAAAACAATGTTCCTCAATAATAAAACATTGTTTTTGCAAATTGGGGAATGTGACATACACACCCCCTTAAATTATAACATCATCCTCGATGTTATTTATTCCTCGTCCTCAGAATTCCCCTAGAACAGAATTGGATATGCATCCCACATATGACATTCCAATTCCCAGGTGGCTTTCTCTGGACTAAGGTGCTTCAATTGGACCTTCACTTGACCAATGGCGCGGTTCCAAAGTGTGATCTCCCTCTACTCGAGGATACAATCTAGTTCCACCAGAAAATCTCCTTTGGGTTCCACCTGTACATCATTTCAGTTAATAACATGAGTAGCAACATGCACATATTTCTTTAATACAGAAATGTGAAAAACATTGTGAACTCTTAAATTCAGTTGTAAGGCTAACTGATAGGCTACTTGTCCAACCTTGTATAGTATTTCAAAAGGACCACAATAATGAGGTGCTATTTTGGCACAACTACCCAACCTCAAAGAACTTTTTTTGGGTCTCACCTATATGAACACATGTTCACCTACCTGAAACTCTTTTGGAGTTCTTTTAAGGTCTGCTTGACTTTTCTGTAGATCTTGCACAATTTTCAGATTATTTTGTACCTGCTTTACAATTTCTTCCATTTGTTTCAATAATTCAGGACCTAATACTAACCTGTCCACCAGATTACTCCAAGAGATAGGAGTGTTACATTTCATTCCATACAAAGTTTTGAAAGGACTAAATCTGGTTGAAGCTTGATAATTATTATTGTAAGCAAATTCTACCAGTTGTAAATAATCTTCCAATTTACCTGGATGATCCTTTACATACCTTCTTAGTAAATCTTCCAGTACTTGATTTACTCTTTCAGTCTGTCCATCAATTTGAGGATGGAACAAGGTACTAAAATTTAGTATAGTATTTAATCCTTTAAACAGAGATCTCCAAAAGCTACCTGTAAATTTAGGGTCTTGGTTTGAAATTATAACCTTAGGTATTCCATGCAGTCGAAAAATTTGATTTAAAAAGATATCAACTATGTTTGCAGCTTTATAACAAGTTTTTACCGGTATAAAATGGGCTTCTTTACTCAATTTGTCAACCACTCCCATTATGGAGTCATTTAAGTTCTGAATTTTAGGCAGTCTGTAACATCCCTGGTTTTGACCCCGATGCATTAAATATACACGATGTATATATATTGTAAATAATCATGGTGCGGAGCTAAAGGAAAAGTCCCCACCATATATTTGGTTATGTTATGTTTTGGATTGGAATTTTCATCGATGGTATATCGGAACATGCGACATCCATATTAAATTGTGGCATCATGTAAATGTGTATTTTAATTAAATAAACCCAACCAGCTATGTTCACTGCAACCAAATTGAGAAGGGGCATGATTTCCTAAGGTTGAGGGCGGGGGGATGTTAAACCTTGAACCTATGGGGGAAAAACCATGTGTCACCACCTTGTTTGACTGCTCACCTTCCCTTGTCTCATCCAACCACCACTTTAATGTTTTGTTGTTGGTTGGGGTAGTTAATGCTGGTAGTGGAGTGTGGCATGACTTCCATGCCTTTACCACACACACACTCCACCAGGATAACCCTCACATTGGCAGGAAAGCCATGATCCCACTCTCTCCCTCATCGATCATTTTGTTTCCTCACGGAACGTTGGTCTCCTCGATCATCTAGCCTGAGGAAGGGGGATGCTCTGTCCACCCTCTCGCACGCAGGAAGTTGGGCTGTTCATTTTCCTTCATGAGGGCTGAGATAAAAGGAGCCGTGATTCATCGATTTGGGGTTGGTTCTTCCTTTTCTCATGAAGTTGTTAGTCTGCGGATCTATTCATCTTCCTGCTCATGCATAGAGCTTGCGCTTTTACCCCACCATTGTTTTCCAATGTTGCTGCTGTGTCTGGAATGTGAGACGTTCTGTTGCTTCATCGTGAGTCATTGCTGTGAGTACCTATGTGGTGTGAGTTGTGGTCTCATTCACACTTGTTGGCTAAGTCTCATTTGTGATTTGGGCTGATGTAGGTTGTTGTGGAATCATTTTGGACATGACAGGGCCAAGAATGATTCAAGGAGTTTTTTTTCCCCTGTTAAAGATTTAATAGCTGGTTTGCTGCATGCACACAGTGGTTTGTCCTCGGACTGCATTAGAGTGGTGAATGAGGGCCTAATGTGCTTGATAAACCTGGTGTGTTTGGGAACCACATAGACAGAGCTAGAGGGCTCTCTTTCTTCAACACAACCCCTGAATAGCACTGGAAGGGAGGTCACGAACTGAGGGACTACGTAGCAGAGAAAGGACTGATTTCCTTGTGTTGGGTGTGTGTGGGTGTCCTAGAAGTCAGGCTAGTTTTGTTGTAGGTGTCCTTGGCTCTTCAATGAGCTCACTAGCTTAGCATTTAGCCTTTCCTAGCTCCTGGATGGCCTGATAAACCCAACTTGGTTGGCTTGGCTGATCTATTGTTCACCTGATAAGCCCAACTGTGTTGGCTTGGCTGAACTGTGTACCCTTGTGGTGTTGTTATCCTTGACTATGTGTAAGCATGCTAGTTCATTATTCCTTGGGGAATCATGCCCAACTCGGGGGTGGTAGTGTTGCTAAGAGATTAACGAGAACGCTGGCCTATGGTTGGGTGGAACGTTGTAGCAACGTAGTTGGTTGCGGGACAGTTCTCATAAGATATGTATTCTTGACTAATCTATTTTGCAATAATATTTACTATTAATGAATTATGATGATGGACATGTTGAATGCTGAACCGTATATGAATGAATGTGGTTTTGATTCCGCTATGTGTATGAACAATTATGTGTCGTAGTATGTTTTATTTTTTAAGTATCTTGCCTCAGCATTATAGTTATGATCATGTTCATGGGGCTAGATGCCCGATTGTTTGGTGTTTAGTAGCGTCCTCTTGCCTGGTCGTAGGGTCGGGAACGTTACAATATTGTATTAGATCTCTCGTTGCAGCATGGCCCTGAATGGGTCGTGAAGATGCTGTGATAGAGCTTATGTTGCAGCATTTGGGCCTCAGAGGGCCATGAAAAGATCAGGTAACAGAGGCAGGTTGCATACTGCCCATAAAAAACCAGGAGGAAATGGATGATGACAAGAAAATTCACAAAAAATTTCTAAGTGCTAGAATTGTCGGTTCATTGGAGAACTCAATGAGAAGTTCTTTCGACATAGTGGAAGAATTAGTCTGATGAGCACCCGATGGAGGATAGCCGACAGAAAAATTTCACAATTTGGGTAATGGTCGTCGGTCATCGGTGGAGGATAGAGGATGGGGGAGCCATAGTTTCAGCAGAGATCAATTGAAGACTGCCAAAATGCCAGATCCACTTAGCAGAAAGAACCTTCGATGTTTGACTGTCAGCGATTGGCGAAGAATAGGAGACGGTTGAGCCGATGAAGCGGTGGAAAAGTTAAAGAAAAATTTTGGAAATTTTTCTAAGTCATAAAATCATCGGTGATCGGCGATGATTAGTTCATTGAGCCGCCGATGCTTAGATGATGAATTTTTTGATGCGTCAAGAAGTTCGGTGACTACATTAGAAGAGGTTAGCTGATGGTGCGTCACCATTGTGAAAGTCTAGAAGACTATCCTTTCGACGGATAGAGTCCCTGACCGGCGATGCCGCAGAGGATAGCTGTCTCGATGACCAATGCGACAGAAGACAGAGGATAAAAGTTTTTGAATTTTTTTTAAGTGTTGAAACATATCGGCGATTAGTAGAATTTAGTTTTATTGGTCATCGATGACATCATAAGGAGTTAGTGGTTCGTGCACCTACCATTGCAGAAGTCTAGATCATTAATCTTCCAACGGGTAAAAGTTTCGACTGCCTATGCCATATTAGTTGTGCTTCATATCATCGATCGAAAATAATTAGGGGATTGGGATATCGATCAAAAAAGGATAAAAGTTGATGAACTGCCATTACGGATGCCTATAGAACTAAGTGTCTGATGCCACAGTGGGATTTTGCTCCGACCACTGACAAATTTGTGATCCGTGGAAAGTTTAAAGGGATTGTTGGCTGCTGTTGCAGAAGCCCTGGCAACTAATCAACCAATGGTGCAACATTTATTGCTTCAGACCACTGATAGGCTTGTGGTTGTGGAAGACACATAAGGTTTATGGGCTGTCGATGCAGAATCCGAGACAACTAGCCACCTGATGCACAAGACACCTGACCACCAATGTAGTGCATAAGTTGGTTTCATCGCTGATTCAGTTGGGAATGTTAGATGGTTACGGACCCGATACAATGGAAGGAAATAGAAGAGAAACCCATCAATGAAGTTCAGAAGCTTAGAGCACTACAGGTCTGACATGCTGGAGAAATAAATGAACAGACCACCTATGAGCTAAATGTTTTGACCATCAAAGTGTCAGAAAGATAGTTGGGAAGAGGTCTGATTGGGCCAAAGGAGATTTGGGTTTTCGAGAGAACTTCTTAGTGATTTTTCAAGCAGTTTTCAACTTCCTTTTAGTAGATTGTTAATGGTCATAGGGCTAAAAAGGAACAAGAGAATATTTTATGTTTTAAGCAAAACTATTATTATTGTGTTTCTCCAAAGGAAGGTAAGTAGTTTAGATTTATATTGATGATATGCATCTAACAGTTTTCTACTAACACATTTGCAGAATTATAGACCACTTCCAAGAGAAGTATTCCAAGAAGAACAGTGTGGAAAGCAAGAGGTGGTTCAGTCATGAGAACCCTTGATGGATATGATGCTCAAGATTCTTACAAGCATGTAGGAGATGCCATGGGAGAAAATGTCTGTAATGGAAATGATGACATAGAGTCTAATGGAAGGAGATTCCAAGAGAGATCGTTAGATGTTGCAACCACCATGAGAAGCTTGATTAAAGCCCATGAAGAGCAGCATCAACTGAATGCTGCCATGTTGCAGAGTTTGATAGACTTGTAGAGAAAGATAGATTCTGGAAGAGGTACATCAAGACCTGAAGGCAGTAAAAGCAACACTAGGAGGAGGGGAAGCACTTCCAGTGGTTCAGCTGACTCTAAAGAATCTAGTGGAGATACAAGTTCATCTTCTCATACAAGGAAAAGAAGAAGGCACCATAGAGATCGCTCTCGAGATGAATTTAGGAAAGCTAAACCTCCTACATTTGATGGTGAGATAAAGACTGGACAAGATGCTGAACCTTGGCTTCTTGGGATAAAGAAGTACTTTCAAGTGCAAGATTATTCCAGAAACATGAAGGAAAGAGTTGCCATATTCAACCTGAATGGAAGAGCCTCCATTTGGTGGGAATACTTCAAGCAAGTAAATAAGATCCGTGAAAGGAGACTGAAGTGGAAACAATTCAAGAAGTATTTTAGGCATAAATACCTCTCTGATAGGTATTATGATGACAAGATCAAGGAGTTCCATGAGATGATATTGGGACAGCAGACCATGGATGAATATGCCAATAAGTTCTTGGAATTGTTGAGGTATGTTCGGTACATCAGAGATGAAAAAGTGAAGGTTCAACGGTTTCTGAGTGGATTGCCTCAAGCCTACAAAGATAGAATTGAGTTTAATGAACCAAGAACTCTTGAAGAAGTGATAAGGAAGGATAAGTATTGCTATGAACAAAGCAAAGGTAAACCTGATCACCATAAGGCATGGAAGGACAAGAAGAATGAGAAGTTTGACCAAAGAAGGAAAGGTTTCAAACCTTCTAGATTCAGGAATTAGCAGAAGCATCCATCCTAAGCTGTGAGTAATCCAGTGGGAATGATAGGTGGAAAGCCTAATGAGCCACATCAGAATAAAGGTCCACTCAAATTTTGGAAATGTGAAGGGCCTCACTTGTGCAGATATTGTCCACTTGAGAATGAAAGTGCAAGGCCAACTTATAACATTCAGGAAGCAGAAACAATGGGTCAAGTAGCAAGGGAAGTCGCTAGAATTTATGCAACACTGGAGGACTGCTAGGCAAATCATCAGTCAATGGTGGTTGAAGTTGTAGGTAAGATTGTTGAACAATCTGTTTCTAGTTTGATTGACCCTAGTTCTAGTCATAGTTACATTAGTCCTAGAGTAGTGGATATTTGTGCTTTTAAGAAAGCAAGGCATAGGAAATCTTGGGTAGTTTAGATAGCCACTGGAACTAAGAGAAACATTAGTGAAGTGGTAGAGAAATGTCCATTGGTCATGAATGGATTGGTCACTTGTGTATATATGAATGTTCTACCACTTGGTTCCTATGATGGTCTCATTGGAATGGATTGGTTAGAAGTTCACAGAGTAACTCTTGACTATTATAACAAGACTTTTGAATGCATGGACGATGAAGGGAACCCAATAGTTGTGAAAGGTATTCCAAAGGTGATTTCAATAAGACAGGTTTCAGCAATGCAGTTGAAGAAGTTCTGTAGGAAGGGTTTTCAGTTGTACGCAACTCATATTCTAGAACCAACAGGAGACGAAACTCCTAAGTTGGAGGAATATTAGATGTTACAAGAATTCAAGGATGTGTTTGCTGATGAGATTCCAGGGCTTCCTCTAAAAAGGGACATTGATTTCACCATTGAACTTGTGCCTGGAGCGGCACCAGTGTCCAAGACACCCTACAGGATGAGTACTCCAGAGATGCTAGAGTTAAAGATGCAACTGCAAGAGTTGTTGGAAAAGAAGTATATCCAACCAAGTGTGTCTCCTTGGGGAGCACTAGTTCTATTTGTGAAGAAGAAAGATGGTACACTCAGGTTATGTATTGTTTACAGACAGTTGAACAAGGTTACTGTGAAGAATAAATATCCTTTTCCTAGGATTGATGACCTCTTTTATCAAATGATAGGAGCAAAGGTATTTTCCAAGATTGACTTGAGGTCTAGTTACCACCAGGTGAGAATCAAGGATGAAGACATTCAGAAGATAGCATTTAGAGCAAGGTATGGACATTATGAGTTTGGAGTGGTACCATTTGGCCTCACAAATGCACTGGCTACATTTATGTGCCTTATGAATAATGTCTTCAGTAGGTATTTGGACAAGTTTGTTCTTGTTTTCCTTGACGACATTCTTGTTTATTCTAAGAATGAGGAAGAACATAAAGAGAATTTGAGATTGACATTGCAATTTCTCAGGGAGCATAAAATATATGCAAAAGTGAGTAAGTGTGACTTCTACAGAGATAGAATATAGTATTTGGGTCACATTAACTCAGAAGAGGGTATATCAATAGACCCTGAGAAGATTGAAGCCATTATGAATTGGCCTACTCCAAGAAATGTGATAGATGTAAGATATTTTATGGGACTTGTAGGATACTACAGGAGATTCATTGAAGGATTTTCCAAAGTTGCACATGCCATCACTTCTTTGCAAAAGAAGGGGATGAAGATCGAATGGACTTTGAAGTGTGAAGAAAGATTCCAGCGGTTGAAGCATCTTCTCACTAGTGCACCCGTATTGAAAGTTGCAGATCCAGAAAAAGATTTTGTGGTGTGTACTGATGCATGCGGATAAGGGCTTGGAGGAGTCCTTATGCAAGACAACCACGTGATATGTTACGAGTCGAGAAAGCTGAAGGAGCATGAGAAGAAGTATGCCACTCATGATCTTGAGCTTACAACCATAGTACATGCTCTCAATATGTGGAGACATTAATTGATGGGTAGAAGATTTGAACTTAGAACATACCATTGTGGTTTGAAGTATTTGTTTGATCAGGCCACTCTGAATGCCAGGCAAGCGAGATAGCTAGATTTTTTATGTGATTTTGATTTCAAAATCAAGCACATAAAAGGAAAGGAAAATAAGGTAGATGATGCACTCAGTAGGAAGGTACAAGAAGTGCATGTGGCATCTCTTAGTGTTTGCCAATTAGATTTGAGGTAGCAGATTGTTAATCATACTGCTGGAGATGAATTATATGAGCAGGTAAAAGACAAATTGCAAGAGAAAAGTCTTGAGAAGAGGTATGAGGGATATAAATTGGAAGAAGATGGAATTCTCACTTATAAAGGAAGAATTTATATTCCAAATGTAGCATATTTTAGGAGAGTTGTTATGGATGAAATCCATCAAGCTCCATATTCTAGTCACCCAGGATATGAGGAGACAATTGCTACAGCGAGAAAGCAGTACTTTTGGCCATGAATGAAAAAGGACATGGATGAATACATTTCAAGGTGCATGAAATGTCAACAGGTAAAGGTTGAGCATCAAAATCCCACATGTTTGTTGCAGCCTTTGCCAGTCTCGGAATGGAAATGGGAAGTTATTTCCATGGATTTTATTACAAGATTGCTGATGACTTGGAGATAACATGATTCCATCATGGTTGTGGTAGACAAGTTGACAAAGGTAGCACATTTTATACTGGTGAAGTCTGCACATAAGACTAATGACATTGCAAAGATCTTCATGAAGGAGATTTTCAAATTGCACTATTAATATTGTCTATTGATCTAGGAATAAAGCATCAATATCATCAAAGATTAATCGAAAAATAACTCATGAAATGGTGTAATCGGTCTACAGGACTAGCATCCGCTCTTTATTCACATAAAGAATGAATGATTACAATTACAATGTCATGCTATAGGCATGAATGAATGAGAAATTCGAATCCTCAAGGAGCTCATTCTAATTGAATGAGTGAGTCTAGATTAACTGACTGTAAGCCATGGTCCACACTCAGTTAACCATTGATCAAAACCCTAATTGACTCAATTGAACCCTAACTAAAGCTGGAGTGCAATAAATGACTAAGTCTCAACTGAAAGAGATTAGACACATGTCATAGCAAGCCAAGCATCAAGTTATAGCGCTTCAAAGACTCCAATGAACCCTGATGAGGTTAACTGAAGTTGAACTAAACATCAGAAGTTGGTGGAGGTGCCCCTGTTGACTCCAGTTCATTAATTAATCATTAAATAATCAACTAAATGAAAAGAGGAACCTTCATTGACTTGTTTAACTGATTTTAATCACCAGTTAGCAATTAGGTGCATTAATATCACTCAGATCACCCCTAGAGCGCTTTAGTTAGCCTCCCCGAATGTAGGAGAAGGCTAAGTTAGCCTCCTTGACTGAAGGTAGGTGTGGGTGTGACTAGATGATGACATTTAATGCTCCATTAATGTCAATTAATGTGAATAATACTTAGGATAGTGGTTTAACTAGGCCAATTTGACCAAAAAGAGTGTGTATGGTGGTAAAGGTCTCCAACACCCCCCCTTAATCTATACTCAGGAGGAGTTAGAAAAAGAAAATGCATAAGAAATGCTAGGGCCCCAGAAAATAAGGCCATAGGTCAACCTGTACAATGCTGAAACTGAAACAATGCTCAAAACAAACTAAGTGAGGAAAAGAGGGAATACCTAGTGGGAAAAACCCCCTGTCAAGTTGAACACTGAAAGTAGTATGAATCACCCTGATGAACTCGCCCCGAATAGTGAATGGAGGTAAGTGAGATTTTTTTCTGAAAAGCTCTTGGTGAATATGTCTGCAATCTGCTCATCAGTTGGGCAATATTGTAGAATGATGGTCCTATCATGCATTAGCTCCCTGATATAGTGCATGTGGATCTCTACATGCTTGGTCCTCTGCCTAGTAACTGGATCCATGGATATCTTAATAGCACTTTGATTGTCACAAAATACAACAGTGGAAAAATTACTACCAATATCAAACTATGAAATAATGCCTTGCAACCAAACTGCTTGGATGCAAGCATTTACCACTCCTCGATACTTGGCCTCTGCTGAAGATAATGCTATTGCAGCCTACTTTTTGCTTGACCAGAAAATGGGGCCACCACCAAACATGAGTACATGTTTGGAAGTATACTTCTGATCAATAGAATCACCCACCCAATTGGAATCTGTGTATCCAATCAGCTCTAGCTCGGAGTCTGCAGCATAGTGAATGCCGTAGGTCTTGGTTCCCTGAATATACTGGAGGATCCTCTTGGCTGCCTTCCAATGAAGATCATGAGGCTGCTGCATGTATCTTGATACAATATTCATGGAATAACAAATATTAGGTGGAGAATGTGTCAAGTACAACAAGATACCAATCAACTGTCGATAGATAGTGCAGTCCATGGGAGGTGTGCTTTTTCCTTCTTCAAGGCTGATCCCTAAAAGGAAAGGGAATGGAGTAGGCCTATATTCAGCCATGTTAAACTATAATAACAGGTCTGAAATTTATTTGGACCGAGTGACCATAATCCCATCATAAGTTTTCTCAATTTTGAGCCCCAAAAATTGTTTTAGAAGCCCCAAATCACTCATTTCAAAGGCATTGTGGAGAGCAGTTTTGATGGTTGAAATGGAGGCAAATGTGCTACCTTTTATCAGTAAGTCATCAACATATAAAACATTGATAATTATATGACCATCATACTGCTGTAAATACACATTTGGATCTGATCTACACCTCTGAAAGTTTTGCGAGAGAAGGAAGGAATCCATCTTGGAATAACACTCTCTTGGGGCGTGTTTTAACCCGTATAGTGACTTCTTTAGCTTGCAAACCAAAGATGGATCAGTGATGTATCCATAAATATGCTTCATGTATATCTCCTCATGAATATCTCCATGTATAAAGGCTAACTTAACATCCATGTGATGCACTTCCCAGTGCCTGGATGTTGAAATTGCCAAAACAAGGCGGATGGAGTCCATTTTTGCAACTAGTTCAAAGGTCTCATGGTAGTCCACTCCTTGGACCTGAGAGAAACCTTTTTCCACCAGAATTACCTTATATTTGTAGTTTCTTACATCAGCAGAAACCTTGTTCCAAAAAACCCACTTGCATTGATCCAATTTCCTTCCTGGAGGAAGAGAAACTAGCTCCCAAATAGTGTTTTTCTGAAGAGAATTCATCTCTTCATCCATGGCAACTTTCGATCTCAAATCCTTCTGAGCATGATAGTAGGATTTTGGATCTAAAATAATCATCAAATAGCAAGTTTCAGACATCAAATTATCAGGACAAGAGAGCGCAATACCTTCTCTTTGGAAATCAGACCGGGTTCTCCTTGGATCATCTAGATTTCCAATGTTGTCTCCTGCGGAGGAGAGTGTCTGTTGGGCCCATGTAGGAAGATGATTTTGCACTTTAGGTTCTGATTCAACATTTGATGATTTTTGCACACTGATATCAGAAATCAAAGGATCCAAATCAGGTTCATCACCCCCAATTTCATCATCCAAATATTCAGTAGAATAGGAAGGAAATTCAATAGTTTTCTCCTTCACTAGTTCCACCTCCTGAAGAGGCTCATCGAACTTGAAAATTCTCTCGATGATGATATTTTTGGTCTTGATATATAGCATCTTGAAACCTTTAGATTCATCAGGATACCCAATAAACACACATTCTATGCTTTGCAGTTGCAAAGCCCTTCTTTTATCAAGCGGAATTTGGACCCATGCAGTGGACCCAAACACCCGTAGGTTCGACACATCCGGCTTGTGTCCAAAGTATGCTTCAAAAGGGGTTTTCCATTTCACAGATGAGTGTGGAACCCTGTAATGAATGTATACTGCAGCATGCATGTACTCAGCCCACAAATTTGCAGCAAGCTTCTTGGATTCCAACATACAGGTGGTCATCTCCTTGAGAGACCGATTCTTCCTTTTTGCTACTCTGTTCTGCTGGGGAGTGTAGGGAATTGAATGTTGGACCTCAATACCACTTTGGGAGCATATGTGCAGAAAATAATTACTGACATACTTCCCTCCATTATCAGATCTCAATATCTTGATCTTAATCCCAGAGGCATTTTCGATCAAGGCCTTCAATTCAGAAATTTTTTCACATACTTTAGACTTCTTTTTGAGAAAGAAGACCCATGTGTACCTTGAAAAATCATCAATAAAAGTAAGAAGATACCTTGATCCATTCATGGATGTGATAGGCATCATATCACTGATATCAAAATGTATCATCCCCAATATGCATGTAGCTCGGTTTTCCTTTCCCCAATCGAACTTGTGCTCAGGGTGTTTTCCAATCACACAGCCCTTGCAAATTCCCGTGGTTGCCTTGATGACGGAAAGGCTTTCAACCATGGATTTTTTCTGTAATTTCTACAAATATTTGAAATTAAGATGGCCAAACCTATCATGCCATAGCCTACTAACCTCATTCCCATGAGTTAGCAGAGCGATGGGATTTGCATCCCCAACAAAGTGAGAGAACTCATAGGCTTTTGCATGATGGTTTGCAAGGCCTTTAGCAATGAGTTTCCCGGATGCAATTTCTGTTATCTCAACATCATTTGGGCTGAAATAAAATCTCTTAGGCACTACTATATGTGTCATATGATAGACACTAAGGATATTTGATGCCAGAGACAGTACATATAAAACATTTGAGAAAAAGCCATTTTCAAGATCAACAGTACCTTGTCCTTTTGAAATGATGGTGGAGTCATCTCCCATGTGTATGAAGATGGATTTGCTGGTATCCAAGGGTGAAAAGGAGTCTTTTTCAGCCATCATGTGGTTTGAATCTCTAGAATCAATCAATAGTGTTTTCAACTTCGAAGTGCTTGCCATGAGGGATGACCTTTTTCATGCTGTGGTTCCCGATCTTGCTAATCTCTCCTCCGAAAGCTCTTTAGAAGATTAATGTGATTTCTCTCAAGAAGAGAGGTTGCTTCATCAAGATTCTTCTTTATGTAGACATGTTCAGGGTGGAAGCCCTTCCCACAATAAGAACACTTGAATTTTTCCTTGCCATGGCGCCCTTTTCCTTTGTTCTTCCTTGAGCCGGAAGACTCATCATGCTATTGATTTTCAACTCTAGGTTTAGGAGCATCAAATTTAGTTTTTGGATTTTTCTACTACTTTCCTTTACCCTTCAGATATTTGGGCCTTCAGACATGAAGGGATTGATCACGGGAGGATCTGATGATCCCCATCTGGAGAAGCTTGTCATGTTCACATGTTAGGGACTCAATGAAGGCATTGAGTGTAGGAATATTCCATCCAGGGGTTGTGAGCTTCCCTGCACGGAATGTAGAAAAAAAAACTAAATAATCAACCCCAATTTTGGAGAGTATGGTGAGGATGAGTTGATCATCCTCCTTCTCCACTTTCCATTGATTCAAGAGTAAAACAATATGCTTGAACTTTGTGAAGAAATCATTCAGAGTCTCGAAATTGGAGGGATGGAGAGACATGAGTTCATTTTCGAGCTGGTAAACCCTCAAGTCATCATGCTTTCCATATAGAGTTTCCAAATTGTCCCATATTTCTTTTGGAGTCTTCAATCCCACAAGATGGAAAAGAAGATCTCAGGAAATAGAGAGGCACAAGAAACCGAAGGCTTGTTCAAGAATCTTTATTTTTCTATGGCTGAACTAGGCTCATCTTCAGTGTCCATGGTGACTCTAAAGAGTCCTCTGGAGCGCAGTTGAATCTCCATATCACCTTTCCATGAGTGGAAATTGTATGGAGTCAAGAGATCTACTGAGGAGGCCATATGGATCTGCTGGAGCGAATGCTTCACCTGTAGAAACCTGAAAATCAAAACAGAAAGGGAAATGTAAGGTCGGAAAACCTACACACTTTAGGATTTCATCATACCCAACATAGTCAATCAAGCAAGCTTGATCAACAAGTTCTTTACTTGGGGTATGAAGTGGTAAGCCTTGGCTTCTAGTGCAGTGCTAGATTTTTGAGCTATTGCTCAAATTTCATGCAGAAATCTATCAAAAAGCTTGTTTTTGAGAGATAGAGATTCGTCTCGGTGTAAGCTCTGATACCATATTAATCTTGTATATTGATCTAGGAACAAAGCATCAATCTCATCAAAAATTAATCAACAAATAACTCATTAAATGGTGTAATCGGTCTACAGGAATAGTAGCCAGTCTATATTGACATAAAGAATGAATGATTACAATTACAATGTCATGCTATAGGAATGAATGAATGAGCAATTTGAATCCTCAAGGAGTTCATTCGAATTGAATGAGTGAGTCTAGCTTAACTAACTGTAAGCCATGGTCCACACTTAGTTAAACAATGATCAAAACCCTAATTGACTCAACTGAACCCTAACTAAAGCTGGAGTGCAATAAATGACTGAGTCTCAACTGAAAGAGATCAGACACATGTCATAGCAAGCAAAGCATCAAGTGCTAGTGCTTCAAAGACTCCAATGAATCCCGATGAGGTTAACTGAAGTTGAACTGAACATTAGAAGTTGGTGGAGGTGCCCCTGTTGACTCCAGTTCATTAATTAATCATTAAATAATCAATTGAATGATAGGAGGTGCCTTCACTGACTTGCTTAACTGATTGTACCCACTAGTTAGCAATTAGGTGCATTAATATCACTCAGATCACCCCAAGAGTGCTCCAGTTAGCCTCCCTGAATGTAGGAGAAGGCTAAGTTATCCTCCTTGACTGAAGGTAGGCATGGGTGTGACTGGATGATGACATTTAATGCTCCACTGATGTCAATTAATGTCAAAAATACTTAGGATAGTGGTTTAACTAGGCTAATTTGACCAAAAAGAGTGTGTATGGTGGTAAAAGTTTCCAACATGCATAGGCTACCGAAGGCAATAGTCTCTGATTGAGATGTCAAGTTCACTTCCAATTTTTGGAAAGGGTTGTTTACAGATTTGGGTACAAAGCTAAACTTCAACACTGCATACCATCCTCAGGAAGATGGGTAGAGATAGAGAGTTAATCGAGTACTGGAAGATATGCTTCACATGTATGTGATGGACAAACCAACCAAGTGGGAAGATTACTTACACTTGGTAGAGTTTGCTTATAACAATGGATAGCAGGCATCCTTAGGGATGAGTCCATATAAAGCTTTGTATGGAAGGTGTAGGACACCAGTGACTTGGGACAAACCAGTGAATAGGGTTGTGCTTGGACCAAAATTGCTCAAGGAGATGGAGCAAGAGGTTGTAAATATCAGACAGAATCTGAAAGCAACACAAGACAGATAGAAAAGCTATGTAGATAAGCATAGGATGAACATGGAGTTCAATGTTGGGGATCATGTTTACATCCGAGTGAGGGAAAGAAAGAGTTCCTTGAAGCTTGGAAGTTGTGCCAAGATGTCACCAAGATATTGTGGGTCATTTGAAGTGCTTGAAAGGATAGGGACAGTTGCATATAGACTTGCATTTCCTGCTAGCACTAGAGCTCATAAGTTTTTTCATTTTTCTTTTATTAAGAGATATGTACATGATCCTAACCATGTGATAAATTGGGATGTGATTTAGGTGGAACCCGAGGGAGAGTTCCAAATTGAGCCAATGCACATCCTTGATAGGAAGGTCACAATGCTCCGAAACTGAGCCATAGGGCAGGTAAAGGTGCAATGGGAGCACTAAGGACCTGAAGAGGCTACGTGGGAGCTGGAGGATGCCATGCAATTGGCACATCCATTTTTGTTCAATTCTGTGGAACACTGAGGCGTGACAAGTGTGGCATTTTGTTTAAATTTTGTAAAGCACTGAGGACAATGCAATTAAAGGGGGAGGGGAATGTAACATCCTCGGTTTTGACCCCGATGAATTAAATATACATGATGTATATATATTGTAAATAATCATGGTGTGGAGCTAAAGTCAAAGGCCCCACCATATATTTGGTTATGTTATGTTTCGGATTGGAATTGTCACTGATGGTATATAGGGACATGCGACATACATATTAAATTGTGGAATCATGTAAATGTGCATTTTAATTAAATAAAACCAACCAGCTATGTTCACTACAACCAAATTGAGAAGGGTCATGATTTCCTAAGGTTGAGTGGGGGGGGGAGTTAAAAATTGAACCTATGGGGGAAAATCCATGTGTCACCACCCTGTTTAACTGCTCACCTTCCCTTGTCTCATCCAACAACCACTTTAATGTTCTGCTGTTGGTTGGGGTAGTTAATGCTGGTAGTGGAGTGTGGTAGGACTACCATGCCTTGCCCACATGCACACTCCACCAGGATAACCCTCACATTGGTAGGAAATCCACGATCCCACTCTCTCCCTTACCGACCATTCTATTTCCTCACAGATCATTGGTCTCCCTGATCATCCAACCTGAGGAAAGGGGATGCTCTGTTCACCCTCTCGCGCATAGGAAGTTGGGCTGTTCATTTTACTTCATGAGGGATGAGATAAAATGAGTCATGATTCATCATTTGGGGGTTGGTTCTTCCTTTTCTCACAAAGTTGTTAGTCTGTGGATCTGTTCATCCTCCTGCTCATGCATGGAGCCTACGCTTTCACCCCACCATTGTTTTCCAACGTTACTACTATGTCTAGACTGTGCGACATTCTGTTGCTTCATCGTGAGCCATTGCTATGAGTACCTACATGCATTAGAGGAAATTTGAGGTCTAAAATGGGCCTCCTAAGGAAAATAATAAAATAGTAGTTAAAATAATAAAATAATAGTTATTAACTCTAGAGGAAGAATGAAAAAAACTACATTTTGTGTTCGTATTTTCGACATATCTCCCTATGTTTTTACTCAAATTTTGAGTAGGAGAGGTTCTTAGATGTGGAATTAAATTCTGCATCCAATGAGCTCTCCTACTTGAAATGTGAGTAAAAACACAAGGAGATATGTTGGAAATATGAACAAAAAAAGTAGTTTTCTCTTATGACAAATATGTCAATTCAACCATTATGGTTGAATCATTTTATCGAAATTCTATTGGTTCTTGAATTCCAACTCACCAAATTTATTGTTGGTGCGTTTTCTTATAAGGCCCATTTTAGACCCCAAATTTCCTCTAATGGTGTGAGCTGTGGTCTCATTCACACTTTTTGGCTGAGTCGCCTTTGCAATTTGGGTTGCTGTAGGTTGCTGTGGAATCGTTTTGACCATGATAGGGCCAAGAACGATTCAGGGATTTGTTTTTCCCCTATTAAAGCTTTAATAGTTGGTTGTTGCATGCACACACTAGTTTGTCCTTGGACTACATTGGAGTGGCGAATGAGGGCTTGATGTTCTTGATAAACCTGGTGTGTTTGGGAACCACACAGATAGAGCTAGAGGGATAGCCTTCTTCACCACAACCCCTGAATAGCACTGGAAGGGAGGTCAGGACCTCAGGGACTGCGTAGCAGAGAAAGGACTGATTTCCATGTGTTGGGTGTGTGTGAGTGTCCTATAAGTTAGGATAGTTTTGGTGTAGGTGTCCTTGGCTCTTCAATGAGCTCACCAACTTATCATTTATCCTTTCCCAGCTCCTAGATGGCTTGATAAACCCAACTTGGTTGGCTTGGTTGATCCGTTGTTCACCTGATAAACCCAACTGTGTAGGCTTGGTTGAACTATGTACCCTTGTGGTGTTGTTATCCTTGGCTATGTGTAAGCCTACTAGTTCCTTATTCCTTGGGGAATCATGCTCAGCTCGAGGGTGGCAGTGTTGCTAAGAGATTAAGGAGCACACTGGCCTATGGTTAGGTGGAACGTTGCAGTGACGTAGCTGGTTGTGGGACAATTTTCATAAGATAAGTATTCTTGACTAATCTGTTTTGTAATCATATTTAATGTTAATGAATTATGATGATGGACATGTTGAATGCTGAATTGTATACGAATGAATGTTGTTTTTCTTCCGCTATGTGTATGAACAATTATGCATCGTAGTATGTTTTATGTTTTAAGTAGCTTGCCTTAGCATTATAGTTATGATCATGTTCATGGGGATAGATGCCCGGTTGGTTGGTGTTTAGTATCATCCTCTTGCCCGATCGGAGGATCGGGGACGTTACACAGTCTAGTAACAAAATCAAGACTAATTATCTCCCATTTCCAGCTAGGAATGGGCAATGGCTGAAGTAATCCAACTGGATGTTGATGTTCAGTTTTTACTTGCTAACATTCAAAACATCTAGCGATATATTCTGCTAGTTCAGTCTTCATGTTTGGCCAAAAATATTCTTTTCTTAACATAGTTATAGCCTTTTGATAAGTTAGATGGCCTGAGTAAGGAGTTTTATGGATTTTGTCTAAAATTAATAATTTAACTTTAGGTACATTAGGTACATACATTTTGTCTTTATACAGTAAAAATCTTTTTTCATTCAGGATGTACCCTATACTTAAACTTTCTATTGGATTTTCCTTTGCTTTTGCTTGTAACTTTAGGTAAATTTCATCTTGTGCTAACCCTGATTTAAGTTGTTCTTCTAGATCCATTGTATAAGTACTGATAACTACTGTAATGTTCAGCTTTGCATTTCTACTTAATGCATCAGCAACTTTATTTTCTTTTCCTTTAATGTGTTGAATTTCGAAATCATATTCACTTAGAAAAGTTAGACACCTAGCTTGTCTAGCATTCATGTTAGGTTGATATAACATATATTTTAGTCCTTTATTATTTGTCATTAGAATAAAATTTCTTCCAATTAAATGATGAAGCCACATCTTTAAATCATGTATGACAACAGCTAATTCCAAGTCATAGGTTACATAATTCTTTTCATGAAGTTTTAATTTCCTAGACTCATAAGCATTAACATGCCCTTCTTGAGTCAATACTCCACCTAAATCATCATTGCAGATGTTAGTACACACTATAAAATATTTATTTGGATTAGCTATTCTTAAAATAGGTGCGCTAGTTAATAAGGTTTTTAACTTTTTAAAACTATCCCTGCACTTCTGATTCCAATCAAATTTCTTTCCCTTTTTCTACAAAGAGGTTATCGGATTTGCGATTCTTGAAAACCCTTCAATGAACCTCCGATAATTATCGGTAATTCCCATGAAGTATCGAACATCAGTTACGCCTTTAGGAACTGGCCAATCTTCAATCATCTTTATCTTTTCGGGATCCACCAAAATTCCTTCTTTAGTCACCACATGACCTAAGTACTGGATTTTATCTTTAAAGAAGTCGCATTTACTAAACTTTGCAAAGAGTTGATGATCTCGTAACTCTTGTAAGACAATTTTTAAATGTTCCTTATGTTCTTCTTCAAATTTCAAATAAATTAATATGTCATCGATAAACATGACCACAAATTTATCCAGATATTTATGCAGTACATTATTCATTAGACACATAAAAACAACTGGAGCATTAGTAAGCCCGAATGGCATGCCGACAAACTCGTAATGTCCATATCGAGTCCTAAAAGTTGTTTTAAAGATGTCTTCATCTTTAATTCTAACTTGGTGATATCCAGAACGTAAATCAATTTTCAAGAATACCGTAGCTCCTGGTAGTTGATCAAGCAGATCATCTATGCATGGTAATAGGTATTTGTTTTTAATAGTCATGTTATGTAATTGACGATAATCTATGCATAATCGTAGAGTTCTGTCCTTTTTCTTAACAAAGATGACAGGTGGCCCCTAGGGAGACACACTGGGTCCAATGTTTTTCTTGTCAATAAGTTCTTTTAATTGTGACTTAAGTTCATTAATTTCTAGTATATTCATTCGATAAGGGGCCTTTGAGCTAGGTACTACACCAGGTACCATATCAATGGTAAAATCTAGTTCCCTTTTTCGGAGGTAGTCCCGGAATTTCTTTTGGAAAGGCATCTGCATACCCCTTTAAAACTGGTATATCCTCCAATTTTAATGTATCTATGTCATTTAGATTTTCCTCATTAGTTATTGTTACTGCATAAGCCTTACAACCTTTCCTAACAGCTCTATTAAGCTGTAGAGTAGAAATCTGCCTTGCGGTTGTTTTTCTAGGGATTCCCTTTACACTTATTGGTTTTCCATCATTATTTATACAAGTAAAGGTTTTGTCATAGCAATTTAATATCACCCTATGCTGCTCTAACCAATCCATACCGATTAGTATGTCGTATGAACCTAGAGGTAGTACATTAAGCTTCACAAAAGTTTCAAACTGATCCATAGTTACTGCAAAATTCTTTACAAAACTAGTTACCTTCCTCTTTGCCCCAGTAGCTAACTGAACCAACCAAGAACTTACAAATTTTTCAACAGGTAGTTTACATTTTTCTACCAAATTAGGTGAAATATAACTTAAACTAGCTCCTGGATCAATTAAAATAGATATGGGTGTTTGGTTTATCTTACCTTCTACTTCCACCATGGAAGTTTGATAGTCTACTTGCCGATTCTCCAAAGCTGCACTGATCCTGGGCATAGTCCTCGCTAAATCTCCAACAGTCATCTCCTCTTGTATTGTATGGATATTACTGACAATCTTTTTTTGATTGGGACAGACTTAGGCATAATGTGGACCATTGCATTCCCAACATTTTACGGGTTCTTTTCGTTCAAAATTCTTTGTGTAATTACTGTGATTATTAGCAGACTCTTTACTCTTTTGATTGTTCTGATTGTTCTGTGAATTATTTTTATTCCCCTGGAAATTCTTATTAGAAAAATTTCTGGCATTATTATTTTTAGAATTCCGATTGGGCACAAACTATTTCTTCTTTTGATCATAATTATTATTCTTTTTGGCCTTTCAGTTGGCCATACTCTCCTTTTTCTGATTATGTTCATAACAGAAATTTTCTTTCCTCATAGCTTATTCCAGAGTTTTTGGATTGTCATACTCAATCATATCCTTTATGTGATAAGGTAAACAACTGAGAAACCGCTGTACCTTCAGTTTTTCATCCACAAGGTATGGAACATACCCAAGCAGACTTAAAAACTCACTGTTCAAATCTTTCATAGTCATTGTACCTAGTTTTAGCTCATAGAATTCTTTAGCCCTTTCTTCATAGGACTGTTCAGATAAAAAATTCTTTTTAAAGTACTTCTTGAAGGTACTTTAATTTATGTTTTTCTCTCTTATTCCTTTCACTCTCTTTAAATCTTTCCACCAAATATCAACTTTCCCTGAAAGATTATAGATAGCCATTATAGCCTTTAATTGGTTAGAATAGTTATAAATCTGAAAGTACTTCTTCATCTCGGATAGCCAGGATTCTGCTTCCTTCCCCTTTTCAGTTTCTCCATTAAATGTTGGCGGTTTGATCTTCTTAAACTCTCTAGAAATTTCTTCACAAGGTTTATATTTTCTTTTTCTAGTATGGTGGTTATCCTCACTACTATCACTAGTATAATGAGAATGATGTTGATCACCAAATACTTCAGAAGATGAGCTACTTTCATTTTTAATCTGTTTAGTCTTTTTATAGTTATGTTGGTAACTTATATATTTTGAATCATCTCTTTTATCCCTTCCCTTAGTATGAAATATTTCTATTAGGATCTAATTCAGCTCCTCCTAAGCTCTCGGAATCCTCTCATTTTCTTTTTTAACAGATTCCATTTCATATTTTAATTCTTTTACTGTTTGTAAAAGTTCTGAGGAATTAGTGGTTATGTCCTCTTGTATAGGTTCTCTTTGTAAATTATCTTGTTCAGTATAGGGAGATTCCTCTTCCGCATATTCCTCCATTCTTTCCATACATGTTGTTTAAACTCAGAAACAATTTCTCTGTTGATAACATTAAAAGAAAACGACATCAGCAAAATGATTTAAATTGACTGTTTCATATAAGCAAGTTGAGCTTCATCAAGGCCTAGTGTTTGAACCTTGTGCTCTGATACCACATGTCACAACCCCAAAATTTCACAAAAATTTAAAATTTTTAAAGTAATATAAAATGTCTGAAGTCACAGTTTAATAACTGCTAGCGGTTAGAGAAATGAAACAGTTAACAATAAGTAGTGATTTACTTCAAATACATAAAAGCTAATACCACTTTAATTTTGGTAATTTATATAAAATGACTTGCATCTAGTTGCTTCTAGCTATACTGATGATTTACTTTTGTCAAGTAGGTGAGAAAACCATGTTCTAAATTGGGGCAGCTGGATTTCTAGTTCTTACAGGTTCAGCAGGTAAAATTTTGAACAAGTAGGAGTTTATTTTTGCGTTAAGTCAAGAAGTACTTCTTTAGCATAATAAAATGCTAGAGAGTAAATTTATTAATAGAAAGTAAGGCTTCGATGAAGTAAAGTAACTTCCTTTGCTGTTTTTTGGATCTATGACAGTATTTTAAGTTAGTCGTAAAGACCAATATCTTTAACATACTAAGTGCCTTTTACCAGAATGAGTTCTACTTAAGTTTGTTTCTATTGTTTTATACCTAGTCACTTACATAATCTATTGATGAGCATAGGGCTCATAATTTAACATAGAAACACTTTTACTGTAGCATAATTTTACTGCTATTGTTATGTTTAATACTCAATGTACTGCTGTATATGCATGAATATGATCCCACGATCCTCAAGGAAAAAGTTTACAATTAGATTACATAGCTCTACTTTAAACTCTTCTTTAGTAGAAAAGAATATAATCATGTTTATTTGTATACAGTTATAATTATCTTCTTGAACTACTAGACATCAAGCTATAAATTTCAATTTCTAGGTTATCACCATGTCACATGTGTTATTGTAATATTACATTACCATATCGTTAATAATATTACTAAGTAATTTTACTTATACCCTTAGGTAGTCTTCTACCTTATAATTACCTTGCTGTAGTCTAATTATTGGTTTGATTTATTATAAGGTTGGTTCTTTATGGAAAACAACAAGAACACAAATCCCAAAGGAGTTTTTAAACCATAGCTTAAATTATCTAAAACAAGGTTTGTATGAAAAGCAATTAGAAGTGCAAAAGACTAAAGGTTGAAGGCATAAGTTTCATTATTCATCATGATATATATGCTTTTACAAAATGGTCGAATGCAATGCTTTTCAAAATGATAAAAGATAAGAACTAATTTAAAACAAAACATTATCATTAGTTGCATGGTATATATGATTGGGAATGATAAGTTTTTCAAACCACAGTGTAGGGTTGACTATAGGGATGGACCCACTTCTGACCAAATATCTCGATGGGCACATGGATGAGTCTCCACCATGCATTGGTTGATTTAAAACACAAAGAGAAACCCTACGCTCTTTCATTTTCGTTCGAGGGTTTGCTCTGCGCTGTGAGAGTTGTTTGCGACCATGAGAGGCCTGTTGGTTCATCGTTTGTTGGCTCCATTGTATGCAGTATGGTGCTACATTATCGTGCAAGTGTGTTAAGGGATTCATAGTTTGTAATTTAGTTCCTTCTGTGAGTTATTGGGATACGGTGAGAGTGGTTTTTGGAACTCTGTCAATAGCTCGAAAACTGTTAATAATGTTACCCTTGTCTCTGCTCGTGACTTGCTCTAGTGCAGAGGAGATTTAGAGTAATAACCTCGCTGCCTCTATTATAGGGTTGGCACGAGGGTTTGGTTGCTTCTTGGTGCAGTTTAATCGAACTGGTTTAGTTTCCTTCTTGGCTCCAAACCTCTTAATTGCAGGTAAAATCTTTACCTTGCACTCATTCCTTTCATTATTTTCTAGATAAGGTTTTAATACAATGAGTGAAATTTCTAACTAACGATTTGGTGTTGGACTTGCAGGTTACAGTCACGGCTTCAAACTTTAAGGAAAGCCTCTCCAGCATTGGTTAACTTCGTGGCCTAAAAACGGGTAAGCCCTGGTCTTGTCATGGCATCTCCCTACTTGCAAATGGTTGTTGGAAGGAGTTTACAGTTGAAAGGAAGCATGGCTTTGGTTCCTTCAATGGTTTAAATGTTTAGTTTTGTTATTACTCCAGTTTTTTTTTTAAACCCTTGCGGTGTTCGCTGGGTAGCTCCAGCTCTTAAGCCGTGATATGTATGTATTTTTGGTTACAAAGAAGACAATTCAATTTTGGTTAAAAAGGACCTTTGTATAAATGGTGTTCTTATTTGAAAGGGTTTTGACCCTTGAATTAATACAGGCTTTAAGCCTTACCTGGTTTGAGGTTTTATAACGCTCATGGTTATAATTCTTGGTTTATTTTGTTTAATATAATATATACATTTTATTTATTAGTACCCTATAACTAGAATTTATTTTAAGTTCTTCA
Source organism: Pseudotsuga menziesii (assembly GCA_001517045.1). NCBI lineage: Eukaryota > Viridiplantae > Streptophyta > Pinopsida > Pinales > Pinaceae > Pseudotsuga > Pseudotsuga menziesii. Next base: position 271,471 of record LPNX010712182.1, on the reverse strand, counting down.
ATTTAAAAAACTTAGTTAAAGGAAATTAATATAAACCATACAACTTAAGAAATTATGTTCCTACTTAAACTATTCTTGCTTCTGTTTATATGAAATGGAATAATAGAAAATAATAATGATTTACAGTTAATCTTATGATATTAACTTTGTAGGTTATTGAAATTATTCCAACAATTTTTACTTCCACTTTTTAGTTAATAAAATAGTAAATAGTTTTTAATTCATCGTACTTGAATAATTTTGATTATTAGTAAAACGTTATTTGTTTGTGAAGATAAAAGGATTATCAAGAATCCTTATTCTGGTTCTGTTAAATTAATACTAAAACTATCTTTCTATTATCTTTTACATACTTCTTCAAACGTTAGTTATTTATTTACTGTAATGTTCATTTTGTTCCTGTCAGTTTACTTAAGCTATAGAACTAATGTTTTTACCATTTTCTTATATCTGGGTGAGTTTAAGTAAAATAATAAGTGTAACAATTTATAATACTACTTTTTCATTGTATTTGTAAACATTGAAATAAAGTCTATTTTCATTTACATACATATGCAGAATCATATTTACTATTCTCATTCCATTACAAAAATTATTTCATTTACTTTAAACAATCTAACTGTGCTAGAGTATGGCCTGAAACCCGGTGTGGAAAAAAACATCTTAGAAATTTAGTTTCTATCTACTTTAGTCAATAGATATTCATTTGATTTCTGCTATAATCTATAATTCTTACTACATCTAACATTTCACAATTACCTTTCATTTATAAACCTAAACATTTAACAAGCATGTAATAGATAACCTAGGATTCATTTAACTAAGACAGTAAAAATAAAATATAACTTGTTAAGGACAAGACGACAACAGCTTAAGGAAGCCATTCCTCCCTACCAATCTCCTGGAGAGCACTCAAAAAATGCTTCCTCAGGACCCACGGGCATGTTCCTGGTCTTCTTGGATGGGAACTAGGTGGATAATGCAATTGTAGAAAGCTCAATCACCTGACTGATTCAAATACTTTAGTAAAAAAATATACTCTCAGTAGTAGGATATTCAGCTTAAAAGCTACACCAGATCAATCTCAGCAGTTATCCCCTCAAACACTTTTGAAATTCCCCTCCATTGAATTTCTATGAAGTAAATTCATTCACCCTAAATGATCGCTTCTCTAGAATAAGCAGCCTCATCTCTCTTCAATGGGAAATTTTATAGAGATGCCTAGGTCTTTCTGGGCCAGTTTTCATTAATTGGGCCACCTGCTCTGATTCCACTTTCTTGGGAAATCATGACCACAAATATAGGGAGGTTTCCACCTGCAACAGTTGGAAGTGATTTGAGGATGCTGCCGCATGTCATTTTTCTCTCCACCCAGTCTCCTCCACCAATTTGACCAGTAAACACTCTTTTAACAGCTCTCCTAATATGTTGTCTTCCCATTTATTTATTTATAAATAAAATATTCTAAATATACATTAAATATTCTTGACCTCACTAGGTCATCAATTACAACTTAGCATAAACTTTAACACAATGTTCCTCAATAATAATAAAATGTTTTTGCAAATTGGGGCGTGTGACAGTAACCAATTATACTAGCCCTCATCTTCAATGCATAAAGAAACTATGTTGTTTGACCTATACCTAGCCAGGAAACTCACAGAATAACCTCTACAAGTACCCCCTGTGATACCTAGGTAAGGAAACTAAGGTCACCCCAATATAACCAATGCTCAGGTGGACATTCACAAGAGATTTCTATCATATGCGAAGGGTATAAAATACTGAAGCTTGAAATCACCAAAGGTACCTCAAAATCCCCCAGATACGAATAAGATCCTGGAAATATCTCTGGAGCTGCAGAGAGAGTGGCAAGGGGATATACCCACCACAAACATGTATGTTTTCTCCTGCTTAATTCCTGTGTAAGAGGATCCTATTTCGAACACTAATTATACCAATGATTTCATTCTCTCACTTGGACAGACAACTACTGTGTTTTGTTTAGTAGTTTGGGAGAAATTTACTCACACAACCTATTCCAAGACTCTAAAACCTAAGATTGTTGATGTATGCTATCAAAGAAAAATATGTAATTCATTTTAAATTAAGCGTTGATTTTATGGGCTGTGATTACTCAAAGGAAATGACCATGCAACCAATGGTGTTATGACTCAACACTAAAAGTAAATATGCACACCTAACAAACAATGCCAAGTGCATTTTTTTCTTTAAATGTGAAATTCGGGTATTCCACTACACGATATTCATATTTTTTACTTCATATGACAATGAAACCATTCCTATATGAAATCCTAATTACTAATCAAATAATCAAACTTAATACAAGTGCCATGCAAATGCAAAAATGCATAAACATGCCAAAAATATTTTTTTTTTTGTATTTTTGAAATAAATGATATCTAAATGCAAAAACAATACTCTACAACTCCCATACCTACAAGCGATGGTGTGTAACCAATTATTGTGGCCCTCATCTTCAATGCATAAAGAAACTATGTTGTCTTACCCCTACCTAGCCAGGACACTCATAGAATAACCTCTGGAAGTACCCTCTGTGATACCTAGGTAAGGAAACTAAGGTCACCACAATATAACCAATGCTCAGGAGGAAATTCACAGGAGGGATCTATTGTATGGAAAGGGTATAAGTTCCCGAATCTTGCAAGCACCAAAGGTACCTCAAAATCACCCAGATATGAATAAGATCCTAGAAATATCTCTGGCATTGCAGAGAGAGTGGTAAGGGGCTATCCACACCACAAACGTGTATGTTTCCTTGTGATTAAATCCTGTGTAAGAGGAGCCTATTGATAACACTAATTATACCAATGATTTCATTCTCTCACCTGGAAAGACACCTACTGTGTTTTGTTTAGTAGTTTGGGAGAAATTTACTCACACAACCTATTCCAAGACTCTAAAACCTAAGCTTGTTGATGTACCCTATCAAAGAAAAATGTGTAATTCATTTTAAATTAAGCATTGATTTTAGGGGTTGTGATTAGTCAAAGGAAATGACCATGCAACCAATGATGTTATGACTCAACACTGAAAGTAAATATGCACAACTAACAAATAATTCCAAGTGCAAATTTTCATTTAAATGTGAAATTCGGGTATGCCACTACACGAGATGCATATTTTTTCCTTCAAATGACAATGCAACCATTCCTATATGAAAGCCTAATTACTAATCAAATAAGCAAACCTAATGCAAGTACCATGGAAATGCAAAAATGCATAAACATGACAAAAATATATTTTTTTGTATTTTTGAAATAAATGATATCTAAATGCAAAAACAATACTCTACAACTCCCATACCCCGCAAAAACTATCAAGAAGTATCCAAGAAACAAACTGAGATAAAATAAATCTAATGCACTAATACCAAAACAAAAAGGAAATAAGATGACAAGAACAACTCCTAACTAAGAAGCAAATAAAAAAGGTCTCTGGTAAAAAACATAGGCAGTAGGCAGACACCAAAAGTACCTAGGAAGACTTAGCAACATTCAAACTTCACCCAACAACTCTCAATCATCCAAATCACATTCAAAAGAGAAACACACGTGAATGTTTGTAGAAAACCTTCGTGTATATGTGGTTGTTGAAACAAAACCCTCGTGTATATGTAGCTATGAAGAAAAAATCGCATACATGAAGAAATAGGGGTAAACTAATACGCTAAGACCAAAATTACTCCAACATGACACTAATGGGAAAACATACATATGGACCCGACATAGAAACACAGAGAAATAGAGAGAAATTCAAGCACATTGTTCACTCAATCCCTAAAGAAAAAAAAGGAACCTCCCTAGTGGAGTCGCCAATTATGTTATGGAGAGAAACTTCCTATGGCTTGGGGTCGACTACAATAGACTGAATGAAACCATAAATCAATCCATTCCAATCTAAAAGAGAAATAAATGCATCTAACACTAAGGGATATGAAGCGTACCTTATTCCAGATGGTTGATGTAGATCCCTATTGAGATTTTCTAACAAGCTTGTATTTACAATTCTCTCTCAACAACAACAAACAAGACAAGCGTGATATATATCAAAGTGTTAGGCCTACTCTAGAATATACAAACCATAATGTATAAGAAAATATAACTACATCAATGGACAAAAATATTCATAGTTATACACTTGTAATGGACAAGAAATGGATATTTCTATTAATAATAAACATATATAGAACAGTGACAAACTCTGTCGGCACCTCGTCGAATCAAAGAAACAAATTCCTCCACCCGGGGCTCCACCACTTCAGTCCTCCATCTCAATGGAAAGCTTACAAGGAAATGGAAAGGTTGGAAAGAGTAGCAATGTGTGCTCCAAAATGACAAAGGGATGCAGACTCAAGCATAAACAAGTGAGGCAACAATGAACTCTAGTTTCCTTGCTCTCCAAAATTCTCCTCCTCAATGCATCCAAGAGGCTCAATATATAACCCTCTAATAGACAACAAAGGGTTGAGTCTGAGCATTTTCTAGGCATATGGAAGGCCAAGAGTCAAGTTATTCAAGACTCAATGAGGAAAAATCCAATTTTTTTTGTTTTTATGCACATTTTCTGATGTACGTGGGTATTGGCTAAAACATTGTGTGTACACATGGATATTGGATTAAAAGTCAGAGATACAAATAATAAGATGTTTTTCAAGAATTTTCTTAGAAAATAAAATTATAAATTGAGCAAGGGGGGTCCAATAAGTCTGTAGAGGGACATGGAAGGCCATAAAGATGTGATCTACCAAGAGTGGTAAAATCAGCTATAACAGAATGCGTGGAAGGGAGATTCCATGATGACAAGGATGAGAAGGGTGAGTTCCAAAACTTTGTGAGGAACATGTTGAAAGGTCTACAAGACATTTCAACTAATATCATATAGTCTAGAAAAGAGACCATAGAATTCCATGCTAAAAAACTACGAGTTAAAGATGGAGAAGGGTGCAACATTGGATCTCAATGTGAAGAGAGAAATATAATGGGTGGATCTATTTTCTTAAAGGATGGGCCTTAGAATAGGCCTCTAGAGTATAGAGATGAAAAAAATTTGCAGCCCCGACCTACTATTCCCAAATTTGTGGAGTTCCCAAAGGAATACCATGAAGCACAGGCTGGTATATGTTGTTGGTGTACCTTATACCCCACCTTCTCCTTCCTCATCTGATTCTCTATCCTGTCCTATGTGGATTGTTACTTGGAAACCTCCAAGGTGGATTTCATTAAATCATTGTAAATCACATCCCCATTTTGCTTGTGCAAGTGGATCATGTCAGGAACTGGGATATCCTTTAGGTTCAACCTCATCTCTATTATCCTGTTCTTAGTGGAAACTACTAAATTCAAAGTATTCTTAGCACGATCTTTGATAGTTACCACTGAGACCTCTTTACTGGATATCTTTTTGATATTTGAGTATAATTTTGAAGATTCATTTAAAGATATCTCCCTATCATCCTTGTATTTGTCATATATGTCACCTTCTGTATTCAAATTCATCAGTTGATGTGTTAGAAACCTCTGCAAATTCATACTCCTACACTTCAAATGTTGTGCCTTTGACCTTTCCCTTTCCCCTTTTACTTTCATATTTAACTACTTATACTAGTCCTCCCTCAACTTCAATCTTCCATCCTTTAGTTGTTTCTGAGATTTCTTCTTCTTATGTTTCCATGGCATCTGAAAAGGTTGTTTTACCTGTTACCTCTGAATTGGATGCAATGGAAGTGACTACCTTTGTTTCTTTTATCGTAGTCAATGGATTTTCCTATGAAACTTCTGCATTCTTCATTGGTGAAGGATAATCCAGCGAATTGACTCTTTCATCCATTCCTTCTACCACATGGTGCTCAAAAGATTTGTTTTTATTCATTTTCCTTCTTTGTGAGATAACATGTTGTGGATCATAATTAACAACAAAATATTTCTTAAAATCCATCTCCTATAGAAGACTTTCAACTACATGGAGTGCAGCTTTACTTTTTATGATAAAAGGCCTAATTACCCATGGAAATTTGATATTTGAATATTTTTTGAAATCGACAAAGTGATCATTTCCTACTATCAATTTTTGTGTTACAACCTCTAAAGAAAACACTCCAAGAGTAATAAATGTAGGAGAAATATATGGTTTATGAGTGAAACCATACACCCCAATGATAGTGTGTTCTTCTAATAGGAACTAGTCCGCTATTTTCCTATCTAGAGAAAATTGTAAAGCCTCCTGCATCTGTGATAACACTCTAGATAATTTGTTCTAAAATAATACTTTGTAAACCTATAACATCAATAGGTTCATGTATTTGGAAAAGCCACTGTTAATCTCCATGCATGTCACAAGTGCAGATCCCTTTCTATCCATATATTTAATACACCTCTCTTTTTAACCGTCGATATTAATCACATGCTAACCTTATCCTTCCCTTATTCCGATACCTAACTTGTTATCTATCCTCCTTGAACTTTCCCTTAGAAGACCCTCTAGACACCATATATATACTAAAATTTCATTTCCCACCGTTGATCTCATCTCTTGTTTAATATGCACCTTTATTTTTCACTGCTTATATGATTTATAAAAGATTATGCAACTTCTATTAGTGGATAACCTACCAACCGCTGATCTCAACCTCCCGCGATCCTGGCCGTTGATTAAGAAAAATTTAATAATTGCGTTGATATCTAACTAATCATCTGGCATGCATGTTATCCTAGCAGACCCCATATCTACCATTGATCTTATCCATAGTTAATTTACATCGTCGATTTATGTCAAGATTTAAACTTTCCTCTCACTCCTGATTTATATTCCTCCATGCATCTTCCCACAACGGATTCCATCTATGTAATATCCCTCTCAAATGACTCTGAATATTTTGTAATTTCTAAATGTATTTATTCTCTGGTGAGGAGCTCAAGACCAAGGCCCCACCAACAAAACCTTGAATGTGATTTCCTAAGTCATGGACTTGGGTGGCTTAAAGACATGAGTGCAACTTCATACAGACAACTGAGACCACTAGGAGGAGAGACTAGTGGTTGACAACACCTACGGGGCCTAGTTCTTCATGACCTAAATGTTGTGGAATAGGGAAGCTCGCTACGATGTTTATTGGTGGGTTTCGTAGTCGCCAAATTGGGTAAGAGTGACATTAAAATCAGCATAAAACACATGTATCACAAATATAATATGTTCAAATAACATAAATATATATAGGTATAGATATATATTATCCATGGCTTAAACTGGATAAAGAAATACAACATGTACAGGTAACTAGATATATATATATATATTCATGTAGTTTTGAGAAGGCATCTTGTGGTAAAAAATAAATTCTATATATATATATATATATATTATGTGTAATTGGGGAACTATATATATCCATATATATTATCACGTATACATATTTGTGATAGAACGAGAATACCATATTAAAATGGGGTATTGAATTTACCTCACATAACAGACTAATTACAGAACCATTTCCATCCTTATAGCCATAAATTTTGATGGTGTCATTTAAACTCCCTTGATTTTTGAGAGACGTTGAACCGAGAGATTTTATTTTACCTTGAAAAAACCGGCACCGATTGTGGAGATGTTACGGGGTATGCATGAGCATTGATAGAGGCGTTAGGGATTCCACCAATATTTATATACATTCCAAATCATGAGATTGGGGGAAGCTCCTTTTGGTCATGGAAAAGAGGAGAGAAATCTTTGCGCTCCCTACGAGGAATAGTTTTGGGGTTCTAAGAAAACCTCTGCATTTTTCTGCATGGAGAGGAGGTACGAATTAGGCATTCATTAGAGGAAATTTCAACTCAAAATGGGCCTCCTAAAATGAACTAATAAAATAATAGTTAAAATAATAAAATAATATTTATTAATTTTGGAGGAGANTCCAAAGAGTACCCACTCGGCATACTTTTGACGGACCCCGCTACCCCAAAAACAAGAAATACCTGAAAAAATGGAATGATGATGTCATCATTCCATTTTTTCAGGGATTTCTTGTTTTTGGGGTAGCGGGGTCCATAAAAAGTATGCCGAGTGGGTACTCGTTGGATGCAGAATTTAATTCCACATCCAACAAGCTCTCCCAATCGAAATTTGAGTAAAAACACGGGGAGATATGTCAAAAATACAAACAAAAAAAGTAGTTTTTTTTATGATACTTATCCCCAAATTTATATTAAAAAAGTGGTTAATACCTATACGGTATTTCAAATTTAAAGAAATTTTATTGGCTAACACACGATGACATGGAATTTGAATAAAAGTTAAAAGGCCCATTTTGAATTGAAATTTCCTCTAATGAGGGAAAGGATCAATCCCAGCGTGCTAAGAAAATGACCTCTGCAATTCTGATTTAGGAGGTTGGTGAGCGCCTAGTCCGGTGCATGCTGACCCACAAATCGAGTGGAAATCCGAACCAGGCTATTGGATTTTTGTAATTATTTATTGAGGTATGGCACGCGAAGGATGAAGGTAATTTTTATGATGATGATTACGATATAGGGTATGGAAGAATCTCTACATCTAAATCTGGTTTATATGTATTTTTTATGTGCCTGTTGAAGAGAAGATGTACCTCTCGGCTCTTAATGAGGGGATTTTCTACATTTCGATCTTAGATTTTCTTTCTGAACTAGAGCCCCATAGATATGAGCTTATAGCTTGCTTCCATCCGGAATGCCAACATTTATTTTTCCACAGTCATTGATAAGAATTGAGATTTCAGCTTCTAGACCTGGAAAATTTATGTTCACTAGCGTTGTTTAATCCTAGACCTAAGTCCCCCATATTTTATTGCCGACTATAGCTCAGAAAGCTTGTGTTCCCTTAACCACATTGGGTCCTTGTCTTTCAGAAGTTGTCTTTAAATGTGGGCTATTTTTCTGAACTTTACACATTCTAGTAGAATGTCGCCTTGACATCATTAATAGGATCAAAACATTTTATTTATTCATTTATGTATTTAGTGGCACCACCGATAGAAATCAAAAGGCTGCATGGATTTATCTATGCACATTCAGTTTTTCCATTGATAGAATTGAAAACACAGTGAGACTCATGTTTTGCAAAGTTATAGGACCAGGATTTATGACTAAATTTTAGAGCCAAGCTTCGTTTTTGTAATGTGTGACAATCTAGCTAATATCCAGCTTCTCCTGTGTTGATGTTCATGCGGCATCGTGGTTGCTGTAAGTTTGATTTTTTATATAAAAATCAATTGAGGTAATGCATTCAAATAACATGGACATAAGATATCCAATTTGATGTATAGTCATCTCATTTTTGTTTGTAATGTTTGGGATATGCAATTTACATACCCAATATACTTCTTATGAGCTTGTTCAAGGTGGCCCTCAAGCGTTATGAGTCCCTGTTGCCTGAAATCATGTGGAGTGTTATCATTCAAGGAAGTATTATGTACCATTTTGTGCCATTGAGACTTGAGGTAAGGAAAAGGCCTTCAATAGGGAATTTGGTATTCTGAAATTCTCTCTGTGAAGACACTTGAGGTAAGGAAAAGGGCAATGTATGTGCCACAGAATTGTAAATTTCTTCTCTTTGATCAATCAATAAAAGGGACTAATAAACTTGGTGGACGTAGCCTCGTGGACGAGGTGAACCATGTATCCTTATGTCTCCTCTTTGTTTTTTCTTTATGTTTCTTATGCACCTTTTAACAATGATGTCTAATGTATGGGGTACTACAATTGATTTATGCTATGTTTGCTAAATTTGGGATAAGGTGTTAACAAAACATATTTTATGGTCTTTCTAACAGAGGAACAAAATTTATCCACTTACAATGAGGTAGCTCAGGTATGTTACATTGTTTCAATAATGCTTCATAACACATTTGGGTCTTATATTATCAGATCTTATCTAGATGATCCGGTTGAGGGATTTTCTATTACTGTTTAAAGGCAGAGAAGATTGGTTACTCATGGTAAAGATGTAAACACAGACTATTGTAGAATAAAGGTTGAAGTTAATTTCCTGGTGTATTAAGTAAGAAGGATAGTAAAAGGAAGGAATGAAGGGTTGATTTTAATTCATAATGACTGATGCTAATTTATATCCTACATATTTTCAAATATTGATGTTCGATGATTGTAATGGTCAATGTCATTGATTTGTTTGGACATACTTTCTTGTAATGCCCATGAAACATCTCTTTTCTGTTTTGGTTTTTTTTTCCTGTTGTTGTGTCATTTTCGATTGGATCTACAGATGTGGATAGTAATGCTAATGATAAAAATGCATGATGATCCAGTGGTTATATTGGTTGGATAAGGTTTGGACTGGATTTTCATTACAGAATAATATCAGTTTTTCCCATAATGGGTTTCTGATCTGGTTCAGAACTTGCTGAAGTTTTCAATAGAAATTTGCCTTTTTGTCAACAACGAGTTTAAATTTTGCACCGTGAAATGGTATTTTGCATTGATAATTTAATGGTATTATCAGATTTTCTTTAAAGCATTTCAGATTTTTGTCTTTCAAAAGTTGTCTTTAAATGTGGGCTATTTTTCTGAACTTTACACATTCTAGTTGAATGTCACCTTGACATCATTAATAGGATCAAAATGTTTTATTTAGTCATTTATATATTTAGTGGCACCACCGATAGAAATCAAAAGGCTACATGGATTTATCTATGCACATTCAGTTTTGCCATTGATAGAATTGAAAACATAGTGAGACTCATGTTTTGCAAAGTTATAGGACCAGGATTTATGACTAAATTTTAGAGCCAAGCTTCATTTTTGTAATGTGTGACAATCTAGCTGATATCCAGCTTCTCCCGTGTTGATGTTCATGTGGCATCGTGGTTGCTGTAAGTTTGATTTTTTCTATAAAAATGAATTGAGGCAATGCATGCAAATAACATGGACATCAGATATCCAATTTGATGTACAGTCATCTCATTTTTCTCTGTAATGTTTGGGATTTTCCATTTCTCTTTTTCTCATGTTTATGTAAGTTCATATCCATGGCATTCTGAAATTGTAGATGATTCACACATACCAGTACGTTCGCAATGTTGTGAATTCATTTCGTTGTGCAGACCTTATGGGGATTGGTTGTTATCTTGAATCCAATAAAATAGAATATTTCTACATATGGCCTTTCTAGAACCTGTAGGATGTATGGGATAGAACACAAATTTACATTGAAATTTGCGCAAAAAAATTTACCCTTTTCCACACACAAATGGCATTAAGGTATAAAGGGTTAGATCTGAGTTGGTTGTAAATATTTCCACTGATCATTGAAATTTCTTTTTCTGTGCAACTTTGAATAGTGGATCCATTACCCATCGTAGATCTTCCCTCATGAATATCTAAACCATTGAAACTTTCAACATATACCATAGGCGTTATTTTTCATTTGTTTATCCTTTTACCAAACTTAACCTATGGTTTTATGAGAAGATTAAATACCTTGGTCTATAATTCAATATTTTTAAGAGCCTTTTGGTCATATTATCAAAAAAAAATCATACCATACACTTATTTATCCTCAGGCCTGCTCATCTCAATTGCTAACCAAAACAATGCTAACAACATGGATCCCATGAAACCCCAACACATTGACCAAAGAAAACAAGATGTTGGAAACTTCATGGAGTTTATGATTGCACATGAAGTATTTCATCCAAATGAAATTTCTATATCCATGGAGCATTGTGCAAGCACATATAGTAGTAGATATTTTCTTCCATGATGAGAAGAAAATGGTTCTCACAATGAAGGGAAATCCACACATCCTCTAGTGGATTGTTTCATGAGGGAAGATTTTATTCGGTATTTTTAAAACAAATATGACCTTAGTTCAGATTGGATTCATTAATTTCAAGATGGACCATCTTCTGAACTAGAAAAAACAAGATACTTACAAGATGAATAAGGGAGTGAGATATATGAAAATTGTTTGGATCTGAATATTGTTCATGTCTAAATCAATGAAAAAACTTTTGCACAGCAAGATCAAGTTATCTAGGAACAAAATCCAGATCCATATCCAAAATGAGAGCTAGTAGCCAAATCCAGAAGTGAGAGACAGAACTAAGCTTGAATTTGTAGTCAGGATCCATAGTTAGCACCATGTTCTAGAGAAGTAGACAAGCGACCATTGATCCATATCGATCCTCTAAGATTTTGAAGACCATGAAAAAACCTCTCAATAGGGAGGTGTGATTCAAAATGGATCCAAACAGAAAGTAATGGTTGCAAACCTTGGTATCTAAATGCACTTTAGCATTTAATGAATGTTAGTAAGTCTTAAAAGACAAGCTAATGTAAAGTAATGAAGACAGGGGAGAAAAAAATAAAGAATTACATGTAAAAAGAAAAATGAATTAGGGGGGAAATAATGAGGAATGGGAAATTAAAGGTTGGTCCTATTAGCATTCTCATTACCCCAACTCTCCTATATCTCATTTCACTTAGAATGTCAAAATTATTTTTACCCATTGGTGGCCTAGAGAAGAGAGTGCCAAGAAATCCTAGAACTACATTGCAATTCATAGATTGTCAAAATGAAAAACTTAGAAACCATTGAATGTTGGTTTTCTTATTTGGGTTTACAGGGTAAATTATGTGCTTTGTGCATCATTTTTTAATATGTGATTGATTTCTAAATTAGTTTTATGTACGAAGTTTATCAATATTTTAGAGTGACATTAATGGTTGCTAAGGAGAGGAGAAAATGGGTGAATCAAAGAGATGTGAGTAGAATAGAGTAAAGTTGCATTTTTATCCTTTTCTAAGGTGTAGAGTTGTAACAACTAATACGTATCACCCCTTGGATGCCCAATCATTCATAGACATTAAGGGACTTAATTTCAAATTTGTTTCACTTCAGTAGGATTTTCATAATCAAAGTTTGAAGAATTATTACCTTTCTGGGGTAATGTTTCTTGTTTGGGTTAATCTATCATTTCCTAGTGATTAAAAAAATTTCCTGGGTGAATTTATGAATCTATAGGTCATTGTTTCATTGCTTGAGGTGAATTTACCAGTTCTTGGGTGATTTTGATTTGTTTGCGTGAGTTACTTGTTTTCTTGGGATAATTTATCAATGCTCAGAAATTTATCATTTCTTGGGGCGCTTTTATCAATGTATGTGTGTTTTTAACATAGATGGGTGGATTTCCTTCATTGTTAGGAAAGTTCCTTTCTTTTAATTTGTCATATAGGTCGTATTGGTCTTCTTGGAGACCATACACCCTTGATAAGTTGTCCTTGAACATGTACAATAATTGTACATGGTTGTATGCATTATTGGTTTGTGTCTCATATTTTATGGCGGCGTGTGAAACCACCCATAAGATGAATTGACTCATACTTAGATTGTGGGATTGTTTTTCTTAGCAATATATGGTATATTTTTCCTTCAATACGTAAATAGACCTCTCAACATTCTAATGTAAATAATCCCCATGGAAATTTGAAATTTGAAGGAAGTAGTTATGTACATTCTTAATACCATATGACAATAACAACCCTCTGATGATTGATAGTGGCTAAGTAAATGGATTTAATAGCCATTGATAAACCTTAAACATTGTGAAAGACTTGTATGAACCTCCATTAAAGGAAATATATGTTAAGAGTAGAATTAATAATAATATGTATGACTAGAAGGAAAAATACATTATAATTGAATGTTTATTAAGGGTTCAAGGCTGTCATATCTTCTCTATTCATCAACAAATTCATCATAAATCCATTTACAAACTGGGGAACATTGAATTCATTACAATTAGACAATGGTAACAATTGAGGAGGATTGGTTGTATCCACTCATCTGCAGTAGAATTAGGTACATGTGCCACATAATCAATTCCAGGAACATAGACCTTTGCATAATTGAAATCTTAGATGATTGATTGGAATTCCATCATGAGTTGGTTTATTTTGTTGTTGTACGTTACACCAAGGATAAAGAAGCATTATACAAAACCTTTAACAAAGTTTTCAGGGGATTTTTTTTTCACACATAAGTATCCATGTTGGTGATTTGAGTGACTGCATATCAATGTCTAACAGAAATTATGTTTATAAGATATATTACTCTATTGCATAACAACATATTAAAATAACTTTAAATAATGGCTAACCCATTTTTTAGATTCTGCATTTTATATGGGCGAGTCTCCTACAGACATTTAGCTAAGCATGAATGCGAAAAATCAAATCATTACTACAAAAGTAGTTAATAATATTTGATCCCATGAAAACCTTGAGAATTTTAAAGATCATGTTTATTTTCAAGAATGATTTGTGAAAGCTACAACTTCAAAACAACACCTAAAACATATATGTAGAAACTTAATGGATATGTAACGATAGTTACTAGAAATGTATATAAACTTCTACAAGTCTAATAAATAATCTATTTCTCTCAAAGTATGGTTTGGGTAAAAAAAAATTGAGTTTCTTTCCCAATAAAATGATTTTGTTACCAAAAATATTGAATAGTTAGTTCATGGATCTTCTGATTTGAAGAAATCATTAGTTGGGGATTTGTAACTTGTTTCATTGGGGTTGCCAACAAAATATTCTATATCCTCAAGGATTTCTTCAATGTACTCTTGAAGATGATATTTTTCTGCAACATCATGTTATATTGTAGCTTCTTATGGTGTGGTAATTCCCTCTTATTGAATAGTCTCCATAACCTACTTGTTCCTTCATTTCCTCTTGTTGGTTCTTTTGTGGCAATAACATGGATTTATATTGTCGGTTCTTGTGTAGCTGTTGTATTAGATTAATTTTGTATGTAGGTGGATATTTTAAGTATGAAATAATTTTTTTAATGCGTCAATCTTGGTCAAGTAAAGTTTGATCATATAACTAGACAAGTTTGGTCATGCAAGTCAACAATTAAAATTTTTGGTATAATGGCACACAGTAGGAGGGACAACTAAGGAAATATGTCTTGCAATTGCATATTAGTAATGTATTTTTTTTTCACAATAAAATGTGATATGTTTTCCATGGAAAAAAATTACCTTATATAAAATATATGTCTTGAATTTTAAATGATTTCCTGACATGTTTTTCCTTTTTTCAGGATTGAATGTTAATTGAAGTTTTTTACAATAATTTCATTATTTATATCTAATTAGATATTTTTCAATAATAATAATAATAATAATAATAATAATAATAATAAATAGTTTATGTGTAACATATTTAATAAAATATAATTTTAATGGGATGGGTTTGAACACCTTAGGTTTATTGTATTTAATTATCTCTTGAAATTACTTTAGCATGCATTTCGTATGGTCATTGATTAATAACATGTTCTATGTGTTTTTTCAACATGGATATGGTGTATGGTGAAAGTCACAGATTAACTTGGAGGAGACTCAATTTGATAACTTACAGAGGACATGTTTAATTTACAAGGATAAAAATGTGCAATCTATAAAGTTAATGTGGTGTAGGTTTCTTAACGCACCCCAACTCCGCCTCCCAAAAAAAAACATACTAACATAAAAAATATCTATATATCTTATATTAGTAGTTATAAAAAATGGGGTGGTATGTATAGGGACATTCCTTCTTGGACTTTAAGGAAAACAAGTATTGAAATAGTTAACGACCTCAACATCAAATCTAACAATGAGGTGAAGGTCTTATCCAATCTCAAAGGACTCGTGGTGTTTATGGAATATGGAATCAAAGATACAAAAATTATATGGGATTCATATATTATCACATGATACTAAAGGAAGGGGAAACCTATAAAAGAATCAATAATACTGAAATTGATTCAAATTGTCCTCTCCTGCACTCAAAAAATCCACAATGTCTCCCACTTTGAGGTTCTGCAAAAGCTCAAGTTTCAAGCGAATAGGATGGTGAATAAAGGGTTGACCTTGAATGAAGTTGAGTATGTTTCAATGGATGAAAGGGGGGCAACAGGATATTCTCTCCTTATCCCTTAATGATGATTCCTACCCTTAAGGTTCTACAAATTAAAACGGTATTGAATTACGAATTGAAGTCCAGGGTATCCTCTCTCCATATTCCATTCCTCATGCATGTACTTGTTCGTGAGGATTGAAGATATACATATAACAACTCCCGCTCCATTACCATAAAATATTTAATAAGAATAAAACCTTTGATCAATCCTCTTGTTTATGAAATTCATTGTCTAGTAATGGATTCAAATCTTGTCCACTCTAACTTGGAAATGTCTGAAAGAAACAAGGTAAAATGGAAAGAATGAAAGAAGCATGCGAATTATTCCTTCTATTTGGTTTTCAAATTGGTTCACCTAAAAAAAACAAGTGGTTTCAATAATGTTTGGTCTTTGGCCTCTTGAATGCCCCTATAATTCCTCAAAGGCCTTATTGAGAATAGATATAAATGTGTATAGGGTCACTATAGCTCATGATTGTTGTTGTTGTTGTTTTATTGGAGAAATGAAAGGTCCCGAGGATGAAATTTTCTAGTGTAAAAGGGAAAATGAGGAATTGAATGCAATGGATAATGGTTTATAATTGGAGTAGAAGAAGTGGAAGGTGGTCATTGAAAATAAAAAACTATTAGATAATTTGATAAGGAATAAACATGATTTAGAAGTCATTAATCACTTCATTTTTATCTAAGACTAGGATAAGGATCCTAGAAAAACCATGATCATCCTGAGAGGTAAGAAAATTAAACAATAAATTACTCTAGATGGCCTATTTAACCTTATGAAATGCATTTCTACCCACCCTAGTCTCCTCTCAGTCCTTATCTCAAATTAGGAATTTAGTTCCTTGAGTAACCTAGCTTCTTTTAAGACCATTTTGATCCTTGTACCGACTATATTAGCAACATGCTAGCCTAGGTAGAATTTTTTGTGGAATCCCTCATTAGGACTTGATTTTGTTTTATTTATTTATGTTTTCTCACATACTTCAACTTCTACCTCACTTTATTATAATTTTCACTTTCATGCTATTAAATAGGGTTATATTGTTAGATTATTTGCATATACCAAAGGATAACCTTTTGTTAGAACTATAAATAAGATAATTTTGGTCGTTCTATGTATGAATGTTGAATAGGAATGGTTGCAAAAATGTTTTTTTGATATATTTTGAGTGTTACTGTTAAAAATTATTATGAAAACATTAGACAAAATACAAAGACTCTTATAGTGCAAGATACCATTCTTTATAATAAAGGTATAAGGGACACTACATCCTTTCCATTAACCTCATGACATTTTACTCTATATATAGGTAAAAATCTATTTAATCCCAGAAAAAATTGTCTAGACAAATCTAAAAAATGATAGAATACATGTTTTGATTATATTAAAATATTGATTAAGTTTGACATAGAACTTACCTATATAAAAACTAGTTTCTTTTTTTCAATAGAAAAAAGTCTAGTCACTTAAGTACAAATTTTTGGCCTAATAAAATTCTATAAAAAAAAGTATAGTAAAATGTTTGTTAGTAATCTAGAAATAACTATATTTTAGTGTTGTAATAGGTTAAACAAAAACTGGCATGGTGATGACTATGCACTAGAACAATAATCCTCACTTGGATAGATACGATCAGAAACCAAAAGAAGAGGGATTTCCAAACAACCTAGCCTCCAATCCCTAATGGTTAGAAAGGATTTTGGAGTGTCATTGGATATTTTCTCCACTATGTGCTTGAATTTTAAGTGTACTTGGCACCATAGCTACCACTCCTTTTGCAATCACATCTATTTATGTATGTAAATCTCCCTACATATTCATGAAGGAGATGTGTTGAAATATTGTGATTTTATCAATGGAATCCCTTAATATCGAATGATTCATTAGATATACATATTAAGTGGATCCATCAAGCCATCCTTTAATTATTTTTGGGTCACCATAAATTTCCAATATTTTAATTCCATCATCTCAAGCTAAGTTTAGTATATTCTTGGCCACTACAATCTCATCTCAATTATTTTTCCTCATCGTATTCCAAGTTTGAAAGAATATCTAGATATTTTTAGACTTATAACCTATTCCCTATCCCCACAAAGACCTGGGTTATTCTAGGATGCCTCATAAAAATATCATTGAGAATGTGCGGGGCCATACATTGAGTAGAGTATGAGTCTAGGAGGATTGGGTGGATTTTGGGTAAATATTTCCATTATGTTAGATTTAATATTAATTTTTTTAAATATTGGTACTTTATTTTGAAAAATGAATTCATGTTTTGCTAGACAAGTAGATCACTTACATCCAATGCAAGGCATTTGTTTTGTTATTTTTTGTTGAGTGGTTAATCTAATCAAATAGTTTTGTACCCATTATGTTTTCATCTATACACATTGTTGATGATTAAATCTTAATTTGAGTGAGACAACCCATATTTATTTATTTAAATAATGATGTACTAGAATATGGGGTATATATTCTTCATGTTCCTCATAGAGTGGGAAACAATTAGGCCCCCTCAATCCTCTTCTTTTCAATATGTCCCAAGTGGAAATAACCCCTTTTATGTAGAGCAAACAAAATAGAATAGTATCTGGTGTAGGATTGCAGGTTTCCAATGAGGATGCCATATGTCATAAGTTTAAATCTGGTTGATTATGTTAGGGTTTAAACCATCTTTTATTATGGTTGTTAATCAAGTCACCCGTAGAAAAGTGAGGTCATGGAATATTTTATTAAAAAAAATAAATATGATATTTTCATAAATGTTTTCCATCTTTATGCGTATTATTTACCCTTTCTCATAATATTTTTTCTTATAACATTATTAAACAAAAACGTGTTACAATTTTGCACATTTAGCATACTTAACTACAACAAAAATATTGGAAAAATGATCTACTTGTTTTCATTGATTATAATACGCGTATATTTATACTATATTCACTTTAACCTAAAAACTTATATTTCCACAACTCAATACGAACCTTTCAACCATCCATTTAGCATCATGGATACAATTGCACTTATACATCTCACAATTTATTTATTTGGATATAGTACCAAAAATGTTTTGTAGTTGATGTTTTCCATGAAAAGGTTAATGTATTGAGAATAAAACACCCCTTCATCACTATTCTTCCTTATTGACCTTAACATATTTACTTTCTTATGATATGATTTCCCCACCTTGGGAAATAATAAAAATGGCAATGAAACGTATTATGGAAACATATGTGTTTATACATTGTTGGATGTCTATATATAT
The DNA here is from genome assembly GCA_001517045.1 of Pseudotsuga menziesii. Taxonomy (NCBI): domain Eukaryota; kingdom Viridiplantae; phylum Streptophyta; class Pinopsida; order Pinales; family Pinaceae; genus Pseudotsuga; species Pseudotsuga menziesii. Next base: position 252,192 of record LPNX010712182.1, on the reverse strand, counting down.
ATATATATATATGGAATATATTATTATAAATTTTAGAAAATTATAAACTCACTCCATACTTATGATATAATTAGGTTAATTTCCTATGTAGTAGACTAGGTAGTTGGCTTCCACTTGCACCACATGGTCAATACTTGCCATATTTACAATCAGGAGTTCCTTATACTGATTATGGATAATATTATGCCAACATTATTGACTTCTCATATTAGTAACTGCGCCTTCCTTCCATTTCTTCCTTTAGATTGCTTTATTCCTTCTTTTAAGTGTATAAGGTAAAGTTAGTCAACTAGGAAACTGCTATCTTTTGTGGCCAACTCATTGTCCATGGTTTTATCTCCATATTCTATCATTATCAGTATTTTACATTGCTCACTCATTATTTATCCAACTTGTGATGTCTTGGACTGATTAGAAAAGTGCTTTAGTCACCTAGGGGGGTTTATCATATTTAGTAAGCCTGATTTACGAGATAACATGAGTTGTCTCCTTAGAAACTCAATTTTACCTCTCAATGATGTATTATTTATGTACACTATTTTTGAATAGTAATGCATGGAAAATTATCCAATCATTCTTCACTTTTCTTATGTTTAGTCTCATTATTCATCTCTCTATTTTTCTTGTGCATATTTGTGAGAATTATCTTGAAGCTAGGTATACATCTTGAATGTCTAAATGGTATTAGAGATCTGAGGTTATTAAGTTCTACATAGTTCTACATGCTATCAAACGTTATGAGCTTAATATATCAACACTCTGCTTAATATTAGAGTGCATCAAGAATCCAGTCCCTCTGTGAAGAAGAGCTTGATTGAGCTCACAAAGTATTTCTTTAATGTTTTTTGTGCAGGTTGCAGAGAGCATCTCCAAGAACACAACAATAATTAAGCATGAATTTTTCTTCATTTGTGATCCTAAATCCCTTAAAATATCATGAATTGAAGGCTAATATTGAAATTCTATTGTGTAGTAAGGTTCTCTATAGAGTTTCTATGGATTTAGAGAATGAGCCCAATGCTATTGTTGAGAAATCAAAGTGGCATAAGAGAAAGGATGAAGCCTATGTATTTCTTTGTCTCTCAATTTCTCCATATCTTCTTTTTCATATTTATGGTTTGACCACTCCAAATCAAGTGTTCACCAAGCTTGAGTCTCTATTTGGAGTACAAGATGAAGTAAGAGCACATCAATTGGAGAATGGGTTAATCCCATTGAGTCCAAGGAGTTTCGAATCCATTGAAGCACTACAACAAAAATTGGATTTAGCGTCTCTTTTTGCATCCTTTTTTGAGTCTAGACCATCTTTCAATGTATTTTTCTTCATTTTTTGGACAAAATGGCACAATTTCACGGGTTGGTGCTATTTTAGGCATTTTTTGCGTCCTTTTTTAAAATTTTGCGCAAATTGTGGCGTAATTTGCACCGGGTTTTGCACTTGGTTATGCACCAGGTTTTGCATCAGGTTTTGTGACAGGTTTTGAGCCTAGTTTTGCACCTAATTTTGCACCTAGTTTGTACATCTACTCTTGTTGCGCCCCCTTTTACGCCCATGTTCGCCTCAACTTTTACACCCTTGTTTTCATCCACTTTTGCATCCTTTTTTACATCCACTTTTGCATCCACTGCTGCTACTTTTTTTGCATCCCTTCATGTGCCAAGTTTTGCATCAAATTTTACATCCTGTTTTGAGTCTAGTTTTGCATCTCGTTTTGTTTCAGCCATTTTTACATCCACATTTGCATCCATTTTTTCGTCCACTTTTGCACCCACGTTTTTATCCCTTTTTGCATCCCATTTTGCATCCATGTTTACATCTTATTTTGCATCTGCTATTGCATCCACTTTTGCATCCACTTTTGCATCCACTTTTGTCACATCCTAATTCACACCATTTTTGCATTTACTTTTACACCCACTTTTGCTTCAACTTGTGCATCCATGTTTGCATCTTTTTTTGCATCCAATTTTACATTAGTTATTGCATCCCTTTATGCATCCATTTTTGCATCCACTTTTGCATCGGGTTTTGCGTTGGGTGTTACGACTAATTTTGCATATACTTTCGCATCTACTTTTGTTGCATCCACTTTCGCATCCAATTTTGTATCCAATTTTACATCCATGGTTGTATCCACTTTTGCGTCAATTTTTTCATCATGTTTTGCTTCCATGATTCCATCATTTTTTTCATCCACTTTTGCATCACCTTTTGCATCCATTTTTGGTGCACCCCATTATGAGCCCACTTTTGCACCTACTTTTGTTGCATCCATGTTTGCATCCTTTTTTGCATCCATGTTTTTATCCACTTTTGCATCCAGTTTTACACCCAGATGTTGAAGATGAAAATGAGGATAATGATTATGATATTGAGGATGGTTATGATAATGATGATAATGTTGTTGATAATTAGGAGAATGATGACAATGATGATTATGATGATGATGATGATGATGATGATGAGGATAATGGCAATGACGACATTGCCGATGATTATGATGGCAATGAAATGAATGATGATGATGGTGATGATGACAATGACAAAGATGACGATGATAATCATGATCATCATCATTCCCATCATTGTCATCATCAAAAACATCATTATTGTCATTGTCATCTAGTTCATCATCGTCATTATTTAAAGCATATGGGATATGTTTACCATTTAAAGCATGCATAACAAGTGGGATTATTCTAAAACACCCCACCAAAGTACAAAATTCAAACCACAAGGGAAACATAATATTGAAATTGTTCCAATTTTCTTTCTCCCAACAAAAGAAGTTGCATGATATGACTTAGCAAGATCATATATACTTTCAAAATTCTCTAAAGTAAGGTCCCAAACAGAAAACACAGATCTAAGTGCTGAGGCTGGACAATATCATAACAAAAAGGAAAAACCGCAATGAAATAAAAGAATACCTATGCAATAGAATATTCACACAAATGTTTGAGGCCTTCTAAAATATATTTATCAGCATCTATCAGAAGGTCTTGTGAAATATCTGTTGTCATCTCTACTGTGCCAGTGTATATAAATCTGACACCAGTACCCCATCAGAATCATCAAACATTCTTGGATAAAACATATTTGATTTCTAACATGTTATAATTTCTTTCATATTCAGCTTGAACTCTTTATAATAGGAATGAATCCTTTGTTATTTCCATAAGAAACACATAGAATAAACCATAAGAATTACCTCATCATTAGTTCAAAGAATGCCCAGGTTATATTTGGAATTTCAATATACAATATTTTTCATTAAATTGGAGGTACACTTATTTCTTGAAACTCTTTAGGACTCTTGATACATGATGCTTCCTTTATGTGCCCATTAAAAATTTCTATGTCTTTAATGTTTTCCTTCCTCAAGGCTTGTATCTATTTTCTTGCTATTTTTCAGAATATTACACAAAGCTACAATTTTGGCATTGCCCTTTCTTTGGTTCCCACCAAGGAAGATTATTTTAGGTTATCCTTTTATAGCATGGTTACCACTTTCCACTTACAATTAGAGGAGATTGAGATTACCATGGCTTACATGTACTTGAGGTTTCCGTTCTCAAGGCCTTGGTTCAATTTGAGACATGCTTTCTAGTGCCAACCTAACAAGGGACACATTTACCTTGCTCAACTTGAAAGGCATCACTTCTTTCTGCACTTCTAGGATTTCTTGTCTAAGATGTGCCTCTTGGACATTATCATAATGGTACCAAGAGCTTGGGAACATTAATACAAATTTTCAGGGGCATGGGAATGCAGTTATTGGAGTTTCCTCATTGGGAGTTTGTACAAGCTTCCTACTAAGCTGAGAATGCTTCAACCCAAAATTTGGTAGGTTATCTAATGATTTAATGTGCCAAATTCCCTCGCTAAAACGTTAAATGCCAATAGATTATAGGACCAAAATCCTAAAATAATCCTATAATTAAACCCCTCTTCAATAATACACAAGCAAGTCACTCTTGGTGCCTTCTTTGATTTGTTTAAGAGAACAACACTGCCTATGACAGAGGTAGGACATGGATTCTAAGTTTTAAGCTTGACTCCATGGTTGTGACTTTAGAGAGGTGGCTTGAGGGCTGAGTAGTGAGAAAGGAGGATTTAGATGGGTTTATAAACCATCTCTTGAGCTTGATTCAGTCTGTCCTTCTCTTAACCTCTGCCAACTCAAATTTTTTGGCACATGTCAGCTGACGGTGGCTTATTCTCATCATCAAGCTGTAAGTTAAGGTTTCAATCCATCAATATGCACTTGGATGTTCTCTCTGCAGTAATACTACAACCAAACAACCTTTAGGGTTTGTATCCCATCAATGCATATTATAGGTTCTATGTTCCACTCAACAACATAATGAACAGCAAGAGTTCTTTGCTCTTTGCCTAAAATGCTCCTCAATTCATTTGTGAAGAGGAATAACACTAGTTCTTCAACTCATGAATTTTGGGTTTCTTTACTAGACTCCCACTAAACATCCTCTAGGCTCGAATCCTCACTCATAAATTTATTCACCATGCCTCTAAGTCATGATCATGGATGTAGGGGATTTCATCTGTGCTTTGGACTCGGTTCAGTTTCTACTTCATATCATGCCCAAAGCCTCTAGATTGGAACTACATTTTGTTTGGATATAATTTTTGTCTTTGACCTCTGATGTTTCTATAGGTAATCGATTTCATCCAAGAACCCAACAACAATGCTTAACATACAGCGGATTTGCATCAAATTATAGGTTGACACTTGGGACAGTCGAATAATCCTGAAACTTTCACTCACACTCCTCGACAAACTCCAACTGTTCTTCAATCGGATTAGAGTTTAGACTTCTTACCATAGCTTGCTAAACTTGGGCTTTGTCACACTTCATAACAAACATAAATGAATGAAAAATATTCCCATTTAACTAACATTGAATTGCACAAAAGAAAAGATTTTACTTAACAAAATCAATGCTCATAACAATTTGTGAAATTCCATTCACTGGATATGAAAGAATTTACAAAAACATTACAGAGTTCTGAAACATAATTGAAGAAAGACAGACAGAGAGAGCCGATCTCATTCATAAACACACGAAATCAACAACTTTGCAGGAGAAAAATATTTATGTGTATCAGTGTCTCTTCCTCTCAATTAGTTCTTGAGTACATCAAAAATAATGCCAACCAACCAATCCCCCAAACATAATTAGCATAAGTTTTTATATGTAAATGAAGAGGTAACTCCTTCCAATGACAAAGTGCTTCCCTTTTCCAAAATTGAACAAGTTGATCGATCTCTACTCGAAAACTATCGGTATCTCTCCATATTCTTCGACACTTGAATAAGTTTATTTATGTGAGGGCGTCATATCCACATCTACCAAATGATTAGAGAAATATCCTCAATCTCACTCCTTGGAAATATGCAATAATAACAAACAAACTATAAATAAACAAAATCTAAAACAAAATCAAGTTAGCAAAACTGAAAGAATAAAATTAAACTATAATCAAACTAATATAAAATTAAAATCAAATTACAATATAAAAAAAAAAGAAAAAAGAAACTAATAAAATCTTCTGGCAAGTTAGGCAGTGATATCCTAGGAAATTTAATCAATAAAGAATAATGATCTCAATTCCTTTAGTGTAGTGGCCTCTAATGACTCATTGGTATTCTTTTGAATGTTTCATTTGTAATTTTTTGATGGCATAAAATATGTCTCCTTGAAATAAACAGCATGATCCGGCTCTTGCTTGGTTAACACTACAAATGCACCAATGTGGCAGTCCATTCTGTGAATCCATGTGTATTCCTTTGACATGTTGAAGATCCATCTAATCTATGATGTTTTCTTTTCTGGATCTGATCATTCTTTCCTTTGATCTATCATTATTGCCTTTGATCTAGTATGATTCTAATTTGAACGCTGGTGGATGCCAATGTAGAACAATCTTCCCCTTTCATTACCATATGATAGACACCCTTCTAAGATTACATTTCACTCAAGCTCACTGTGTTCAAAGCTTCAATGGCACAAGGTATGTTTCAATCTATGGCCATCCAAAAAATTTTCAATTTATTGTTTCTGCATTTAATTGATATCAAATGATAAAAAATTAGCCCGAGAACTCTGAAATTGCTTTAGAAATGGGTTTTTTTCGTTGAATTTGATCACCTTTTTTTAATTAAAATTTGTGCATAACTCGAGAACTATGAAATTGCTTCAAAAATTGCTCAAATACAAGCTAAAGATGTGATGCTAACTTGGAAAAAGGATTATCCAAGTAGTCTTGTGAACAAACACTTGTAAAAAAGAGTATGGATAACCCCTCCATCCGTTTTTCATTGTTAAGGTTTTGGATCAAGTTCTTAATTTCCAATTTGATGTACCTAATCTTCTCCTCTTTCGGAATTGGTAGCAATGATCAAATTTTAAGGCTGGGTCTTAATTTCAATTGGAAGGGCATTTATTCTTGGAGCCCTTCACAGATGAAGGGTAGTATAAATAATTGTATTTCAATTGACAAGTTTAAATTAACTAAACCCTTTCACCAAAAATAATGTAAAAAATAAAATTGTTCTTTCAGATTTTTTATAATTTTTAACAATTGAGCACCTCTTACTATTTATAGAAGAAAATGATATATTTTCAATAAAAATTATTTTGAACACATTAAGTTGTCATATGTGTATCATTAATTTTACAGTTCAGTAACATAACAACTATTCTATTGTATTTCTTCAAGTTGGAGCAGACTTCATTATACAAAAAGCTACTTAGACTATGTAATAACAATATTGGGGCATCCACGTGCAATCCAAGCTTGAGAAATGTAAGAATTATAAGGATTGTGCACCTAAGAAAAAATAATACATAACTCATAAAACATTAAAAAAAATTCCTACATACCAAGCAAGTTAGCAAAGCTAGCATAATTAGGGTCAGGGCATCAAATGTTTTTGTTCAACACTTATAGTGAAATAATACATGTATGGGATGGAGGGGAAATGGAATCAAGCCTAAGTCAATTGAACCCTTGCAACTCACTGCATGTCTGAGTCTCAACAATCTGCCTTTTAAATTGAACGAAAATACCAAAAGAAGTTTATGAATGGCTAGATTTGAGAAAGTTCTAGGTGTGAGTAATTAAGGGCTTGGGGCTCTAATTTTTTGTGTGTTTTGTACTAGTCGAGGATTCAGTGAATCGAAGTCACATGCAGGAATTTAATTTATTTAATGAAAACAATTAATGTGTATACCTCTATGTAACCATTTTCCATGTTGATGGAGGCCACTACCCTCTTTATTGTCTTACCAAAAGGCATGATAATGATGAAGAAGACCTAAAATTATGGACCTCACCTTCAAAGAATTCCTTGCAATCACATTAGTGAGGAGTGATAAGAAGATCACAACAATCCAAATCTCAGTTGATAGTGTTAATTAAATACTTATATGGTAAATTTAATATAAGACTTACTTATAGTTGTCTCTTACTCTTTGCGTCCTCACACATTTATATTTTATGGTTGTCTCTGTGCCTTGACCCAATTCGTATTATAAGGTGAGGATGTGCATGCATAATAATCCTTAGTTATGACTATGAGATGAGGATTTAAAGGGAAGAGGACGTACAGACAAGTAATTTTTATATGTATTTTGGTGGCGATGAGGACAAATGTTGTGAGAAACCACAAATGTTTGGAAGGGCGGAGGGAGATTACATCATCATCATGCCACCCATCAAATTGAAGACTATTCTCGAGCCAACAATTGTTTTTTTTTTTTAAATTTTATTAATAACCATTGTTTTTCCATATCATGTGCCCAATGACACCTCTCTATAGCAATGCATAAATTGACCTCTGCAGAGTTTGTGATCCTAACTACATGCCATTATTTGTATTTGCATGACATCGGGTGTTGTTTATAGTTGTCATGAGTCCATGATATTCATGCAAAAAATAAAGTCTTGTAGAGGAGAACCCATCAACCAACCTTTTGAATTTTAGTTTGACGAAAAATGAGTGGACATTGGTAGCGAGGTTCACATATGTAGTAGGAACAAAGTTTTCAGCTCGTTTCGGGCCTAGTAGTAGTCTATTAGTTGTTATTTTTTATTATAGTCGTAGTTTTTGACACATTGTCACACTTTATATTGAAGCCCTAAGTGACTCAGGAATCGGAGTCGCATCTCGATGGCTAGTGCCTCGTAGTCATAAATGATTACTGGTCATCTTACACAACTAAGCACTCAATGCATGACATGAGTGAGTGAGTGATTATAATTTATCATATTTCCAATAATTTGAATGATGAGTTGAAATTTATAGCATAGGAATTTCAACAACTTGAGAAATTTATATAGATGGATAATTTCAAATCTTGCCCTTCTTTTAAAATGTTGATATAAATTATGACCTTCGTATCATACCCTTATTTATATTTTATTATCCTTTCCTTCCTCTTACCCCGGTACTTCAGATTCTTTGGAAAAAAAACCTATATTCCTAGCCTTTTATTGGTAGCTAACCTCGGTCTCCATATTTGATGAGGACAAAATGCTAGAGGAGCCTCCTTATCCCACAATACACTGGTGAATAATGTATGAGTTAAATGGATATTTCTTTTCAAATGTGTGGAAGAAGGAAGGTGTTTCTCTAATAGTTTATTTGATTCAAAGGTAATGATACTATAGCAGGGTAAATAAAAACATGACTTGAAAAAGGTGGTTCGATATATCTACTTAACCTCAGGAGATCGATTGAATAGAAGCCGTGGGAATTTGTCGGGTCATCCATCAAGAAGATCAAGCTCTGAGTCATTATATGGAAGGGTAAAATTCAGATTTTAAAATTTTTTAAAGAACAATTTTAAGGGAAGGGCTAGAACCCTTTGGAAGGGTTCAATTTTGAACGCTGATTGGTAGGTCTTTTCTTCAGCCGCCTATGAAACTGTGCTCATTTCAGCTTTTCAACATATTGAACAAATAACTACAAGGGAGCGAGGAGGAAGGATGCAGAGCAGAAAGCAAGTAGACTTGTTGCAAGGTGCAACTGTGTTGTGTGTGATTGTGATTGGTGTGCTGGGTATCAGTTGCAGTTAAGGGGCGGCGGCCATGGGAACTCTTGGTGGATTGCATGAAGTGAAAGATTTTTAGAACTCAATAGAGACACTCGATCTTGGGCGCTTTTCCGTTGCTGAGCACAACAAACAATAGGTATATGACCTGATCTTTTATTATTATTATTTAGTTTTATTAGGAGGGATTTCATTTGTTTCTGATTTGTGGGAATTCCATTTGTTAATTGATCTGTTCTCTCTATTTGTATCTGTGTCTCTAGAACGACGATATAATGTTTCGTCGAGTGGTGGGGACATAGGAGTAAGTGGTGGCGAGGACTATGTATTATTTGACGAAGCCTCAAAGGGGAATCCAGGAATGGCTGGAGGCGGAGGGGTCATCATTTGTCCTGAGGGGAAAATAGAAGTGGAATATTTCTAGAATATTGGAATAGATTCCAATAACATGGTGGAAGCCTATGGGCTGTGGCAAGGAATCAAGCACTTGAAGGAAAAAGGAGTTGAGGAAGCCATGGTATTTAGAGATTCCCGTTTAATAATCCAGGTGATGAATGGATCAAGTCAGTGCCAAAAATTAAGGTTGGCTAGACTGATTAAAAGAATTAAGTCTATCTCTAAGACCTTTCATCAATTAGAGTTTTTTCATATTCTCTATGAGCTAAATGACTTGGCAGATCAAGCTACCAATAAGTCAATGGTACTAAGTAAGAATGAGATGTTTGTAAATCATCTTTTATCCTCAGTTATTCCTCCTTAGGAAATAATTTTAAATGTCTTTTGTCCATCTGTCTGAGGGAATGTTCGAACATGATTGTAGGAGAAGAGGCAGACCATTAAGATCTCATTTTAAAAAAAATCACATTGTTGTATTTCTTCCCTTTATCTCTATTATGAGTTTAATATAACACAATCGTTTTTGTCAAATTTTTTAAAACCATTTTTAAATATATTTCATTAAATTAAAATTATTAAAATGAATAAATACTTCAAAAACTTAATTATTTACTAATTATTCAACTACATTTCCCATCAAAGATATCAAAGAATTGTATATTTAATTTTATTTATACTTTAATAAACTTCAAAAAGAAATAATATAAATAGATTTATATAAATGTAAATAATTTAAAAATAAAATAAAATGATTAAAACTACATTTTACTCCATTCAGTTAAAACATCATGATCATTTAAACACACTAAACATAATCATAAACAGTGAACAAATTCCTAGTAACTTTTCATGATAATTTTAATAATGAAATGGAAGTTCTTTGTATTTTATAAAATATTCATTACATTACACATTTATTAAAAAATCCCAACATAAGAAGATTTCATTCTAGATTAATATTTTTTTTAAAACTCTCGACATAATCCAACGATCTGAAATCATCTCCTATTCTCTGCATCCTTAGATCGGCGTATCTGTTCAAATGCTTAGCCAAATCCATGCCAGTGAAAGATGCGAAGAACTAGGTTGGAAAATTCTTTGGGGCGGTGATTGCGGTGAGTGGGGTCGGCTTTGATTCCAACTACAGTTTAAACGCTAAGCGTGGTTGGGTTAGATGCTAGTTAAGGAAAAGGTCTCGGTCTCTTTGTTTGTTTCTTTGCATCCATTGTGAGTTTGTTTTGGGCATCGCAGGAGGGAGAGGGAGGTGTTTTTCATCGTGAAATACTCAAACAGGTCTCGGGATCAAACCCTGTCGTAGCTTTTTAAATGAGGTGATCCAGAGTTTCCTTTGTGTTTGCCTCAAATCCTCCGCCGTCCCATGTAATTCGATCCGAGGGTCGGCTCGCACAGGGAGGGAAGGAGGAACATGACATTTGAATCGGAAATTTCATCTGTTTCTCTATTGCTGTCTTCAATCCGTCTTTGGATTGTATGCTTGGTTAGGGTTTTCTTAAGGTTCGATATAGCTCTGAATTTGGCTAGCTTAGACAAAAGGATTGAAAAGGTCGATTGAACGCCTTCTAAAGCGTAGCTCATGGTCTCAGTAATGGCTTCGGGACTGGCGAGAGGTCGAGCAGATTATGATTATCTCATAAAATTGTTGTTAATCGGTGATAGTGGTAAGTTTCTAACTTTTTTCTCTATATGCGCCCTTCATTTACTGAAATTAGAATGTCTCTGCAAAAGGGGTTTCAAAAACTTCTATCTTTCGCTGAAATCAAACTGTCCCTGCGATAAGGGTTTACACATCATATCTCATTCGCTGAAATTAGACTAAATATAAGCCAAATGCTGATGATCGCTGAAATTTAACTTCAATAAATAATATTCAGAGGGCCCTTAGAAGCCAATGGATCGAAGAACTGGTTTTAGTTTGAGCGGCTTGCATCTAGGTTTAGGAAGCCCGAGTCCATAGAAGTAAAATCAGGGTTAGATCTATTCCAACGCCTGGTTTTGGAATGGCTTAGGACTATCCATGGCATTTAGATCTACTTTAAACACCGTAATGGTGCGGGAAAGAATTGTGCCAGCTGCTTATTCTGAATTTCAGCATTACCACAATATTTGGCTCATGGAATGCGCATCACATCTTGGATTGACTGAAGCTTGATTTACTATGTTAAAGATAATACGAAAATGTGACTATTTTAGAAAACAATCTTGATTCATTCGTACATTAGTACTGGAGCACGCAGGCCTTAGTTTGCATCGAAGCAGGGATCAAATTTGAAGGGTAGGGTCCCATTTCACTTTAAAGGGTTGTGAGAAATTGAACTCTTCAATGTTGACATGTAAAAATAAATTATTCTTTTGATTTGAAATTGTAAGTGTACAACAAAATTGTATTATTGATTAAAAATAGTGTATAGAAAAAAAATGATAATAAGAAGAAATCTTGAGTGATTCAACATTTACATGGAATTAGTGAGGTAAACCTTGTAATCTCCTAGTCCCTGGAGCATATAGTTTATTGAACTTAGATAAAGGACAATTCTGTCCGGCCGGTGAAATACTCGGTTGTTACGTCATTGATAAAAAAAAATCCCAAATTTTAAGTAGATTATGGATAGTCCCTCAAATCTATATCGAGTTTACCAGCCCTATCGAAAATATTAAGTATTTATTAGTCCACTATAAGGAATAACTTTAAATTCTCCAACAAATATCACTACAAGTTGGGTGTCTAGTTTCTACCAAAGTCAACAAGGAAGAAGCATCATACACACACGTTTGGGAGGTTTGTGACAACGAGGATGTTGAAATGATGTTCTTTGCTACATCATTGCACTCCTAGTACCTCATTCGTGAACTACTGGTTTGAAGCAATTCGTCAAACCATGGGTTTTGAAGCGCTTATAAATACACCTCTATTTCCAGTTTCTAATCATTCACTTTGCCTTTCATCTCTCTGTTATATTCTGAGCTAAGCTCTAAGTTCTCATTGCATCTAAGTTGAGAAACATATTAGTTTATTATTATTTTTTTTCAGAGGAAAAAATACCAGTCTTTGTTATTCATAGGAATCAAAAGACATCATTTACATATACCATCTTTATGACTGAGAGAAATATAGAAAACTAGAACATCACATAGACAGATGTAACAAGTCTGTCTACTGCCATCCAGAGTAAAGAAAAAAAGTTTGATCATAGCAGACTTTTCTCATCATCCCTAATAAATCAGGTCAGAGTATGCTGAGTAAGATCGAAGATGATCGTCAAACAGACATTCCTGAGCAAGACTTGTTGGCTGAAAGGTCTCATACATAACAACCAAAGATGGTCAATCAAATGCTAAAAGTCAAAAGATGAAAAACATGAGACTCAACAACACTAAAAAAGAACAAATTGGCCATGATTTATGACCATTCCATCTAAAATTTCAGAGAAGGTTCCATATCCCATATCCAATTTCAGGGCTTGTTTAGAGAGTCCATCTACCAACGAGTTATGCTCATGAAATATCTGTTTGAAAATCACCGGAGGGGCCATTTGAAGCATATTTCTTATATCATCACACCAATGCATCAGTGAAGGAACATCAAGCGCAGAAAGTCTATTGAGCCAAGATATAATAACCATAGAGTCACCAAAAATCAAATGCATGGGAAGACCCATCATCAAACTCACTCTAAGAACTACCCAAAGAGCCAATAATTCCACTCTAGTGTTTGTGCTACAACCACATCCCATAGAGAAACTGAAGAAATGAGTATCATTTAGATAGATCACAAAACCTGAGCCACCTATATTCTCTGCAGCAGCCCCATCGAAAAATCCACAAGGATAGGCCTTCAGAGGTTTTGAACCAATATTCCAAATTTTTTGAATTTTTATTGGAGCTAGGTATGAATTTAAAAAACCTTCAATCTAGAAATAAGAGCAGAGAAAGTAGGTTTCCTATTTTCAAAAAGACAGTTATTTTGAAGAATCCAGATACCCCAGAAGATAAATAGTGGCAGATATCTAAAAGGAGCTGAACGTGCAAAGGAGTTAAACCACTGATCCAGAAAGGATGGGATAGTATTGTAGGAAGGAAAGGAGAACCCATACTTAGCCACGAAATGTGGGAGAATACACACAGTGAAGGGGCATACCAAAAAGAGATGAAAAATATCCTCTACATTCCTTTCACACAGAACACAACGACTCAGGCCTTGGAACCCTCTATTCTGAAGCTGATCCCAAGTTAAAATACGACCTCTAGACAATACCCATGTAAAGCATGCTATTTTCAGAGGTATATTTTGAGTCGACAGGAAATCCAAAATAGGTTCTTGAATATCTGAACAACTGACAGATAAAATACAATCGTAGCCTTTTGCAGCAACTAAAGGTCCCACATAATTATTATGAGACCAGAGAAGAGAATTGCATTGTTCAAAAACACATATTCTGCCAAATTCTAGCCCCCTGATAAAATTATCCCAAATGGTTTTCCATTCACCACAAAGATCAAGCTCCTCATCCATGAACCAGTAGCCCAAAGCAAAGGAGGTATGATTCCTAGCTTGGGCTAGGGAGAAAATCCCGTAATCTTCCAAGTAATCTCTCAAGTCTCTCAAAAGAATAAAAGAGGAGCCCATACCAACAACATGATCCACACCCAGACGGATAGCAGAGCCATTGCCAACATGCCAGAGAATCCCTTTACCAATCCATGGTAATGTTGAGAGGAAACGTCTCCAAATAATTGAGGCATTCTGAATTTTGAAGCTTTTTTCCCTAAACCAAGAATGCAAAGGCATGTTTTTCATATATTTAACAGAATGAGATGATTCCAGATGCCATTGTTGTTAAGAGCAAGCCAAAAACTTTTCATTCTCAAAGATAGACTGAAGCTGGGCAAGTGCTTTATTCCCTAGCCACTAAGAGAAGTAGGACACGCCAGAATATGCCAGTCTGCAAGATGGAATTTTTTAATCTTTGATGAAGAGCCCCATAGAAAATAAAATATCAGCTTTCTGAGCTTGTCTAATATTGAGGAGGGAATTAGAACAAGAGCCAACTAGAAAATAGGTAGACTCGACAGAACATATCGAATGAGGACTAGACGTCCACTAATAGACAGGAGTCGGTTTGTCCAATGGGAGATTCTCTTCTCAAATTTAGAAACAATCCAATACCAATCCTTTACCAGATAACCTGAAGGATTGAGGAAGTATCCAAGATAATCAAATCCCTTATTAAGATGATCAAATCTGTAAGGAAGGAGACCAGTAATTCTTCAGAGAAGGGCCTCATCCAAATCATTATGAAGAAAATAGGATTTATTCATATTTATACACAAACCAGAGGCCTCATAGAATGTATCAAGGATGATTTTGAAAGCCATCCATTCCTCAAAAGAACCTAGACCAAATAAGATGACATCATCTACAAAAAGTAAATGAGTGAGGAAAAGTTTAGACGAAATCTTGATCCCTTTAATTTTACCATTCCTTTTGGCATCTTTGATCAATAGGCTAAGACCTTCTATAACCAAGATGAACAACAGGGGAGACAATGGACAACCCTGCCTGATTCCACAAGAGGCCGGAAAAAAGGTAGTAGGAGAACCATTTACGAGGACAACAAAGTTAGCAGAAGAGATACAGCCCAAAATCCAATTCACCCCAACAAGAGGAATTCCGATTTGAATAATAATAAGACGGATAAAGGTCCAATTAACCCAGTCAAAAGCTTTTGACAAGTCCAACTTAAGGATGAGAACACATCAATTGTTTGTTTTGATAGTATGTAATACTTCCTACGTTATGGCTATGGGCTTGAGGATCTGGCGGTTCTTTAGAAAGCCGAATTGCTGAGGAGAAATGGAAGCATCTAAGAAGGTTTTAAGTCTTAGGGCCACAATTTTAGAGATCGGCTTATAGCAAAGATTACAGAGAGAAATGGGGTGAAAGTCAGCAAAGGAGACAGGCAGATCAACTTTTGGAATGAGAACTAAAAAAGTGGAGTTAAGGGTAGAAGTCACTCTGCCCAAGATCCTAGAAGTTTCCACCATATTAACGAGGAGAGGCCCCAGAAGATTAAAAAAAGTCAAGTAGAACTCGACAGGCCAACCATCCGGGCTTGGCGCCTTATTTCTTTTAAACATTTAAGGGCCCTCTCTACTTCTATAATAGTGACAGGGCTAGTGAAGGCCACATTCTCCCCAGCACTGATATAGGAGGGAAAAAGGTGGATAGCCTTAAGCTGGGAAGCAAGGTTTGTCAAGTGATCATCATCAAAGATATTCTTGAAGTAACGAATCCCTAGAGAATTGAAACTATGATCATCTGAAACCCAAGTACCAATTTCATCTTGCAAACTCCAGATAGAATTATGATTTTTCTGAGCCGATGCCACCGCATGAAAATACTTAGTATTAGCATCCCCATTTAGAGCCCAGGTAACCCTACTTTGAAGTCTTGCTGAGTATAGCTCATGATCTAAGAACTTTTGAAGATCAGATTTGAGGGAATTCAATCTCAGTTGCTGTCCTTCATTTAAAATAGTAGATTGAGAAGAAAAAAGAAGAGAACTAATTTCCTCTTCCAAGAAAAATGACTTATCCTTCATCTTTAGAGCTTCGACTTTAGTCCATGATTTGACTTTTTCTTTTAGGACGCGAAGTTTATATGAGAGTTCATACATAGCATCCATCGAGTTATTCGAACGAATAAGTGGCCATTCAGCTCAAATCATCTGGATAAAATCCTCATTGTCTAACCATGATTGATTAAACTTAAAAGGATAAGCACAAGGGCTCTGATGATCCAGCCAATCAAATATTACAGGGAAGTGATTAGAAATCCCACATCTATGAGCCCATACCCGATACCTGGGGAGAGAGCTAATAAGCTGATCCGATAACAAAAAATGATCAAGCCTTTTTGAAATACCATCTTCCCCTATCCTACCATTCCTCCAAGTAAGGCCTGCACAGGAGGGGGGCCACATCCACTAAATGATGATTAGAGAAAAGCTTGGAGAAAAAAGGTCCCAAGGGATCAAGTTGCACTCTAGAGCCCCAAATATCTGAGGCATTCAGAGTTAAGTTTAGATCACCAGCCAGGATAAGATTTGGCAATGAGAGAATACCACTAGAAGCCACAACACTCCAGAAAGAATCACGATTAAAGTAAGGGTTGTAGCAATTTAGAATAGATAGCTCGAAAGAAGAGCCACGAATCGAAACTTTAAGCAAGATACCAGTAGCAGTATGGAAAGCTTTACATTTGAGGAGTTTCGGGTTCCATCCAGAGAGAATTCCCCCTGAAAGACCTTTAGAACTAAGGGCACAAAACTCCCATCCCGGACACAACTTAGAAAAGGAAAATAATGCAGGGTAAGAGCTAGTCATTGTCTCTTGAAGGAGAATGACATCAGGTGAGAGTGAAATAATCAGATGACGGAGGATTTTTTGCTTGGCTAAGCCCCCCAAACCACAGACATTCAGGGTGAGAATACGCATTAGGAATCAAGATGCTGAGGGGTCAAAGCTCTAAGGACCCTTTGAGGTGGAGAGGAAGCCTTACGTGCCGATACTTTAAGTCTTGTAGATAAGGGTGTATAAGGGGTCGGGACGAGGTCCACAGCATCAAGAGGAGATTTATTTTTCTTCTTCCTCCTTATAGTAACATTCTCAAAATGGATGGAGTTGAGAGGAAGAACCGAGGGTGAAAGTGGCATCTTATCAGAAAAAATACTCAGAGACTTTTGTAAAGAGGGGTTGGAAAAGGACGGAGAGGTGACAAGGCTAAGAGGAGGAGAACCCAAGGGTGAAGAACCAGAGGTGATGAGAGGAGGGAAGTCTACATCAGTGAAAAGAGGAGAGGGGAAACACTTTTTGGAGGAAGAGTTTGTAAAGGAGAAGAACACGGCAGAGTAACCATGAGGTGTGCTGCATCAGAATCTCGAGAAGGAGAGCCTTTAAGAGCCACAAGAGATGTAGGAGGATGGGAAATTGTGTGAGAAGGAAGTTATAAGGACGAAGGGGGAGGCTTAGAAAGTGGGACATTGAAACCACGTGAAGGAAAACAGGAACGAGGAGTTGAACTATCCAGAGATTGAGGAGCGGATGAGGACTTAGGAGTACCTCAACTAACATCCATAGAGTCCAACATAGCTAAATCAAGGTCTGAAGCATCTTCAAAAAGGGAACATGCGTTATTAAGAAGTCCAATAGAGGGGGATGGAGGAACCAATGACAAACATACCTGAGTATTCCTTTGATCTAGAGAGGTGGTAAGAAGAGCCGCAGAAGGAGATCATTGTTCCGAGGAAGCAGAACCATTACGAAAAGACGAACAGGCACGTCACAAATGGCCCATTTCCTGGAAGCAACTGCACCTAAAAGGGATGCCTTGATAGTTTAGACGTTGAATAAACAGGCGTTCCCGATAGAGTATCTCAATTTCTGCTGGTAACCCTTTCGAAATGTCCATCTCTACTAATATTTTGGCCATGCTCTTATCGAAAGAGTTCATAAAATCATCATCAAGCACCACAAAGTGACCTATTGTGTTTCCAACTCCCTCCAATAGAGGATGATTCCAGAGCGGGAATGGAAGCCCCGGTAGAAGAGCCCACATATGCCGTTTCTGAACTCTTTCACGCATAGGATTGAAATTAACATGCCAACAGTCCAATACTAGAGACCCTTTACTCACTCTCCAAAGGTGATTTAAAACCTCTGTAGCATGAGCATCCTCTAAGAAGACAAAAACTATCCAACCCCGAACCAGAAGGCTGATAGCTGGAACGTAGGATAAGAAGGCCTTCCAATGTTCAGTGGCCCAAGCAAACTAGTCTTTTTTGTCCATCGAAACATATTCCAATCTACCTATAAGCGCACAAGAACACAACTCTTCCACCCTATCCAAATATATATCATGACCCACCACATAGCACAATTTCCCTTCCAAGATTTTATGGGCCTTAGCCTTTCTACGACGACAGAAGCATGCAGAAACGTGGTCAGCCGGTGGGTTGGGATACCCATCATGGGTCTCCGACATAAGGATAGAAAGGATATCCCCAAAAATGACTCACCGGTCAACAAGATGCCAATGAAACCGAAGAATGTGACAGGAAAAAACCGCAAGCGCCACAGTAAACCCGAAATCAAACCCTAGTTAGGGTAGAAACAAAGGGGAACAACAGGGTTAAAGAGAATCAAACCCTAATCAAACCCACAAACCCTGAAAACGATAGCCACCTTCGGATAGAGAAACGGCGTGGACATGGGGGACAAGGACAGACAAACCCCCAAAAAACTAGGAGAAGGAGAATCTTATAGAGACAAGGAAAAATAATCATCACGAGCAACTCTAGAAAAAAGGTGATGGAAACTACAAATTCATAGCCCATCCAAAGGGCAGAAAGCATGGCCAAGCCAAAATTGACTTCTATGTAGAATTCCCAGTTATTTTAGATTGGTTGGTACTACTACTCAACACATGAGGATGGACTCCAGTCATCGGTAGAGGCTCATAGAGAAGGACATGCTAAGCCAATAAACCCAAGAAGAAGAGCAAAGGGAGACGAATACTGTAAACCCAACAGACGAGGAACCAGACAACAGAAAGAAAAACCAAAAGAGTTGTTTCATGGAATGGACTGTTACCTAAGGGAAAGCACTACAAGAATCTAGCGCCACAGCCAAGGGGAGGAGGAAACGCAGCCTAGAGGCACCGCCATCCCATAACCTACAAACCCCAAACCCTCGTTCCCTCAGAGCTCCCATTACATACTTGTAACAATGCTTCTTTCTTCTTATTATTTAACAAATAGAGTGGATTGCATCCATATTGTCCACTCCATTGAAGCAGAGACCGTACGTACGTACGTGTTTATTCAAATTCTACCATGGCAGCCACCGTGATGTACCGCTTGATCATCATATGCGTTTTGGTAATCTCTGTGGGATTTCCAAGAGCAAGATGCTCCAGGCTGCCTAATTTCCTCCACCAAGTCACTACTCACACCCAAATTAAGAGCAACTCCAATACCAATAATATGCCTGAATTTTTGTATATTCAAGAAATTAGGTAGCAGCGTTACTGGATGATAAGCTTCCAAAGAGCGGTTATACTCCCTCAGCTCCATCAGCCTGCCATAACATGGTAATAGATACCACTGGCACTGCAAGTTACAGATGTTGATAGATAAATAAAGACCATAAATTATTTCATTCCTGCATTTGACCAGGCGTTCACAAGCAAACATGTTTCTGAATGTGCTTCAATTTACCCAGAATTATGTATAGCTTCTTGTCATTTGTAATTGCCATTCAAAAGTTGTTTCTCTCTGTTATGGTTGAAATCAAATTTTGTGAATTGATGGAGTAGATTTGAACGTTTCATTTTCTCATTAGAATAGATTTGAACGCCGTGAAGAATTTCATTTTTTGACTACTAGAAATTCGAGTGGAATGGCATAATATAAGTGAAAGGAGAATGATTCTTTCAGTCAAATACACATGAGCCGAAAGGTAACAGGCGCTTGACCGTCATCTACCAACCACAAATGAAAAGTTGGTGCATATTTTTTCCATATAATTCCTTCATTTCAATGAACAAAATGTACCTTTCATGACTTTCCACCTATTTTTGTTGGGCATTTTAGCAACATGGAAAACCAAATTCCTACAGTACTTCCCCCTCAGAATTTCGAAAGCGTGTAGAAAATGAAAATGACGATTTCAACAGTGTATTCATATATATTTTAGACAACATATTTTTTAATGGTTTATTATAATATATTTGGAGAACAAAATATGCCAGCAAGAATATTCCGGCAACAGTACTCTTCAATTTTTCCCGGCTAGGTTTTAGAAGGGAAGTTTGATTTAATAATAAATAAATATATTTATTAATTGTCGATTCATTTCTTTCAAATCGTATTCAGGGATCAAATTTGAAGGGTAGGGTCCCATTTCACTTTGAAGGGTTGTGAGAAATTGAACTCTTCTATGTTGACATGTAAAAATAAATCATTCTTTTGATTTGAAATCATAAGTGTACAACAAAATTGTATTATTTATTAAAAACAGTGTATAGACAAAAATGATAATAAGAAGAAATCTTGAGTGATTCAACATTTACATGGAATTAGTGAGGTAAACCATGTACTCTCCCAGTCCCTGGAGCATATAGTTTATTGAACTTAGATAAGGGACAATTCTGTCTGGCCAGTGAAATACTACGTTGTTAGGTGATTGATAAAACAAAATCCCCAATTTAGGTAGATTATGGATAGTCCCTCAAATCTATATCGAGTTTATCGGCCCTATCAAAAAGATTAAGTATTTATTAGTCCACTATAAGGAATAACTTTAAATTCTCCAACAAATATCACTACACGTTGGGTGTCTAGTTTCTACCAAAGTCAACAAGGAAGACGCATCATAAACACATGTTTGGGAGGTTTGCGACAATGAGGATGTTGAAATCATGTTCTTTGCTAGATCATTGCACTCCTAGTCCCTCATTCATGAACGTCCATTGAGGGATTCCCTTGTTTAGATATATTGGTAGACAATTTGTATTTCTTGTTTCCATTATTAGAAGGCTGAGAGGAAAACGAAGAGGTCAGAGGCTACAACATTTATAGTGTCGGTTGTTAAATATTGTATCGTTTCAACTATTGGATTTCATTAAGGAAAGTGGAACAATTCAAACACTTATATTCAAATAATGTTCTTTCTTTCAACCTAATGTTTACAATTCACAACAAATAAATAAAATTGATAGATTTGGAACTCAAATACAAGGCTCTTTCTTCTTGCTCCTCCACCCAAATGAAGTTGTGGTCCTAGACTATGAAAAGTATACATTATTTTGGTTCTGATTTCATTTAAATACTAGGTTTTTTAAGGTTACATCTATTGAGTATTTGAGACTTAGTTTGGTGGAAATGCAATCGCATAATACATTACAAATTTCAAACAACATTTTGGATAGAGAAATTTTAAACCCTTATATTTATAGAACCAAAAGGAACTCCAATAAGAAACACATTTAACTTTTATCCACATATAAAATGTTACACAAGTGTAAAATGCTATACATACCTATAAATTCACAACAACCAAGTCGACAACTTAGCTCTGCATAATATTCTGGAGGAAATATAAATTAGGGAGACACTGAAGCATAGAATTGGAGAGTTGAGAGTCTAAGTCTCGACCTCCAACTGTCCTATACTCATAAACCCAAAATAATGTTTTTTTCACAGACTTCACGAATCTCTTTAAGTTCAGGGGAGCTCAATCCAGCCTACCCAACGTTCTACCTTTGATTCTCTTGCTCCTACCTGTGAAAAAGGTGGAACGTTCGAGTTTCTCATCGCAGAAGACAACGAGGAATTAGATGTGCAACTGTTTCCTTCTATAGAAAGGAAGCAATTCCATCTCAATTTCACAATATCTTGATGCTCCTGAGTTGGTTTACCTTTCCCGAGGTAGGCGAATACATGTTTGTGTATTTCACATGATTACAAAAAAAAAAAAATTATAATTGCTTCTACATAACATAGATATATCTATGCAGGTGAGGGAAATATGGGTATTGTTTCCCGAGGTTTCCAAAGACTTTTAGAGATCATTCTTTTTTATGAGGGTCTTTAGGGCGTAGATCAGAGAGCCCATGGGAGGAAGATGAAGAAGAAGAAGAAGAAGAGGAATCAAGTCAAATGGTGAGGTGAGTGAGGAGGGGAGACATAATAGCGATATTTGCAGGAGAAACCCACTGGTGCTATAATTATGGGAATGAGCCTCTCTAAATGGTAGCCATTGTAGACATAGGAAACCCTCATAAATAGCTTGGGCGCAAGAGTTACCATGTAAGCATCCCGACAAATTAAGTAATGATAATATTCAGTTAGGTATAGGACAAATTATTTCGTTTATTTTAGATATGACTATATGCATATTGTACAACCATTCTCTCTATCTAGCCCTCCATTCCAGTTACCTTTGTCTCTACTACCTAACCCCCTTCCTTCGATGAGACCACAATGAGACACTGTAGACTTAGCAGCCTAGGTGGACCGTGGGAGACTGGGAGTGCTGATTCAAATGATTCTGACCCCAGTAAATGAATGGAAATTTGAATAAATCCTAGAACCCTGGACTAACTAGTATAGGATATGATTAATGAGCACAAACAAAGGGAGGCATGCTGCTAGCCTTCTACCAACGATCCGTCATCCCAATCTTGTGGTGGTCATAATAGAAATGTCTAGCAATGGGTGAAACCCTGGTCTGGAAACTTACATACCTTGCATTGGACCGGGTTAGGTTCAGATCTAGCAAAGATTGCTCAATGTATTGTAAATTGCAACTTGCCAAGTTGTAACCCCAAAAACAACACCATTAGTTTTTTCCTTATGGAGCCTTGATAGTGCAGGGTTATCAAATCAATTCATCATCCATAGATATGACTCATATGAGTTATTAAATTCACATCATATACTCCAATAATCAAGTGAATTGTAAGTTGTGAGATCACGTGACTCAGTGAACAATAAGATGACCGATGGAAAATTGAGTTGGTAGGTGGCATCATCTCATACCAAGATTTAATGAAGTTGGTGAATTAGTAATGCATGCTAATGCCAGTAAATGCTTTGAAAATGAACATCAAATCGCAAGTCACAATCCTGAGTCACCGACTTGAACTTGGCACTAGGAATCCTAGTGGCCCACCGTGGTCCGTTTCTATTGGGACTAAGATCCACATCCATGATCCGACTATTCAAGGGAACTTGGGAAGACTTTGAGTCCCAAATCTCCCATAGTTCACTGAATCCCTAGATAGGCAAATTTTTTAGCTGCCCTTCTATTGCAAATTTACCGAGGCTTACTCAATTTCATTATTGAAGTGCTGGAAATGAAACTAATTTTTTTTTGCATGGTAAAATTTATTGTGTCCTTCTATGGCATTTAAAATGGCCTTGAAGGGCTCTGAAGGCTTCAAATTTGAAGGCTGCATCGAATCCTGATGATCAAGGAAATGTTAAAGGAAATAGTGCATCTAGGGAGTCTTTAGAGTTATTAAAGTAACACAATAAATGTCTTGTGCATGTGCAACATAATTTTATGCACACCAAAATGTCCTCCATGGGATGAAGAATGGGCCTCCTTGATAAGTAGAAGGCAAGTTGATATAGTTTGAAGACACAATTGATTCAACTTGTAAAGAAATCCATCTTGATCTTTGTAGTCTAGGAAAGGGCTTTGGTTGACCACAGTGGGTTGTTGGATGGATTCCATGACCAAACCAAAGTAAAGGTCTATATAATATTGGGATTTCCAATCCTCATAGGCTACACATTTGATATCTAAAATGGAACGGACCTTGGCTAAGGGTCTATTGAGGAGATTAGGAACTTTATTGGAATATTGGAAGGAATCTAATTTGTGACAAGTGGTTTCTACACTGACGATGTTTTGATATTTGTGGTCTATTGCAGGACAAAATAATTAACTAATTCTCTCTCTCTTTCTTGGGGATAATAGTAGTCTCCTTACAAATGGTAAACCTAGCCTTCCCACTTTATTTGTTTTTTCCTTTAAGTAATGTTAAAACACCAATTCGAACTAGTTGGTCATTCTGAACATTTTAATTGGTCATGCATACATGTCTAGATTCTAGAGGGTTAGAGGTCCTGCACAACATATCAATAACAATCTGACTCTCAGCATTGTAAATAGTTAGGAAATGTATCGAAAAAAATGTACTAGATTGTTTAAGAAGGGAGGTTAAGATTCAGAATGCTACATTAAAATGTTGAAATGCACATTGAAATAACCAAAGACAACAATTTAGAAAATAGCTTTATAAAGATGAAATGTACCATATGGAAACAACATTAACTAAAAACAATTTTGAGTCCATGTATCTTGTTATGTGCACTTAAATATTTTCAATCCAGATTCTATTTAATAACCTTATTTTTGCTATAAAAGAGAACATCTACGTATTTAGTTGTCAAAGAGAGTATCTAAACTTCTGAATAAAGTCTTCAAGAGGCTGTCAAAATAGGATGCTTAATCAAGTGCACTAACATTATGACACTATAATTTTCAAACTGTGTTCAATTTATTTCATTCACCAAGATTTTTTTAATATTATCGAAAGTTCGCTTGTGCATATGAAATTATTGCCTTCATCACAATCATGGTTTTACTGTTGTCCATGTTAATCCATAGGTCTCACCAAAACTGAATAGCCTATTCCTAGCATGATGAAAATTGAAACAACAACTAGAACTCAGGTGAGGCTTAAAGAATGTTGAGGTAGGCATATTCTTTTAATAACCATTCATGAGTGCTTCTCTTACCATCCCATTGCTGAACAAAATCACATAATCAACGAATAGCAACATTTATGTAGCAACACACAATCCTCAATTGGATTCTACAACTATTTCTTAAACACATCCCTTATTCTCTTTCCTTCTCAAGTTTATGTTATTAGGTATGCATCAATACATTATCTTTTTCTCTAAGATCCTTTTACGAACCACTTTAATAGATTGTGTAATTGTTTAGGATATTTTGTTGCCTGATCATGGTAGATTTTTGTTCTTATTAATGTGTTTGGAAAAATAAATTGGATTTTAAGCATGACTGTCTTTGGATCTTATTGTCTTTTATTAGAATTAAAATGATGAAATCTGTGTTAATATTGCTCCTCTTTCCAATTCTTAAAGGGTGCTAGCTCAATGGAAGAGCGCCTACCTTACAAGTACGAGGTTGGTGGTTCAATTCCCGATGCCCTAATGATATTGCAGTGTATTTCTAAAGGTTAAAAATGTAGTAGTGCAAGATGGATGCAATATTAGACGCAACACTAAATGCAAAACAATATGTAAAAGTGGATGTCACACTAAACACACAAGTGGATGCAAAAGTGGACGTTATGTCAAACACAAATGTGGACACAAAAATGGATGTCACAGTAAAAGAAAAATTGGATGCAAAAGGAGACTCAACACTAGACACAATTAATGACTCAAAACTAGACGCAATACTAGGCCCAATACTAGACGCAACAATAGATGCAAAAGTGGACTCCTAAGTAGATGTAAAATTGGACATTAATTTCAGCAAAAAATATGGTGTATTGATGGACATAAAAATAGGCATAACACTAGGTGCAAAATTGGAAGCAAAACTTGATGCAAAAAAAAAATTAAAACGAGACACAATATTGGATGCAAGATGGGATGAAACATTGGATGTAAAACTAGACGTAATATTGAAAGAAAGATGGAATGCAACATTGGACACAAAACTAGATGCAATATTAGATACAAACATGGGCGCAAAACTAGGCACAACACTAGGCGCAACACTAGGTGCAACATTGGGCTCAAACATAGATGCAAAAAAGACATCAACCAAGATGCAACACTAGGTGCAAACCTAGATGCAAAATATGATGTAAAACAAGATGAAACATTAGGCACAAACATGGATACAAAAAAATACATAAAACAAGATGCAAAATTAGATGAAAAAAATGATGCAACATTATAAGTAAAATTGGATGCAAAACTAGACGCAATATTGGGCCCAAATTTGGATGCAAACCTAGATGCAACGTTAGATGCAAAATTGGACACATAATTTGATGAAAAACATGGTGCAAACATGGGTGCAAGACTCGATGAAAAAAAAGGAGCAAAATAAGACGCAACATTGGATGCAAAAATGACTGTCAAACTAGGTGCAAACAAGGATGTAACAAACGACACAAAAAAAGATGCAATACAAGATGCAAAATTGGGCGCAAATAAGGGCATAACAAAATATGCACAAAATTGGGCACAAAAATGGATGTTAAAAAGGATGGAAAAAAAGATGCAATAGATTTCATTTTACGAAATTGTACAATAGCGCTAGGTTTACCGCCAGATTGTTCACCAAAATTGGGAAAAAATTACTCTAAAGTCCGACGCTAAATCCAGTTTTTGTTGTAGTGAAGGGTTCTTCACCAAGTTCAAGTCAGTTATTCTTTTTCTCAAAAAATGTGGGATTGGGAAGAAGGAATATCAATTGATTCTTTCCATCCTTGCAAAATTGGGTCTTGAAAACTCAATTTTTGTGTTAACTTTCCATGCTACTAGGATTTCTATTTCGAATAGGAAAATTCCTTCTTTGAATGCATTATTGATTCACTTACAATAGAGAAAGACAAACTGACTTAGATGATGACTCTTAAAATATCCAAAAAAATGGGCATTCTCTTGTTGTTTAAGGGAGAAAAAATTCAAAGTCAAAAGCAAATGAAAAAGAGAAAGAGAAAAAGCCAAAGTTAGATGATGAAGATGAAGGTTCAAATCCTACCGATGAAGATTTGAATTCAATGAAGAAAGTCAAGAATAAATGGAGCTCATCCAAGTGTTCCTATTGAAGACAAATATTTCATTCTGAGAATAAATATTTTGGGAAGAAAATGGACAGCATGCCTCAGTTGCTTCAGAATCATAGCATTGATGTACCAGATTAACTAGAGAACCATGTTGAGTCCCCAGAACATTGTCACAGTGCACATTCTCAAGGTAATAACAATTATTCCTTGAGTTCCAAAGTTAAATCCAATTTTTCTTAATTATCTGATATATATTCATTTTATGATATATATTAATCATAAATATCAGTGTATTTCTTATATAACTCACCTATCTGTGTATTAATACTTGTGTTTTTCACTAGTTCTTGACTTCTTCATCCAAATATTTCTCACTCCATTCAAATGCTTCAAATTATGATTTACAAGTAATTTTGTAGGATTATATGTAGGTTATGACATCATACATACCACTTACCCATACTTTGAATACTCATAAGACTATACAAACCCCAAGTTCACTAGTTGATTCCTCCTTGGATTCTTATGTAGTGTCACTTGTTTCTGTTGGTTTCAAGTCTTATATATTTTTCACTGGTTGGTTAGACATGTCATTATTCATATTTGGACTTCTTTTACACATGTTTGGATCTATTATAAACATCTATGGTTAAAATTTGAAACCCATATACCATTCATATTTACTCATCCATCTGTTTTACCCAGTTGCACAGCCTTTTCCTACTATGTCCTTGTATACTCATGGAGACACTATACCTCTAGTTTTTTCTGCTCCATATGGAAATAATTCTGATATTTCAGAGTATATTAAGTATCATTTCAAAATTCGGACTGTGATACATCAGGTTGGAAGGAAAATACATGGTCTAGTTCACCATTTTGCAGTTATACAACAAACTGATTGTATTGAGTGCTTTACTCTTTGGGAAGGAGTATGCACACATATATTTTCCTTTATTTATTATTTTTTCATATTAGAGTATGTTGGAATCAATAAGAATTTAGATAATTCTCATTCATCATCAGATGATGAGCTACAACGAGCCTCTCCACTTTTTTTTTAGGGACTACATTGATGCTCTAGCATATGACCATATAGCTCATAACTTCTTCGTTAAGTTCTTCCATAAGAATCAGTTCAGTCAGCTCATCCAAGTGAATAAAAATACAGAGTGAATAAATGTTGTTTATTTCATTTCCTTTTTCTTTTTGAGGGGGGATTCCCCCCATGTGGGTTTTCCTCTTTCCTCATTTTTTTGGACAGAATAAATTGTAAAGGGTGGCCATAGCATTATTGTTGGGCCCTATATACATCTATATTTTTGATATTTTTCAAATATACCATCATAAATTCATAATTAAAGGGTGGTTTTATAATATTATAAACCCACCCCATATTTAGGATATAATTAAATAATCATTTATTGTTAATTTCCCATGTACTACACTGGGTAGTTGGCCTCCACTTGCACTACTTGGTCAGTATTTACCATATTACACCCAGGATATCCTTATACTGATTATGAATAATATTCTTCTAACATTATTGACTTCCCATATTAGTAATTGTTCCTTCGTTCCATTTCTTCCTTTAGACTGTGTTGGGGCATGGATATTCGCAAGCGACAACAGAAAAGGATTCTCCCCAATCAACGTTCCCAACTAGCCCGTTGACTGTTTGGTGTAGGGAATCCATTCGGTTTGCGGTCCGGCTACCGTAGGTCAATGTAACAAAACAAAGGGTTTTACCGGTTGTGGCCCGATCCACCAAGTTTTTGTTATTTTGACTTAATGTATGCAATGAAAATGCCTAACTAACAAATGCAAGGTGATAAAGATGCAAGGAACTACACAATGTGATGCACATGTTCTTACCTCTCATCTTAGGCTCACGGACATCTAAATCACATACGCAACCATGAAACAAATCAATTAACTATCCAATCACCTATCTATCTATCACCGGGGAGCCAAAAGAATGATTATTTGTGAGTAATGTGTTATTTCCATGTATGATAAACAGAAATTACAGATAGCTGATATTCATATTTACAACACATGAATGAAGAAAATATTCCAACAATCAGATAGCTAATTATTATATAAGCAACATACATTACTCTTGGTGAACTTTCCACGAAAAATAAACCAGCAATCATTCAACAAGACATAGGTCATAAGGTTAGAATGATCTCACGATTCATGGACACAAGCTGAAAAATAAAGTAGTTCATCTTTCTGCCATCCATTGTATAACATTAGGAAATTTCACAATATCTTCCTCCAATTGGAAAACTATAATTTTTTATTGCAAAAGGAAATAGTTCTTCTTACAATATGTCTTTCAGTATTACTGGGGAAAAATCCCCTTTCTCTCCTTAATCTATTACATTTATACAAAAAGACTGAAATGGTTGGGCTTCCCAAAGTAGCCTTTGGGCTTCCCAACCTTTCATTTTCCCAATGATTTACTTTTACAAAATATTACAAAATATAAAGATGAGCCATCCCTTATGAAGAGGGCCCCGCTTGGCTTTCTAGGAACTTCTTCCACGCTGCAACTTCACTAGCGATGCCTTCAAAAGTGCTAGGCTCCAAAAACTGAATATTTATCTCAAATTTCTCGGCTTGATTCTTGATAGCCTCGATCCTTGCTGGGCTCAAACGACGCTGATATTCCAAAAATTGTACACTAATGGCTGAGTGGCCTACCTCATTCTTCAAAACTAGGTCATCAATAGCCTTGATCTATTGTGTTCTGGCCTCTACATCCTGATATCTGCTCTGCAATATTTCTATGAAGGTTTCATGGTCTGGGAACTCATCAAGCTTATGCTCAGCATATTTCTGACACCGATTGAATGTATTAAGGAGCCTCCTAAAGTATTCTGAGCATGCTTCCTGCATCCTTTTGATGGTTTTCTTGAAGCCTTCTGTAGTGCTGATAGCGAACGCTACTAGGTCATGATCTCTTTTAAGGGCTTGATGGTCTTTGGCTAGTAGTTCTGCTGGTGTCTCTGCATTGTTCTCCAGCCTTGCCATTTTGGCATTCAAAACCTCAAGAACTTCCTCGGATCTGTCGACGAAGTAGGAGGAGGTCTCCATGATTTTCCCTAAATGGTTGTCAATCTGAAGGACCTTACACCTTTCCTCCTCTAAAGCAATCTATAGCTAGAGCATTCTAGTTTTTTGGGCTAAGATATGTTCTTTGAATGGCTGGAGCAACGAAGAGATCTGTTCCTGATGTTCCTTTATCAGATCTTGGGAGTGCATATCATTGGCTGTCAAGATGATCTTCTGCTGCTCCTCTAGCTCTTCCACCTTTGCCAGCAACCGTTCCTTCTCCTTCTTCAACTCTTGATCTTCTGCTTGCATTTGCTCAAGGTGTTCTTGTGTAGTCTCCTGTGCCTGTCTCTCTTCATGCAGTGCTTGCAACTTAGCTTCAGCAATCTTCATCTCCCTCTGTAAGTGTTCAAATTTCTGCTTTAACCTGTTTCCTTCCTCTCTCTCTCTCTCTTCAGGGTATCCTTCAGCTGAGCCGAATATTTCTTGTACGACTCTAGTTCAGTCATCACCTTGTCTATGTTATCTTCTAAGGCATGTAGTATTGTAGTCCTAGTCCTGATGGTAAGCCTTGGATCTAGGTCTGTT
The DNA here is from genome assembly GCA_001517045.1 of Pseudotsuga menziesii. NCBI lineage: Eukaryota > Viridiplantae > Streptophyta > Pinopsida > Pinales > Pinaceae > Pseudotsuga > Pseudotsuga menziesii. The sequence goes on along the minus strand of LPNX010712182.1, from coordinate 221,639 downwards.
CCTAGCATAACAGCAGTATCTGTTATCATTTTGCCCGGCATACCTTCTGCTTCTACCTTCCTTTCCGTCCTTTTCATTATTCTCTTGGTGGCCCTATCATAATAGACAGTATTGAAGTCGGGGACTTCTTCACCCTTTTTTTGGATGAAAGGCACTAACAGGAGCGTAGGGGCCATAGGGGTGCTAGCAGTGGGTACTTGAGAGGTTTGAACCTCGGGGTTTTCCCCCTCCTGGGTCTGCCCTGCTACTTTTTCAGAGATTGACTGTTGTGTTAACTCTATTCTTTCAGCCTCCTGCCTTTGGGGCTCCTCCTCAAGCTTTCTCTTTGCTTCTTCAGCTGCTTGTCTAGCTGTTTCCTCTGTTTCTTTGGCCGCCTCTTTTGCTATCTCAGCTGCTTCTTGGGCAGCTTTACTTTTCTCTTCTTCTCCCTTCTGCAGCCATTCTGCAGCCTCCTTTTCCAACCTCTGAGCTTCTTCAATTCTCCTTTTAATTCCTTCTTCAGCCTTTTTCTGTTCATCACCTTTCCCACCTATGGTGGTGATTTTCTTCTTAAATCTTCTCATTAGCATTGTCATATTTGGAGCATTCCGGAAGATAGATTCTTCCTTATCGAAATGATGGGTGTATTCGAAAAACACCTTATGCTCTTTACAGTGCTCCGCTATTTTACCAAGAGTATCATTTCACCGAAAAGGCATCTCACCAAATTGGAACTTCCCTAGTTCCTCTATGAATTCAGCAGCTTGTTTCACCCTGGTGAACTTGTAGCTACCTAGCCTGAATGGTAAAGGAGGGTATGCAGTATTCTTGTGTTGGAACAAGAAAATACCTATTTCGTCAATGAAGACCTGCCTGACTGCCTCTTTATGGACTATATAATCCGTTGCATATTTGGGCAATAGTAAAGGAGTCTTTGATCCTCCATACATTCGGATGTACATGCCATTTTCAGTGAAGAAATAATGAGCATATTCTCCTATTACCTGCATGGCACCTTCTGACATACAGTCACATTCCTTCCGAAAAATGAGCGTGTAGAGGGGCATAATGAAGTGCTCGCAGACCTCTGTGTAATGGTTATGGTATTGGTGAGCCCATAATGGTCTATACGTGGCATACACAGGCATTCTTTCCCTGTCCCAGATGCATTTGAGACCGGGGAAGGGCTGGTTACATAGTATGCAATCTACCAATATTGAACTCATGTAAAACTTGGACCTTTTCTGAGCTTCTCCTCCCAAGGCTGCAGCAAAGCAAGAGGACAGACTGCTTGACACAAGGATGGCCCAATTGAAGACTGTTCCTTGGGTTGCCACATGAAATATAATAGGTATCCATTCAAGCTTGAAGAGTCTGCCATGAGCTCTTCCAAAGATCCTATTTAGCATCAGTGCTATAAACCTGTAGGGAGCTCTCAAGCTCGCTGTATCATACTCACCGGTCTGTCTATATCAGTACAGCTTTCCTTGTAAGAACATTTTCTTGATATTTTCCACCAGGTCCATTCTAATGCTGTCCAGCCACTCGTCAGATAAGAAAACCTGGGGTTATGGTAGGTGATAGGCCAACGCCACATATCCAGGGATAAACGCAGCATAGCCCTGTCCTTCAGCATTTCCTATGATCATTGTGGTTGTATTCACATGTGGAAAAATCCAGCCAATTACTTCAGAGCATGGGAACAGCTCTGGTCTGGTGGCAACTTTCATGATAGAATACTTCTCTATGTTAGTATAGATAGATTCTTCTTCAAGGCCCGTGTCGAGAACCTCCCTGTGGGAAATCAATCTGTATATGTCACCCCATTTGTACTCGGGCTCAACACCAGAAACACATTGGGTGTCTTCATATATATATTCAATCCTTGTTTCAGTTTCTGCTTCTGGTACTTCTTCCACCACTGGGGCTTTTTTCTTTTGTCTCTTGGACATGGTGGACTCGACTTCTTCCTACCACATATAACATTGTAATATTGAGACATTCAAGGTGCATACATTTACATGACAGTGTGCAACACTTTATTCTTTTTATGTATATCATGGCAGCAACTAGTTAATGAAACTAAGATATAAGTTTGCATAACTTAACTGACCAAATGCACATTATTTAGTGCTCTTGTCTATATCTCAGCATGATGCAAAACATTTCTATATGATATTAAAACATCACATCAACCATCTTCTAGACTGCAATAAAATTACATCCATATGCAAAGTGCCATTTTCATGTGTTTAATGTGATAGCAAGTAGAGCAACAAATGCATGTATGTATAACCCAGAAATGCCCTGACTATCAGAACTGCTGAAAATAGTGCGCAGTATCCCATGACCTTATCTATACCTAGCATGAAGCAACTCAGTCCCGTGCAAAAGAGTGAGCAATCTACTGCTGCTACATGATGCTGAACAATTTATCAACCATATTCGGTCCAGCATCAAAACTACATTACTATGCTATGTGCTATTTTCCTATACGATAGTATGTAGTGAAGCAATTGTATACATGTACAAAAAAACTTTGACCATTAGACCATTAAAATGTAATGTGCAGAGTTCAGGGGTTTAGTCTAGGTATAACAATGAAAGAGATTCTTGAAAGTAACTATATGCAGTGTGACTGCGCAAGTCACCTATGCTTCCAATACCAACAATTTAACCATATGGCCAGGAAAATAATTACATTGACTCGACCCCACATTCCATTCCCTGTGGGTGCCATTAGCAAATAAATGCGTGATATGGATAGGGGAAAAACCACGCAGAACGAGAGCCGTGACACACCCTCTCACAGGTTGGGTTTTTGAAAAAATAGCACGCGGAAAAGCATAGGTCAAATGGCCGCTACTCAAGATTGCAGATCAAAGGAACTGCCTGAGCAGAAAATGGTCAACTACTGGCTACCGCAGTAAACCTTTTTCCTCGACTGCGGCTTGAAACTGGGCACGAACAGGGTGCGCGGGACAGCGCAGGTCAAATGACTAGGAGGCACCAAACCGCTTAAGTTTACTAGGGAGATATGGCCTTCAACCTGCCCCTACTCAACATCCTTGCACAGGGGTTTCGGTGCAGACGGCCATCCGCACCGAACCCCCCTTTTTCTTCTCTGCATGGGGGTGTAAACAATAATGATGGGAAAAACATGGCTGTTCTGATGGTTATACTACCCTCCTGCGGCAAAATAAGATAAGACCCAGGCTCAAAACCTAGTGGTATGAGCAAAAAAATGGCCGGGGAATACCATACCACCTAAGAAAAACATCAATAGTATAAATGGAAAAGGAGAAAATGACAAGGATCCTACCTCGAAAACACAATGCAATCAACGGGAGGATGAGTGGGTCGACAACGTCCAAGCTTCCACGGTTGCCACCTGGATGCAAGTATACCGACAGCAGGGTCCTTCGAGAAGATGACAAATCAACGGTGACAGTGCTGGGCAGAAAAAACAATAATAAAACATAAACGCTGTCCCCGTATATATAGAAAAGGACTGCACATGTGACGACTTAATGGATCGGACGAGGAACAATTTCGGATCGGAGGGTGAAACCTTAAACCTTTCCGCAACGATGGAAAACTATAACATACATCCGTCCGCAGTGATGAGCAAAGCAAAGACTAAAGATCAGAGGTCGGACACTTATAGGATCGAAAGATGAGAGTCAACACTTCTCCGGAACGACGGAAGGAAGAACGATAAAGCCTCTGATTTAAAACCAATGTACCACCGAGGAAAAACACAAAATCGGAAAGAAAATCAAAGGTGAAGTCCCAAACTCATCTGCAACGGCAGAGGCCAAATACAAACATCGTCCGTAACGGCGAAGAGAGCGATGGAAAAAAAGCTCTGATACACGGCCAAAAGGAAACCAAAACATGAGTCGAAAAGAAAATCACATGTGAAATCAAAACCCAAACTGATCCACAACGACGGAGGCTAGGAGAAGATCCGTCCGCAACAGCGGACAAGGAAATGATCGTACCTTCCGACGCAGAACCGAAAACCATCCGCAACGGCCGAAAAAGATGAGCAAAAAAAAATACACAACGGCGGGAAAATCAAATCAACTAATTTCCGATTCAAAATGTTTCAAAGGTATTCAAAAAACAATGATAGGCTTGATTATGCATGGGACTATTTTAAGCCTTAAGGAAGAAAATCAGATCGATTGATAGAGCAAACCAAGCGCTGAAAAACGTCTAAAAAATCCTTAGACCAAAATAAGGAAGAAACTAAGACTAATTCAAAGTAGAGGAGTGTCCTAAATTTTTTTAGAATTTTGGGAAATTGTTGCAGCTGCAACAGGCTGCTTTAATCCTACTTTTTAGTGGATAAGGTAAAGCTAGTCAACTAGGTAACTGCTATCTTTTATGTCCAACTCATCCTCCATGATTTTCTCTCCAAATTCCATGAGTAGAAATATTTTCCATCACTCATAATCAATCACTAATTATTTATCCAATTCATCAGCTCTTTTTAATGTCCCTTTTTGAAAAAAGTTTAAATGACCAATTTTTTTCACTTTTTCCCCAATTTTGACCTTAACTAGTTTTGATGTCTAGACCTCCAAATTGACCCAAATTATTCCAAATGTTCTATGAGGGTACATGAATGATAATATAAATTAAATATGATTTTAATGTATGTTTTTTTACCTCCCAATTACTTCTGCAAACTTTTTTAATGTTCTGTTCAAAGTAGGAGTCTTTACTAGCAAATTGGGGCTCCAATTCCCCCTGGGTAATTGCCGGAAATGGCTTCTCAAATGATCCCAAAGTCACTCTAATTAATGAAAAAAGGTATGGGATGAGTGGGGGAATTTTTTTAATATCTCATATGCATCATGGTTCAGGTTATACATTCTGTTATGACTCTCTACCAAATAGCTCCCAAATCACAATTTCGACCCTTGGGGAAAAGGCACCAAATCTTCTCCCAATGCAATTAAAATGAGTAAAATGGATTTCAATGATTAATTAATGAACATGAGTCTTGAAATAAAAATTAATTACAGTCCATACATCATATATTTATCATATATACATTCTTCCATTTGAAATAATAATCATTACCATGGCATATACCAAAATAGAGTGGAAATGGTCATTGTTTGCTCATTAAAGTCATTTTGACATACAAATATTGGGAATTTCGAATTGAAACTTTATGAGAATGAATTAAAGAGAATATTTAAATGATTACAATCATTAATTGGAAATTAAAGTCTCTCCCAATTAAAAATCATTAGCATTACAATGGTTCACAACAAGATAGTGGGGAAATGGCACTATTTCTTGATTGTTCAACATTTTTACATGAATTATTTTGGGTATTTTGACCTGATATTATTATGAGCATGAAATACAGAGAATATACATCATAAAATCAAAAAATTGGCATTATAATATTCCTCAAATATATCAATATCTCACCCAAAGCACAATCCCTCCATTGACATGAATATGGTGTGAAAACTGGAAATAGTTGAGAGAGATGGTGCAATAGAAGAATCCAGGTGCTTTCCTGTAGATTACACCTGAAAATAAGACTCCATTAAATATAGATGAAATACCTGAATGGCCTCTCCAAATCACCAATTAGGATGGGAATATTTCACCCTCGAAATTTGGTAAGGCAGGGAACTAGTCATCCACTAGCTCTCTCTTCACAAACCCAAATTCATCAAATGATAAAAAAGATTATTTTCATTGCTGATCCCTGTATTTTATAAAAATTATTGGTATTCTAAGGTTCCAAATCCAAGTCGAATTGGTGTTGCTACTCATGCTATGCCATGTGGACTCTCTCTTCACCTTCCCTCTTCTCCCAAATTTGAGTAGGAGCCTCTTGAACTCCCAAATTCGACCTCTAAGACGCTCTATTCAGGACTGATATGTCCGTATGTCAGTATTTCAGCCTTAATATCTGACTTGTTTCATAAATTTCATATAATCTCCATCATTGGTGTCATAGATGTCATAAATGTAAGGGGAATATAGTCAAGTGTCCATGAAACTCCCATTTGGCTCTTCGTCTCCCATGTAAGTTACAATTCATCCCAAATTTGACATATGAAGTAAATGGAAAATTATATTAACCTCATAATCCCTCCCAAAACATTAGGCTTCCCATATATTCAAAATTACAAGAGGAGGATGCCATTTATCATAGGAATTCTAGCTTATGTGGGCCCCATAGTCTCCATGCTCCATTTCCACATCAATTTTATCTTGCATTTATTTAATAAGCTAAATTATTAAATATTTATCCTCTTCTAATGTGTAAACATCATTTATTATCCCCCTTATTCCAAATCTCAAAGCTTCCACCCCCAACCTAGGAAAATAGTGATTTTCCTCCTTGGCAATTATTTGACTTTTAGCATCCATTTGAAAGCTTTCAAGAATATGGAAAACATGATTTGGCCATTGTGACCCAATTCAAAATTTGGGACATAAAATCCCTCCCTTCCCAATATTTCTTGTCCTCAAGCAATTTCAAACATGGTTGTTGAAGAACCTGCTTTCTGTATGATTATTTGAAGTTGCCACCGAGCTGCCCACTTTGAGTCTTTGAGATTCCATGAAGATTTTAGAGAGGAACCAACATGATTTCTGCTGCACTACTCTTATTAACATCACTTTATTAATTGGGGAATCCATCTCCCATATTTCTTGTTTCCCAAATAATTTGGAATCAATGGGACTAAAAACTATCCTGGGGTCCCATTGCTTACGTTGCACTCCAATAATTAAGAGTGCTCTCCAACCCATACCATTAGGAAAGTTAATTTCTAGATCCCATTTTCTTGTATGCATTCTTCCAAAAATCATGAGTACATAATATATATCATCAAAGTACATAACAACATAATAAAAAGATACATTGAGGAGGTTCCTCATTAACAAATCATGAAAGTGCTTATATACCTCCAGGTGAGTAGACTACCATTTGCCAAGTGCATACATGCTTCAAGTGACAAATCAAATCTGCTCCAATGACATAGGTGAGGATCCCATGTCCTATAATACTTCTCCCAAAGAATTTAATATGCATCAAAATAATAATCAGCCATTTTTTCTTTCATCCAAGAAGTGAATGAAGAACCTCCACCACAATATGAACCAAATAAGGAGAAAATAAAACATGAAGACTTCAAGTGGCTCCAAGAAGCCTCATCAATACACCCATGAATATTTATATCATCATGAAATAATAGAGGATTTTTCTGCCAACAATAATGTTCCTCAATCATATTCCTCTTCACCCAAGTGTCGGATGAAGTTCCTCCAACAACAAATGAACCAAGTGTTGAGAAAGAAAAACCATGCGTATTCAAGTGACTCAAATGCATATAATAGGTGCATCCATGTATATGTGCATCATCATAAAGTAACAAAGGATGCTTCTGCAAATGTGAATAAGAGTTTTTTCCATCCATGTCATCATAAAAATTAAATATCAAAGTTTCATACTCCTCATGTGGCACCATAAAAAATAACCCTTTCACCCATACTTCAATGAGACTAATGCTGCAAAACATGGAATTGTAGGATGTAGGAGAATTAACTAACTCACCCAAATGATCAAAAAGTGAAAAAGTTTCATCATGGTAAGGATCCATATGGTTATTATCATGCATATCCTTCAAAATTGTGAAACCTTTGTCATAGATTGGTTCCAGTGTGGAGGAATCATGCTCTTCTTTAAAATTTGCATAACCTTCATCAAGGGAGAATTCAAGTTCCTCTTCCATAACATAAAGTGTTTGAATCTCTTCAAGTTAAACTTCAAACACACCAAGCACATTCAAATTTCCACATATTTAATGATCCTCCATGTCATTAGAATCCTCCAAACAATCTACCATTTGACAATCTGAAACATAGGAGGAAAAACAAGTGTCTTGCAACTTTTCAAGAAGTTGCTCATTTTGAATTGTGAGCTTATGAATAAATTCATTATTTTTCAAGTAGGATTCATGTAACCATTCAATAATCTCAATGACATTTTTTATATAAAAAATAAAATACATGCAATTACCTTTGATGTTGCACATTGCTCTTTGAATCTTCTCCATGTCTTCAAGGAAGGATGGCTCCTCCAAGGAAGTAGCTCTCCAACAAGAATTTGATACCAATTCTTGAGTGTCATGGAGTATGCTAAGGGAATCTTGGATATTATTTTCATTCATATTTGAGGACCCTTCAAGAAAATTAGGCTCTTGCAAATGAACCTCCTCATATTCTTCCTTCTTGCTTGGACCATCTTGATGAAGCTCAAGTGGTTATGGGGAAGTTGATTTTGTTTCTTCTTCAACTGCTACAAGGTCTTCATTTTCATGTTTATTGGAAGTTTGACTTGCAGAAAATCTTTAAAAAGTTATCTCTATGTCACCAACATAGAGATAAATTTTTAAAGAGTTTCTATAAGCACCCATCAGTAGGTACTCCTTCATAGTTCAAGCATCCCTCAGTAGATTCTCTTTGTTTCATATCTAAGGTAGAATGTGTCTCGAAATGGTCTTCAATATTTTCAATATAAGCTTCTTCATACCCATGTGATGTATATTTATATTTTTCAGAGTCACTTGGGATTGAATTTAATTCCTCTTCATGTACTCCTTCTTCTACTTCACCTATTACAGAACTAGGTGGTTCATGGGTATCCTCCTTTTGCTCCTTCAAGAAAGCTGATGTATTTTTCCCCTTGGTTTTCTTAAAATCAATATATTTTTTCCATATTTGGATAGCCAAAAATTTGAATCCTTTCATAATTTTATTGGTCATGTATTAAATGATAGTTTCCATGCTTTTTATTATCTCCTCACCATAATATGAGGTTCCCTTTTCATCCCTTGTCATAGTTTCCCCAAAACAAATTGCCTTCTTCTTATACTTTTTTTTCCTCTTCAACAAAAGCACTTTTGGTTTCAATATATAATGGTGGTATCTGAATTATTTTACTGATAAATATCATACCACATCAGGTTCCAATATCATGCTCTGATACAACTGTAATGTCCCTTTTTCAAATTTTTTTAAATGACCATTTTGTTTCACTTTTTGCCCAATTTTGACCTTAACTAGTTTTTGATGTCTAGACCTCCAAATTGACCCAAATGCTTCCAAATTTTCTCTTAAGGTAAATGAATGATAATATAACTTAAATATGATGTTAATGTATGGTTTTTTACCTTACAATTACTTCTACAAACTTTTTTAATGTTCTGTTCAAAGTAGGAGTCTTTACTAGCAAATTAGGGCTCCAATTCCCCTTGGGTAATTGTCGGAAATGGCTTCTCAAATGATATCAAAGTCACTCGAATAGATGAAAATATGTAGGGGATTAGTGGGGGACATGTTTTAGTATCTAATATGCATAATGTTTCAGTTTATAAATCCTATTATGACTCTCCCAAACAGCTCCCAAATCACAATTTCGATCCTTGGGGAAAGGCACCAAATCTTCTCCCAATGGAATTAAAATGAGTAAAATGGATTCTGATGCTTAAAAAATGAACATGAGAATTGAAATACACCTTAATTAATGTCTATACATCATTAATTTATCATATATACATTTCTCCATTCAAAATATTAAGCATTACCATGGCATATATCAAAATAGAGTAGAAATGGTCATTGTTTGCTCATTAAAAGTCATTTTGACATACAACTCTTTGGAATTTCGACTTCAAAATTTCTGAGAATTAAAAAAATAAAATATTCAACTGATTAAAATAATAAATATCAAATTAACATCTCTCCCAATTCGAAATCATCAGCATTACAATGGTTCACAACAAGATAGTGGGGAAATGGCACTATTTCTTCATTGTTCAACATGTTTACATGAATTATTTTGGGTATTTATACCTGAGAGTATTATGAACATGAAATAAATATAATATACATTGTAATATCAGAGAATGGAAATTATAATATTCCCCAAAGATATCAATAGCTCACCCAAAGCGCAATCCCTCCATTGGAATGAATATGGTGTGAAAACTGGAAATAGTTGAGAGAGATGGTGAAATAGAAGAATCCACATGATTTAATGTAGCTTACACATGAAAATAAGAATCTATTAAATCTCCATTAAATACCTGACCGGCATCTCCAAATCACCAATTAGGATGGGAATCTTTCACCCTCAAAATTGGCTAAGGCAAGGAACTAGTCATCCACTAGCTCTCTCTTCACAAACCCAAATTCATCAAATGATAAAAATGATTATTCTCATGGATTATACCTGTATTTTATAAAAATTATTTATTTTATAAGGTTACAAATACATCCATAAACCAAATCCAAGTCTAATTGGTGTGGCTGCTCATGCTATGCCATGTGGCCTCTCTCTTCACCTTCCCTCTTCTCCCGAATTTGAGAAGGAGCCTCTTGGCCTTCTCCAACTCCAAAATTCAACCTCTAAGATTCTCTATTCAGGACTTAAATTTCATTATGTCAGTATTTCAGCCTTAATATATTGCTTGTGTCATAACTGTCATATAATATCCATCATTGATGTCATAGATGTCATAAATGTAAGGGGAATCTAGCCAGGTGTCCATGAAACTCCCATTTGGCTCTTCCTCTCCCATGTAAGTTATAATTCATCCAAAATTATACCTATTAAATATATGGAAAATTATATTAACCTCATAAATAATCACAAAACATTAGGCTTCCCACAGTTTTGAAATTACAAGAGGAGAATGCCATTTATCATAGGAATTCTAGCTTGTGTGGGCCCCATAGTCTCCATGTGTCTCCATGCTCCATTTCCACTTAAATTTTATCTTGTATTTATTTAATAAGCTACATTATTAAATATTTATCCTCTTCTAATTTCTAAACATCATTTATTATCTCCCTTATTCCAAATCTCAAAGCTTCCACCCCCAACCTAGGAAACTAGTGATTTTCCTCCTTGGCAATTATTTGACTTTTAGCATCCATTTGACAACTTTCATGAATATGGAAAATGTGATTTGGCCATTGTGAAGAAATGAAAAATTTGGGACATTACACTCTTGGAATGATTATGAAAGTGCTTTAGTCACCTATGGAGGTTTATCATATTTAGTACTACTGCTTTATGAGATAGCCGCGAGATTTCTCCTTAGCAACTCAATTTTACCTCTCAATGATGTATTATTTATGTACACTATTGTTGACTAATAATACATGGAATATCCTCCAATAATTATTCACTTATCTTGTGTTCAATATCATTATTCCTCTCTCTATTTTTCTTGTGCATGTTTGTGAGAAATAACTTGTAGCTAGATCTACATCATGAATTTCTACAATAAATTATATGTAACTCAATGGTTATTATTTTACTTTTCTGGGTGTTTTGTCTTATGACATCATCAACACAAAAATATGTTAAAATTTTACAATTTCACATATTATTTAATAGTGTACATAGTAATATTACAAATATTGGACTAATGGTGTACTTCTTCCTATTCAACAATACACATGTATATTTACAATATACACTCTTAACACTCTACTTCTCTAATATCTAAATCACTTACAACCTGCTTATTACCAATCCACATGATACATAATTTAACTAGATAATTATATTATTTCATAGGCTAATTGACCCTGATGTTTACTATACCTTTTATTTTCTTCTAAGCTGATTGTATGTCTTCCCATAAACTCCTCATTTAACTCCATGTCACTTCAACTTCCTCTAGGATTTTATTTTGTATCCACACTTTATGTTTCAACTTCTTATGCAATATTTCATCTACACTCAATGCTTTGTTGCACTATCATGTGTATTTGTTGTGCTCATCATGCACCCACAAAAGTAAAACAAGAGAGTAAATAACTAAGAGAGAAACACTAGGATGTGGCAATCCTTTGATTAAATTTTTGAACTCTTCTTCCCCATTCTCATGTTCTCCTTAGAGTGGTCCTCTCCCTCATTTTGATGTCAATCAGTATTTGTTAACAACATCCCTAATTTCTTTTCACATGGAATAGGGTAGTGCCTCACTGAGGTGTTATTGTCATTGGGGTTCACTAAGTATGAAATATTATAGCACACAAATTCATATTGTGGTATTAATTAGTACAAAATATGGAATCAATATGTTTCCTATTATACAAGATTCAAGGAGTATTTTTGATATACTAAAAGCATGCATATATCAAGGACGCTTATAATTATGTATCTAAGAGGTTTCGTGGGTTCAAATAGGTACTTTATGTCTAAATTTTGTGTAAGTTTGGTTATGTGTGAAGTCATAATAGTTTTTGAATAAATATGATCTATTTAAAGTTTTTTTGAATCCAACTGTGTTTAGAGTTAGAATGGTGTTTTAATAGACATGATTTGTGATTGAATTTGATGTGGATTTGATTGGAATTATGGTGAATGAAATGACTTGTGTTTAGGGGGGTTGTTCCCCAACTTGAAATATTTTCTCCACTAATATTTCATATTAACCTTGCAAGGTTTCTATGGGTTACAAGATTTTTGTCATTATTGATGTAATTGTAACTTCGGAATGTATTCACTTGTATTTCTTATCTATTGTAACCCGATGTTCATTCCAGGATGTATTGTAATGTATCTGAGTCATGTCATACCCCGATGTTTATTCCGGGAAGTTTATATAATGAGAAAGTCATGTCAAGTCATTGTGGGTAACCCTCCTATTGGTCAATGGTTAAAGTCCCCACAATTGTGGGGCCTTTGGGTTATTAGACTATCCTAGTGAAGTCGACCCTAGGTGAGTCATTGTAAGTCGGGGCAATAGTACCCACCATTGTGTTACCCTCCTATTGGTTAGAGGAGGAAAAGTCCCCACAAGAGGTGGGGCACTAGGGTTATTAGACACTCCTAGTGATGTCAGCTCTAGTAAGTATTTGTTAAGTGAAGCCGACATGTTGGAGTGCAATTCAAGTGAACGGAAGAATATAAATAGAGAGTGAGAGCCTCTCTATTTATCACTTGCAACACATCACTCACTCACTAGAGTGTGGTGCATTAGTGAGGAAGGAAATACACTCGGACTAGACAAGAAGAAGACTAATGCTGTCGGCAGTGCATCTTACTGTTTTGGGCTTTTACTGTTTTGGTGCCGATTCTATCTCTGAGGAAGTTGTGGGGTTTTATCCTTTATGGTTTCCCTAAGGAAAAATATTTGTGTCTCTTGTCTCTTGTGATGTGATTATGTTTTATTGCTGTGCTTGTTATTCTCTCAGTGAAAAGAACCTAAGATCATAATGCTAGCTTATATGATGAAAAAATAACATGGTATCAGAGCTAACCTGAGAAGAAGACATCGTGTAGCTATAGAAGCTATGGATTTTTAATTTTTGGGTCTCTCTCCACAATCCATCAGTAAAAGCATGCTAGGATGACTCTCCATTGAAGGGTGTATCTTTCTTTCGAAGCGGAATTCGATTATGAGCATTTTCAGTTTTCGATGTGGAAATTAGCGATTTCTACAGAAGAGGAATTTTTGAGTGAGACCAGCATAAGATTGTTCTACTCATCAAAACCGAATTTTAGAGACCTGGATCAAGAAATTTGGTTGGGTGAAACTCTGGGAAAGTCAAACCCTAGTTTGACCCTGAGCTAGAAAAACCCTAAATACTAAAACTGCTAAGTTGTGGTACATTCGCTATATCCTGATATTGGAGAAGTATCAGGAGATAAAAATTGTAGGGACCGAATATGAAATCCTGATTAACATTGTGTCCAAAACTCATCCTCATATTTGCTATATTATTGGAGATATGATCCCTCCAAGTTAGGGTTCTAGCCTCTTCTAGAATTCATCCCTAAACATGACACCTGGGGAGAATTGCAATATCTTGGGCTATAGAGGTCCAACTAGAATTCCTGAAGATGTTCCATAAATTTCACAGACTTTAATTTCGGTGTTCCGACGATCAAACTCATAGGATGAACCAGTGACACGTGGCATGTCGTACAACTTCACTGTTCTGAACAGTCTTGTAACAGGTCACCTTGGGAAAAGGATCATACATCCCAAATGGTGAAACCAATTCTAATGAAACATGCGGTGTTGGATCAAGGACATGCAAGGTTACCTCAATGAGAAATGTCAAACATAGGGGAGCAGAAATTTAAGAGATATCACAGAAACAGTAACATGCATTTATGTAGAAGAAATTGAAATATTAGGGCTTCCTGTTCCGGGAGCTTCCCTCCACTGTTTTCAGAAAAGGAGTACATTGGACAACTCCATTTGAAGAGATCTATCTGTCTATACAATCAGATCTGAAATATTTCATGTTTTGAAAATTAGGGTTTCTGTGACAAACCCTAGATCAGCCAGCTCCAGAACCAAGACGGATACCTCAAATCGGTAAGATCTAATCCTTTGCTATTTTCATTTGAGGTTCTCATTTCAAAGTGATCTATCACATCAGCTTGATGATAATATTGTTTAAGTTGACAACTTCCAAGCATGGAAGTATATGATCTCTTTGAAGAAAATGAATTGGACACATACGTGAGTAGAGAGGTTCCATTTTTAGAGGGAGATGGGGCTAGAAGATTTACACAAGAAGAACTTGGTCAAGGCCAAGAAGATCATTGCTGATTCAGTCACAAATCAACTTGTACTACAAGTGTCTTCCCTAAAGACACCAAAGATGTTTGATCCTTGACCAAGCTATTTTAAGGGAAGAACATAAATCAGAATATGACCTTAAGAAACCAGTTGAAGAATGTGAAGAATGCAGAGACCATGCAGTCATAAGGGTCTCTCAAATCAAAGAACAACTTGAAGCGGCAAAAGAAGAAGTAAAGAATGCAGAAGTGGTGATGGCCACCTTGAATGGCCTCCCAGGATCATGGGATTCATTTATTCAAAGAATGTGTGCCAGAAAGAAGTAATTACTTTCAGTAGACTCCGAGAAGAAGAAGAAGCTCGACTCATAAGAAGAGAAGAGAAGATGGGAGCAATTGAAGATCAAGATCTCTCATCATCCAAAGAAGATCCCTCAAGCGATGAGGAATATGAAGATCTCAACTCTTGAAGAACTTCTTATCCACCTTAGGATTTGGATAAGAAATGATGCTATCATGAATAAAGAAGACGATGAAGCTGAAGACTCAAGAAGGAGTATACCCATGAAACAAATAAAGATAAGTATTCAATTGTC
>LPNX010712182.1:173116-204247 GCA_001517045.1 Pseudotsuga menziesii | reverse complement strand
CCATGGGGGATGATGTCATCTACTAGAATGTAATTGGTTGATTTTTATAGTACACTTTGGTCCTTTTGAGGCCCATTTTTGACCTCAAATTCTCTCTAATGCTGAGATCCATAGCCATTCTGATGAGTAGGTCAGATATAAGGGCTGAGCCATTTTGTCATGGTGATAGGGTTGCTCCTTTCCATGACAGATATGAGTGCTGGCCGTTCTGTCGAGTAGGACAGATGTAAGGGAAATTGCCATTCTAGGAATGGAGGCACGTAGTCAATTACCAGGATCAATCAGTGTAGGACTTTTTTTGACCTCAAATTCTCTCTAATGCTGAGATCCATAGCCATTCTAACGAGTAGGTCAGATATAAGGGCTGAGCCATTTTGTCATGGTGATAGGGTTGCTCCTTTCCATGACAGATATGAGTGCTGGCCATTCTGTCGAGTAGGACAGATGTAAGGGAAATTGCCATTCTAGGAATGGAGGCACCTGGTCAGTTACCAGGATCAATCAGTGTAGGACTGAGTAGCCATTTTGATGTGATAGAGGGATGTGTTCCCACTTGATTAGATGTAAGGGCTGAACCATTCTATCATGGCTAAAGGATTGAGTTCCTTCCATGTTAGATGTGAGTGTTGGCCATTCCGACGAGCAGGTCGGATGTAAGGGCAACTGCCATTCTCGAGGAGAATGGAGGCGCCTGGTCAGTTATGAGGTAGCTCAGTCAAGGACTGGGGGCCATTCTGATATGACTGCTGGGATGTGTTCTCATAGGACCAGATGTGAGTGCAAGCCCTTCCATCACTGTGAGCAGGATGTGTTCCCGCCTGGATGGATGTAAGTACAGAGCCTTTCTGGAGCGACTGAGGGATGTGTTCCCACGTGCTTAGATGTAAGTGCTAAAATATCTCATCACTGTGAGTAGGATGTGTCCCAACCTGGATGGGAGTCTTTCATCATTGTGAGCAGGATGTGTTCTAGCCTAGATGAAAGTGGGAAAAATATTCCATCACTGTGAGTAGCATGTGTTCCAACCTGGATGGGAGTCTTCCATCAGTGTGGTAGGATGTGTTCTCGCTTGGATGGATGTTCCTTTCTGATGAGTAGGTCAGATGTAAGCGCTGAGCCTTTTCACAAATGTTAGTGATGTGATGTCCTATCATGCTGGTGAATGTGAGTGCTGGGCCTTTCTGATGTGATTATAGGATTGGTTCCTATATGATCAGATGTGAGTGCTGGGCATGCCTTTCTGACGAGTAGGTTAGATGTAAGTGCTGGGCGTGCCTTTCTGATGAGTAGGTCAGATGTAAGTGCTGGGCGAAGACCTACATGATGGTTAGGCCTACAACCAGCATGAAAAAGGGATGGATCTATAGAACTTCCTGTGATGAGAAGAATCACGAGATAGCACTAGTGATGATGATCCAGCAGTGATGATCTAGATCCAGTCCAGTGATGTTGATCCAGATCGAGAGATGATCCAGATCCAGTGATGATCCAGATCCAATGATGATCCAGATCTAGTGATGATCATCCAAATCGAGTGATGATCCAAATCCAATGATGATGATCCAGATCGAGTGATGATCTAGATTTAGTGATGATGATCTAGATCGAGTGATGATCCAGATCCAGATGAAGATGAATTGAAAATGAAAGATGAGTTGAAGACGAAGATGACTTGAAGATGACGAGGACTTGATGATGACCTAGATGATACAGAGAAGAAGACTTGTGCTAATAAATTGTGTCGATAGAATACCTTCCTAGTTAAGAGGGAGTGTTGATGTAATTGTAACTTTGGAATGTATTCACTTGTATTTCTTATCTATTGTAACCCGATGTTCATTCTGGGATGTATTGTAATTTATTTGAGTCATGTAATACCCCGATGTTTATTCCGGGAAGTTTATATAATGAGAAAGTCATGTCAAGTCATTGTGGGTAACCCTCCTATTGGTCAAGGGTTAAATTCCCCACAGTTGTGGGGCCCTTGGGTTATTAGACTATCCTAGAGATGTCGAGTCTAGTAAGTATTTGTTAAGTGAGGCCGACATGTTGGAGTGCACTTCAAGTGAACGGAAGAATATAAATAGAGAGTGAGAGCCTCTCTATTTATCACTTGCAACACATCACTCACTCACTCAAGTGTGGCGCATTAGTGAGGAAGGAAATACACTGGGACTAGACAAGAATAAGACTACTGTTGTCGGGAGTGCATCTTACTGTTTTGGGGTTTTACTGTTTTGGTGCTGATTCTATCTTTGAGGAAGTTGCGGGGTTTTCTCCTTTATGGTTTTTTCGAGGAAAACTCTTTGTGTCTCTTGTCTCTTGTGATGTGCTTATGTTTTATTGCTGTGCTTGTTATTCTCTCAGTGAAAAGATCCTAAGATCATAATGCTAGCTTATATGATGAAAAACTAATAGTCATCTCATCATAATGAGGAAAAATAAAAAGGGGTATTAAATTTTTCATGGAAAAAATGCATACCTAGGATATCTAGTGAAAATATGGGTTTTCTAAATTGTAAGTGTCTAATGGGAGGGGGTTCAACAAATAATTTTTTGGAGGAAATATTTAATATCTAGTGAAATTATGGGTATTCTTAAATATACTATAGATGCATGTGCTGTATTGTGGGTTGACAAAGTGAACCCCACTAAGTTAATTGTCTCCTTTATACTCATTGGAATTTATAGTTATGGTTAAAAACCTACCTCAATGATATCGCCTTCATTCTTCTTAGAACTAAGAAATCTATTCCTTCAACAATTTGTTTTGGTTTTTCCATATGATTTTCACTTCTGTAACTACTTATGGAACTTCCTCTTCACTTAGACTATATTGTTCTCAATAATTCTCTCTCCTTATTGGACTCAGAAAATGAAACCAATAAGATAATTATAATATCAAGAAATGATGTTCAATGTTAACCATAATGTGTTTTAAGGTATTTACTCAACCATTGTAATAGGGGAATTTATATGGTATGATAATAGTCTTACTATATTTAAAAAGTTCATTGATTTTCAAATTATATCCCATCAGTACATTAGCAATCCGAACAAGCTAGATGGGACCTCACACTTCAGTAAAAATATATATAATTGATGCATGATTGAGATATTATGGATTTCATATTCATATGTGGTTTACATCAATCATGAAACCCTTTATTAAAAGCATATACAAAGAATTCCCTTCTTACTATGTACACTTGAGACCTTGATTAGACATGACCATACTTCTAGATAGGGAAATTCCTTTGTTTGTATTCTCCCTCCCAGTGCCCTTCACTTTGTTACAAGTGACATCCGTGTCACTTTCAATTTGACCATGGAACTTCATGAAATTTTGATAATAAATATGTATGTAGATTCATCTCATTATTATAAATACCAAGATGTTCATAGCATTGGAAAATGTTGGCACAAACCCAGCCAACAAAACCCAGTCGACAAGGGTTCTAACTCTGTCAACAGCCCAACCAGCACGATCTCCTTGAGCACCAGCCTAGACATGTTTTAACCTATCCATCAACAACCATAGAGTGGATGAGGTCTCACCCGAGATGTTCAATGGCGAGCTAACGAAACCAAGTTTCTGCAGAATAGGAAGGGGAAATGTGGCATCAATCTTAACAATTCAGCACAGCATTAAGATATATGGTTACTTAAGCATTAGTGCAAGCATTTATCATTATTATTCATTGGATCGCATCATTCCATTATCAATGCAGTAAACATACTGATGCAAAAACAAATCCAGTAAAATAACATCATTTAAAGAAGGAAAACATCACATCATAGATCCATGTTGCACATTCACTTAACATTCATCATAGAGTTGCAGAAAATAGTAAAATATAAAGAGACGGTAATTTAGATCAACTTCCACCTTGTCATATTACTTTTGCTCAAAAATCACAATTCACATATCAACTGATCTCCGTCATATAGTGTGTGTCCCGATCTATCTCAAGACAATGTGTGACCAACCTATTTTAACACTTGCACTCTACTTCTGCTTATATAGGCTTGTGCTTTCACATTCAAGGTCCACTTAGACAACTTCTAACTAATTCTTAAATGATGTTACAAAATTATGACCAATATCCACATAATATGGTCCAAAACAACAAAAGGTGATACAAAATATAAAAGATATTCTAATTTCCCCTTTGCGTGCTAATATTCCTCTTGCATGGTGTAATTTGAGCTTGTGCAACATCAGTGATGTTGCACAACTAATGTATCCAAAATCCCTGCCAATAGCCCCCCAACACAATATTATGGCTCGCGCTCGAGCCACATCAATTTCACATGGTGTACTCATTGATCTTTAGCTTGAATGTTTCATACTGCTGAGTGATCTCCTTCACTTGCACTTGAATTCTCTTAGAAATGTCCCGAATCCTTGTCAAATCCTGCTTCAATGGGTGATCCACCATATTTTTGGTAAATTCTTTCTTAAATTCTTGCATATCCTATAGCATGACAACTTCCTTCACATACAGTTGTGCCCCAATGTCTTGGAACTCATTGAGCTAGTCATTTCTCTTCCACTGTCGCTCCTGAGAATTTCCAAACCACTGCTGCAACTCCCTTAGTTTGCTCAATCATGTAATTTGGATGACTGGTGGCATTTCTCTCAATTTGGTCTTCAGTGCCGCTAACTTCTTTTCTTCTTCCTACAACTGGTTGGTTATCTCCTCTAACTGCACGTCTTGGATGATGCTACCCCAATTCCTTCGTTGCCTCAGTAACCTTCTTAGCTTCATGCTCTAGCTCTTCAAGTTGTGCCACCACTTCCTCTATGACAGTCTTTCGCTCAACAATTTTCTCAGGAGGTGTGTCCAAATATACCAAATCATTCAAAATGTTGTTGTCCTTCTGTAACTGTACAATAATTTCCCCAAGTCACCTTTATTTTGTGACTGCATCTAATTTCACGGTGTTTTCATAGACGTGTTTACGAGAATCAGTAATTTCCAACTCTTCCACTTATATTCAATTGTCAAAAAGGTGGGCTTTTTCAACAATGAGGCAGTCTCTCTGCTTCTTCAACTCTATGATCACCTCAACACTCTTCTTCTTCAACTCTTCTTGATATTTCTTCAAGTATTCTTTCTCCTGCACTTTTTCTTCCATTAGCTTCTCCTTAGCATGCCGCAACACATTGACTTCTTTCTGCGTCGCCTCCTCTTTCTCTTACGATTAGAGAAATTGATTACTGATCTCTTTCTACTAGTCTGCCAAATCCTGGTTGGAAACTTGCTGGAAGTGTACCAACATCTGTGTGGATAACATGTTGATATCCAATATTATATCATGCAACTGGTGCAACGAGGTATTCAAATCCTCTCATCCAGCGTCAATCGTAGTCGGGGGAATTTAAAAATTCCTAGCCCAGGGCTCAGTGCTGATTGATGCGTACTCATGCATAGCCACACTCTCTGGCACTCTTTTCAAAACAAAAACATATACAGAATCGAGTCTGGTTCATACCTCTGTGAATCCATCTTGTGCCGACTTCTTCATTTCCTTTGCTTCCACATTGGTTGCATCATTAATGACCTTGAAGAGCCAGTTTAAATGTGCTTCCATTGGTGACATGGTGCTACTGCTCACTTCCTGGTCCATGCACCTCTTTGTTCTTAGTTCCTTGACCATGCGCTATGCTTGTAGGTGAGTAGGTGTCTCTGTCGACAACTATTCATCACATTGTTGGTCATCTTTGCACACATGATCATCAGGAGCATCTGTTGGGGGTCCCTTCAAGACTTTTTCTATACTGACTGGTTCTCGCCATTCCATAGGCCAATTATTAATCATTTCCTCTAGTTCTACATCAATCATCTTATACCTCATTGGAAACCACTGCTTAGCGATGTCCTTCTGTGCTTGAATGTGAATAGCATGGGGTCCAATTGTGAATGACACAATCCTTTGATATTTTGTCGCAACTTCCTCCGTTAGTCTTGGAACTTTTACCGTTGCCTCTTGCAGCGATTTCTAGTAGATACAAAATTGGATTGAGCAGTCTTTCAATATCTCTACTTCTCTTAACCACCATAAATTATGATATCTCATACCCTTTCATACCTCTATTGAATTAACATCCATACCCTGGTAATCATCTAGCTCCATCCAAGCCACTAATGCAATCAAAATGAGGAGAAAACTGTATGTGAATGGTATTTCACCCACCTGCGTGGCCCCATATTTGTAGTGTCTTCTCCTTGTGCCCTTGCGAACATTATAGTATGTCTTTTCTGTGGTTCCCGAGAGCTAGGATTCTGCCCCTTTATCTTCCTCTTTGGCACGATTGACGATCTGAATTACATACTAGCTACTTCTTCCATGATTGCTACTGGTCTAATCGGTAAATCTCACTCACTAGAAATATCTATAGTCTTTGCGTTACTCTCCATGTCACACCAATTCTTCTCAAGAATTAATAATCACACACCCTCTATGGACTTAGCAACCTCCTTAATCTCCTCCCCCTTTCTCAATAAATCACTCTACAAATTGCCAACTTTGCAACTCAACTCAACTCTGCACAGTGTTGTCTTCCAACCATGTCGAGTTCCCCTTTTATAATGCCAATTGAATCATATTCATCATTAACAAATCAATGAGATCATCATGATCAAATCATGCATTAAATACCTGAATCCACCGTTGAATTTTCCAACCCAACAGTCGGATCCTCCATCATTACACATCACTTCCACAAGTGCCATCGGTTAACTACATTTAACTATATTCATTTATTATTGATTTGAATTCTTCTCGCAGCCTTGCAGCTATCGCAGCATGACCTCCTCACTACACTACTAAATCTTACTCTTGCACTACCACCTCCTCTTGGTGCACCTTACTTTCTTCCATCATTCTATCTATTTTTTTTTAACATTTTGCAGTGCCTCAAGCATCGCACGATTTTGGACCCGTCCTATAGGACTTCAGCCGGTTACCGTTCACTAGTTTTGGCAGCATCGCTCCATCTAATTCTTATAGTTGAACTGCACCTCCAAAAATAATGGAATTAACAAGATATGGACCTAACCAATGCATCTATAACTTACCTGTATGCTTCAAGAACTTGCTTTCATACAACAAAACAAAATCGCCTTGCTGAAACTATTTATTCTTTATGTGGAAATCATGCCAAGCTTTCTGTCGATCCTTCTCGATGTACTGATGGAAACCTGCAATGAAGTGATCCTCTTTGAGATGTATCATATTCTCTACATGCTCCTCGATTGCTGCTTCATCGTCCATGCCCGTCACTACTGCAATCCACATACTCGAAACAATGTACTCCATAGGCATGATGACCTCTTACCCAAATACCAATTTGAATGGTGTTTTCCCTGTCAATCTCTTACAAGTGGTGAGATATGCCCATAAAAACGTTGTAATATTCAAGTCCCAGTCATCGTGACTTGTAATACATACCTTTATAAGCGCATGCTGCAATATTTTGTTGAATGCCTCCATCGTCTCGTTCTCCTGTGGATGATACATGTACTTTTCTTATGTTGTATTTGTAACTCTTCCTTCAACGCGCTTACCATGCGCTTGATGAAGTGACTCCCTTGGTCACTGATTAGTATCTTTGGACATCCAGACCGTGTCACAATGTTATCAAATAAGAACCTCAGGGTGGTCGTAACGGTGCAATCCACGACTGGTCAACCTCCACCCATCTTGTTAAATAGTCTATCATTGTGTTGCTGCTGCAACCATTCTCCCCGAATTTATTTTTACTTAAACTCTGGGCCCCTCCTCATCATTTTACTTGGTTTGATCGTTAAAGGCTTGAGCCTCTCAGGCATATCTGTTTTTTGTTTTACTTCAAAGATGAATGTCAGACGGTTTATGTTTTCCTCGTTCAGTTTTGGTTTGAGTCATGGATGCCTGGTATGCTGGTCAAAAAAGGGGATATCTTTTCTCTTCAGAGTTGCCTCTTCGTGGAAAGAACGAACCTAGCCGTGCCTGATAATTAAAACTGTTTGAATACTTGGTTTTTTCTGTAATTGGCTCCCTTTTAGTTTCAGGTCGGAAGCTGTGAGTTTCTCTTCCGCTACCATTGCGGCTCCCAGATCGTTCCAGCGTCCGTTTTCCTAAACCGTCCGGTGCTCGATTTATGTTAACTATAAATCGCTTGTCCGTAGCTTCTGCTCATCTGCCATTGCGGCCAGGAAGAGATAGTCAGCTCCCGATCTGAGTGTCATCCGACGTCCGACTGAGTTTTCCCATCCGCTCCTCGTATCCTCTAACTCTCCTCCTCCGCTGTTGCGGCTCCTAGAGTCTTCTGATGTCCAAAACTAAAATCGTCCGACGTCCGATTTCTGGCCTATCCCACCTGCGTTCGCTTGGCTGCGACTTGAGTCCCACCTGACGTTGCGGCTGGCTGTTCCTCCGGGCTCCCGAAATCGATTCTTTCTGACTGCCGACTTGTTTTCCCCCCCGGCAACCATAGAATATTGCTAGGCCCGGATGTGGTTCGCTCGGCCATTGCCTTGTGGAATGATGGTTAATTGATAATAGTTGTTGTTTAAATCATGCTCTTAAATTGAATGCAGGCAGTTTCTAGGCGACCGGTCAATCTTCCATGACGAGAAGAAAGACTAACCCGTTTGGCGGATGTATGACTGAAATGAGGCGAATGGGGGACGAAGTCCGGAACTGTAAAGGCGTGTTCCCAGAGACGGAACAGTTACCAAGTGTTTCATGATCACATGCTAACAAAAGATCGGAATATGAAGCATTGAAGAAACGGAAAAGTCACACGCTAGAAGGAAGCCCAAGGGGCAGTAGTTCTAGTTTAAATATTTAGAAGTAGGAATGAGAAAGGGATTTTTCCCCTGGAAAAATTTTGTAAACGTTTGCTTGTAAGAGGAACTACTTCATTTTGCAAAGGAAACTGCAAATTTGTCTATCGGAGAGAGTGAAAAGTGGAATGTATCAGCGCAACACAATGGATAATGTTGAAGAGGAACTATTTTGTTTTTAGCTGTGTTTTCATTTACTATAAGAGTATTTAATGTTATGAACCTATGTTCTGGTTAAATGTTCTTCAGTAATTTTTGGGATATTTTTCACCGTGAGCAATAAATGTTGTCATAAAATGATCGGCTATTCGATTATTTAAATATCTGTAAGCGTTCATGTGCTTTATAAGAAGTATGAGCTATCTGTGATTCCTCTTAATGTATGTGAAAATGTATTGCTCATCCAAAATGATAACCTTGCTCCCTAGGGATAGTTTAGATAGTTAGTTTATTTCTTTTTGTATCTGGTTTGGTTGTTTGCGAGCACAAGACGAGAGGTAAGAACCTGCGCATCACGTTGTGACCGCTCCCTGCATCTTGACCCCCTGCATTTAGTTAGGCACTTGCATATCATTTCTTTAAGTCAAAATACAAAAACTCGGTGGGCCGGGTTGCAACCGGTAAAGATTCAGTTTTCGTTTCTTGACCTACGGTAGCCGGACCGCAAACCGGATAGATTCCCTATTCCAAACAGTCAATGGGCTAGTTGGGAACATTGATTGGGGAGAATCCCTTACTGTTGCCGCCTACGAATTTCTAGGCCTCAACAGAATCTGTGCTAGAAGGAGGCCGTCAGTGCATGGCTGGCCGAGGAAACCCGTTTTACCGAGATTATTCCGTTGGTTACAGTTCTGAAAGTAGTGGACCACGTAATCCAATTCCGGAAGAAGAAAACAGAGAACATCTATATCATGTTCGCAACGAAATTGTTAACGATCTAAGAAGACATACCCGTACTTATGTGGAGAAGATTGGAGGGTTGCCAATCCTCCACGAATTACCTAGAAGAGAGTACAAGAAGAAAGACCGTCCTATAGTGGAACATTCGGTGTTGGTTGGAGACTGGGAAGAACTTGTAGAGACCGCTTTGCAAGAAGTTGAGCTACCTTTGAATCAAGAAGGCCCATAAACCCCTTACATTTCTCCTGTTCACACTCATGTTGGTTCCCCTCCACACTCTCCACCTCAACTCATGGCCGGTGTTAATGCCAACCAACCTCCTCCCAATCCACCTAACCCACCGCCTGCATGGAAATCCAGGTCACCCCTAAACCTGACTCCCCCTTTGCATGACCTACCTCAAGCCTTTGAGAAGTTACTGCCTAAATTTGACCCCAATGAGAAGATCCTAGTGGATGATCATCTACAAAGTTTCTACTTGGCAATAGAAGGCCTGAGGGCTGGAGAGCATGATGATGTGGTGTGTAGACTCTTCCCGCATACCCTCAAAGGAGCTGCTGCATATTGGTACTTTGGGTTTCCTGCTAATTCTATCCCAGATTGGGATACTTTCAAGAGAATTTTCAGGAGTAAGTATGCAGTTCAAAAGACTCACGCAGCCCTTATGAAAGGATTATGTGCACTAAAGAAAGAGAAAAAGGAGAAAGTGCACAGTTTCACACAAAGGTTCGCTGCATATCTTAAGAACTTTTCTGAAACAGACAAGCCTTCAGACAAAGTACTAATTGAGTACTATACTTCAGCTTTGGGTCTAGATTTGGCCATGTTTGCTAAAGGTAGGGCCAAGCCTACTTTGACAGAGACCTACGAAGAAGCAGAGGTGGTGGAAGCAGAAAGAGAAAGTATCAAAGACTATCCGAAACAATCGGGAGAAAGAGGAGAGAGAAGAAAAACTTTACTGTTCACTAATCCTAAAGAGGAGAAAGCACCAGACTATGAGAGTATGGCCAAAATGATGCAAAAGATGTCTAATAAGGTCATAGACTTGGAAAAGGAGAAGGAGACACAGAAGTTCTACAGGCCTTATTATAAGAAAAGGGAGGAAAACAACCAGTCCCAACCTCCTCCTCACAACACTGCGTCTATGAACCTGACAGAGATAGGGATGGAAAATTTCTGCACCTTTCATCAGCAGCCTCACTCTGAAAAGAGCTTCCCACAATGGATAAATTCAATGACGTTAGTCATGAATCAGATGTTGGATTCGAGACTTACGGAAGAAGATGATGATGAAAAGAAAGAAAATGCTACTTCTACTTCTACAAAGGAATAGGAAGAAGAGACCATGGCTTTTTGGAGTTCGATCTCCCTACTCGATGCAGAAGAAGATATCACTAAAAAACACAAAGATGTCAGGGAGGCTAATGTGACAACCAGAAGTCAAGGGACGATTAGTGATGATAGTATCTTACTCCCAAAGATTAGAAGGCTGCAAAGAAATGTCAAGAAGAAATTTCAAGATAAATCCTTGACTGATAAGATTCCGGAATTCACTATTACCAGTCAGAATCCTGAGCAGAACAGAATATTGCCCAAGCCAAATGAAGAGAAGGGGAGTGCTGTTAAATCTTTGTCCATTAAACAACAAATAGAATATGACGTTGTTGAAGACTTAAAAAAGATAAAGGCAAACGTCCCGCTGTTTGAAATGTGCAAAGTACCTTAGCAAAAGGAGAAGCTGTTGAAAGCACTAGAAACATCAGAAGGGGAGTGACCTACTGTTAATCAGCCTCTGGACGAAGAAGAAATCAGAGAAGCTAGCACTGGATGTAAGTCTAAAACTAAACAGCCACCTTTCCTCCTGACATTTGAAATTTTTAATCATAACGTTCACAATTGTCTAGTAGACTCAGGGGCATCAATTAATGTTATGCCCGTATCATTATTTAAGAAAATCAATGGGTAGTTTAAGCCAACCACATGGAGGGTGATACAATTGGATAGGATCGACGTTAAGGTAATTGGTGAAATGGAGGATGTTCTGATTCGTCTGTCATCAAATGAAAAAGTATGCCAAGTTATCAACATCGTGGTGGCTGATATACCAAATGCTTATGGCCTAGTCCTGAGCAGAGATTGGTCAGCTAAATTGAATGGATACTTCGCCTCAGATTGGTCACACCTGTGGTTGCCATACAAAGGAAGCCCCAATCAGATTAAGGTTTTGAGAGAGCCTTACATGAAGTACAATGTTACCCAACTGGATGAGAAGAATATACCAGTCGAACCTGTGTTGGGAAACTACTTTCTTGAACTGGAACCAGGGAACTATCAAGTGGAGGAGGCCAGTAACACATCTGACAACCAACCTAAACTCCTTCGATTCTCGCAGGATGATGAGTTTGATTGTAAAATAGTAGATTTAGCAGTAGAAGTAGATTCTTTTTCAGTAGATAATGTTTTTTGGAATTTATTTTTTGACGGATCTAAAACTTTAGAAGGGTCAGGGGCTGGCTGCGTCCTCATTGATCCACAAAAAAAACACTTCCTGTCCTGTAGATTAGAGTTTGAGTGTACTAACAATATGGCTGAGTATGAATCACTGCTGCAAGGACTCAAAAAAGCGATTGAGCTAAAGGTTAGTAGTTTAAAAGTTTTTGGGGACTCAGAAATAGTTGTAAAGTAGATAAGAAATCAAATACATTGTGTTTCCCCCCATTTGAAAGCTTACCAAAGCGAGGTATGGGAGTTTCTTAAACGTTTTCATGCATTCAATATTGTTTCAATCCCAAGAATGAAAAACGCGGCTGCTGATCTTTTGGCCACATCAGCTGCCAGGATGGTACCCACTAATAACAGATGTTCTATTGAATTACTTTTCAGGCCCTCCGTACCAGATATGATCACCAATCTGAGGGTGTTCGATGATGACCAGCAAATCATAGAATGTTTGACCAACGAGGATGTATTCAAAGGAGCGATCATCGATGATGAAAAGCACCAAGCCGAGATGAAATTTGACAATTTCGTCCCTAAAGGAGTCAGAACATTAGAGAAGATGTTTGAATTGAATGAAAAATTCTGAAGACCCGCTAATGTAAAGACGCACAGCTCAACCCTGCAGTTCGAACTGATAAATTTGGGGACTGAGACGGATCCTATGTTTGTGAACCTTGGCAAATGTTGTTCACCTGCCGAAAGGGATAGGTTTGTCAATCTGTTCAAGAAGTACAAAGATGTCTTTGCCTGGACTTATGCAGATTTGAAGACCTATGAGACCAGCATTATGAAGCATATCATCCCTATTAAACCAGGTGTCAAGCCATATCAGCAGCCGTTATGGAAGATGCACCCCAAGTTGGAGCCACTGATTCAAAGCGAGGTGAAAAAACTGCTGGACGCTAGGATTATTTTTAAAGTCCAGCATTCGGAGTGGGTATCAAATTTGGTGCCAGTCAGGAAAAATTTGGGAGAAATCAAACTGTGCGTGGACTTCAGAAAATTAAACCGCGCCTCAGATAAAGACAACTATCCGGTGCCTCCCATGAAACAATTGCTACAGATGGTTTCTGGTTCTGAATTATTTTCGTTGTTAGACAGATTCTCTGGCTACAACCAAGTGTTAGTGGCCGAGGAGGATAGATTAAAGACAACGTTCAGAACTAAATCGGGAACTTTCGCATATAGAAGAATGCCTTTTGGACTGATTAATGCTGGCGTGACATTTTAGAGAGCTATGGACATAGCTTTCCGTGGACTGATTGGACGAAGTGTGGTGGTCTACCTTGATGATATCACAATATTTTCAAAGAAAAGAGGGGAGCACGCGTTCCACCTAAAGCAAATATTCGAGCGCTGTCGAAAGTATGGCATTTCCCTAAATCCTAAGAAATGCGTATTCGCGGTCACAGAAGGCAAATTACTGGGGCATATAGTGTCAAAGAGAGGTATATCTATAGACCCAGAAAGAATCAAGGCCATTGAACAAATCCCTATGCCCCATAATAAAAAAGGAATGCAATCTTTCATGGGGACAATAAATTTTGTACGAAGGTTTGTGCCTGATTTTGCTCAGACTGTTAAGCCACTGCAGTATATGGTCAAGCAAAATGCACAGTTTAAGTGGACTGAAACTGAAAAGACTGCATTCAACAAAATCAAGACTGATGTTGCCCATGCACCCTCCCTGAAAAGTTCAGACTTTGATAAAGACTTCATTATGTACACATTTGCATCCGATGATTCATTGGCAGCTGTGCTTACACAAAAGGAGGACGGGGGTGATGAATTCCCAATCTCTTTCATGAGCACTGGGATTCAAGGGGCTGAATTAAACTACCTAGCCATTGATAAGAAGGCTTACGTAGTATTTAAGGCAGTAAAGCTTTTCAGTCCTTACATATTAAAAAATCGGACCAAGGTAATAGTCCCTTACCCAGCAGTAAGATCTCATCTCATTCAGAAAGAGTTGGGAGAAAGAAGAGGCAACTGGGTAACAGCCCTTCAAGAATACGACCTCGAATTCAAACTGGCTACTATGGTGAAAGTTCAAGGGCTATGCAAATCGATGACTGGAAGTAGAAATAACGAAGAACAAGCATTGGAAGAGGAAGCCGAACTGCATGTAATGGATGTATGCCCTCTGTTTACAGCTCCTGAGTCCTGGTATTGGGACCTTGTGCATTACTTACAGTTGGGGGTATTACCAGAACATTGGAATTCCAAACAAAGAAGAGCTCTGCGTCTCAAATCAGCCTCCTATCATCTTGTTGAAGGAGTGTTATTCAGAAAGAATTATGACGGGGTTCTTCTTAGATGTTTAGAAAAGGAGGATGCAAAGAAAGTAATGGTAGAATTACATGATGGTCCGGCTGGGGGACATTATTCGGGTGACACTACAGTGCACAAAATCCTTAGAGCTAGTTACTATTGGCCTACGCTCTTCAAGGATGCACATGCACATGTCAGGAAATGTGACATTTGTCAAAGGTGCGGTGGAAGACAGCCCAGGGCAGCATCACCCCTAAATCCTGTTATGATCACAGAACCATTTGAACAGTGGGGGCTGGACATTATTGGAGAAATAAAACCGAATTCTTCCTTGCTGCACAAGTACATTCTTACTGCGACTGATTATTTCACTCGCTGGGTCGAAGCTATACCATTGTGCAAGATCAACGAGGATGAAGTCATCAGCTTCCTACAAGATCATATCATGACCAGGTTTGGAGTTCCAATTTCAGTAGTTTTTGATAATGCTAAGTACTTTTCGTCAATTAAATTGACTGCATTTGCTCATGAGAAAGGGATAAAATTACATTATTCTGCTAACTACTATCCGCAAGGGAATGGCCTGGCCGAATCCTCCAATAAAAACCTTATTAGAATCCTGAAGAAAATTGTCATAGAAAACTAGCGAAGTTGGCACTCAGCCTTACCCAACGCCCTGTGGGCTGACAGATTCACCCCCAAGTCTGAAGTAGGAGTGTCACCCTATACCCTTGTGTACAAAAAGGAAGCCATCCTGCCTCCCAACATTCTGCTACCATCTTCCATACTAGCTCAAGAGTCTAGGGGGTCGGATGATGAGGTTCTGCAAATAAGAATATATAATCTCCTAAAAGTAGAAGAAGCCAGATCCAAGGCTAGAGAACATTTTAAACAATAGCAGGAGGTAGTCAAAAGATGGTTTGGCAAGCATAAAGCTGGAAAAAAGGACTTTGAAGTAGGAGACTTAGTCCTCAAGTGGGACCACCCCCATGATGAAAAAGGAAAGCATACCAAATTCCAGCAGTTATGGGTAGGCCCTTTTCAGATTGTAGCCAAACTTGGCTCTGCTACTTATAAGCTGCAAGATTTATAGGGATGGGAGGAGAACTTGCCAGTTAATGGTTTGGTTCTCAAGCCCTACTTTTCTTGATTTTCTTTGATATTTTTGCCTTGTATATAAATAAGCTATGTGATTGTTGTCAAGTCATGCTTTTGTTTGATTTAATTTTAAGTTTTTATTTCAATAAGGGGAACAAACATGCGGTTGTCTGGAGGATATTAAGGTATTTTGGGAATAACAAATACGTTGAGTACCAGCCTGTGTATTGCTAAAATATTTCTTCCAGCCTAGCAGTTTTCTCAAATAAAATGTTGTGTGCATTGAAGTCCAGCTTAACCCCTGTGAATTAAACCGGATTCGAAGAGTCTGGAGTACTATGTCGGGGCTCCATCCACATCACTTTTAAAATGTTCTAAGGGGCGACAGTAATGGACCCATGGGAAGAAGCAGGGTGAACAGCGTATTAGATATAAATGATCCCATGCCAAAAAACGAAGGCCAAAAGGCAAATAAGAGTCAAGACTTCTATAAAGCATCATAAATCAAAACAGGTGCTAAATCATAAATACTTAAAGCCAAAAGATCCTCTCTGTCCGTGAGCTGAATCGTAAAATATACCACTCACACAAAAGAACACTATGGGATAGAGGATCCTGAATTAAAATTTAGTAAGAAAGGAGCACAGAAAGACTAAAATGAAAGGGACAAAAGTCCAAAGCACCAAAGTGTTAAAATGGCATGGGAATGAGGAACAAACAAATACTGCTATTTAGTATCTGCTGCAATCCTGTGGTGTCCATGCTGTGAGCTACCTGAATATAGAGGTAAAAATGAAACTCATTCTCTAGCCCTAACAGAGTTATCTGGACTTGAAGGTTTCGGTTTCCATTTTCCCTGAATTGGACTAGCATCAATGATCAAGGTACACACTCCGGTCATTTGAGCAATCCGGATAGCTGGAAGAATTCATCTAGTGCGTTTTGGTTGTGAAACAGTCTGCCACTCAAAGAAAAGTCACCCAGAGATCTAGGTTCACCAGGAAATCGCCAGTTGTTGTTGCTGCAACCGTTCTCCCTGAATTTATTTTTACTTAAACTCTGGACCCCTCCTCATCATTTTACCTGGTTTGATTGTTAAAGGCTTGAGCCTCTCAGGCATATCTGTTTTTTGTTTTACTTCGAAGATGAATGTCAGTCAGTTTATGTTTTCCTCGTTCAGTTTTGGTTTGAGTCATGGATGCCTAGTATGCTGGTCGAAAAAGGGGAGATCTTTGCTCTTCAGAGTTGCCTCTTCGTGGAAAGAACGAACCTAGCCGTGCCTGATAATTAAAACTATTTGAATACTTGGTTTTTTCTGTAATCGGCTCCCTTTTAGTTTCAGGTCGGAAGCTGTGAGTTTCTCTTCCACCACCGTTGTGGCTCCCAGATCGTTCCAACGTCTGTTTTCCTAAGTTACCGTCCAGTGCCCGATTTATGTTAACTATAAATCGCTTGTCTGTAGCTTCTGCTTACCCGCTGTTGTGGCCGGGAAGAGATATTCAGCTCCCGATCTGAGTGTCGTCTGATGTCCGACTGAGTTTTACCATCCACTCCGCGTATCCTCTAACTCTCCTCCTCTGACATTGCGGCTCCTAGAGTCTTCTGATGTCCGAAACTAAAACCGTTCGATGTCCAATTTGTGGCCTATCCCGCCCGCGTTCGCTTGGCTGCGACTTGAGTCCCACCCGATGTTGCTGCTGGCTGTTCCTTCGGGCTCTCGAACTCGCTTCTTTCTGACTGCCGACTTGTTTTTCCCCCCTGCAACCATAGAATATTGCCAGGCCTGGATGTGGTTCGCTCGGCCATTGCCTTGTGGAATGATGGTTAATTGATAATAGTTGTTGTTTAAATCATGCTCTTAAATTGAATGCAGGCAGTTTCCAGGTGACCAGTCAATCTACCACGACGAGAAGAAAGACTAACCCATTTGGCGGATGTATGTCTGAAATGAGGCGAATGGGGGACGAAGTCCGGAACTGTAAAGGCATGTTCCCAGAGACGGATCAGTTACCAAGTGTTTCATGATCACATGCTGACAAAAGATCGGAATATGAAGCATTAAAGAAATGGAAAAGTCACACACTGGAAGGCAGCCCAAGGGGCAACAGTTCTAGTTTAAATATTTAGAAGTAGGAATGAGAAAGGGATTTTTCCCCTGGAAAATTTTTGTAAACGTTTGCTTGTAAGAGGAACTACTTCGTTTTGCAAAGGAAACTGCAAATTTGTCTATCAGAGAGAGTGAAAAGTGGAATGTATCAGCGCAACTCAATGAATAATGTTGAAGAGGAACTATTTCATTTTCAGCTATGTTTTCATTTACTGTAAGAGTATTTAATGTTCTGAACCTATGTTCTGGTTAAATGTTCTTCAGTAATTTTTGGGATATTTTTCACCGTGAGCAATAAATGTTGTCATAAAATGATCTGCTATTCGATTATTTAAATATATGTAAGCGTTCATGTGCTTTATAAGAAGTATGAGCTATCTGTGATTCCTCTTAATGTATGTGAAAATGTATTGCTCATCCAAAATGATAACCTTGCTCCCTAGGGATAGTTTAGATAGTTAGTTTATTTCTTTTTGTATCTGGTTTGGTTGTTTGTGAGCACAAGACAAGAGGTAAGAACCTACGCATCACGTTGTGACCACTCCCTGCATCTTGACCCCCTGCATTTAGTTAGGCACTTGCATATCATTTCTTTAAGTCAAAATACAAAAACTCGGTGGGTCGGGCCGCAACCGGTAAAGCTTCAGTTTTCGTTTCTTGACCTACGGTAGCCGGACCACAAACCGGATGGATTCCCTATTCCAAACAATCAACGGGCTAGTTGGGAACGTTGATTGGGGAGAATCCCTTACTGTTGCCTCCTGGGAATTTCTAGGCCTCAACACATTGTAATGATGTATTGTGCACTAGTTCTTTTCATAGGTGGGTTGATTGGTCCCACAAAATCCATGGCCCATTTATCAAATGGTTGCAATGTCACCTGAGGTACTAGTGGCATCATCTCATCTCTTCTTGATGGATTTCCAGTGCATTGATAGACATCACAACTCCACGCATAATCCATTGCATCATTATGTAGGGTGGGCCACTAGAGTCCCACGCAAATCACCTTTCTTGTAGTAGCGCGTCCTCCATAGTTTCCACGAGTAACTCCTGCATAGGCCTCTTCTAAAATCTTCCCTTTTTCATGTGGTAGGACACATCACCACAAAATATCATATGGTCCTAGTTTGTATAGCTATCCAACGATCAACTAGAAATCTAAGGCCTTCACCACCATCTATTTCTTTTGACTTGTGAAATCCTTCGACGTGCTTCCCATCACCAAAAATTGAATTATTTGATCATAATAATCATCTTCCATGTCAAATATGAACAATTGTGCATCTGGTGTTCCATCTTCAATATTTGTCGGCTCTTTGCCCTTCTCAATTCGGGATAAGTGATTGGGGCCCACATTTAAGCAACCCGGCTTCACAATTATCTTAAAATCAAACTCTTGAAAGAGAAGTAGCCAGCAACATATGCTGCCCCCCAACACACGATTATTGACCAGGTACTTCAAATAAAAATGGTCTGTAAACATATTAAAATGACCATTCAAGAGGTAATTCCTAAACTTTTGTAGCGCATATACCATCACCATGCCTTCTCTCTCTCTATGGTTGTATAGTTCTTCTCTGTAGATGACAACTTCCAACTAGAGAAATAAATTGAGTGATTTATATCTCCTTCTCCTAGTTGTGCAAGCAACACTCCCAGTGCAATAGATGATGCATCCACATGAACATGGAACTCCTTGTCCTAATCCAGAAAAACTAGGATCGGTGTAGAAGCCATATTGTCTTTCAGTGTGTCAAAACTCCCCTGACACTCTTGAATCCATACAAATGATGCATCTTTCTTCAATAAATTTTACATCGGTGTTGTGATCGTAGCGTATCCACGTATGAACTTGCGATAATACCTTGTATTCCCCAACGTCGCTCTAAGCATATTTAGGTTTGTAGGTGGTGGAAAGATCAATGTCAACGCAGTCTTCACAGGGTCAACCAACAGTTCCTTTTTTCAAATAATGTGATCGAACAACATCCCGAAAGGTGCGCAGAAAAT
Organism: Pseudotsuga menziesii; assembly: GCA_001517045.1. NCBI lineage: Eukaryota > Viridiplantae > Streptophyta > Pinopsida > Pinales > Pinaceae > Pseudotsuga > Pseudotsuga menziesii. Next base: position 184,522 of record LPNX010712182.1, on the reverse strand, counting down.
ACACTTCGTAGAATTTAGTGCGATCTGATGCTTGCGACATCTTTCCAGCATCAGTCGCAGGTTTTCCAAATGGTCTCTGATCAACCCATAAATTGTCTAGTCATCCATATAAGTCTGAAAAAAAATTTGAATGAAATATTTGAATGCAGCGACAACAACCCCGAAAAATATCGCAGGCACATTCTCCAATCCAAAAGGCATCATCGTGTACTAAAAATGACCCCATTCAGTAATAAATGTTATTTTGTGTCGATCCTCTTTTCCAATCTGTATCTTCTGATAGCCATAAAATCCATCTGTGAAGGAATACATCTCCTGGCCACATACTCCTTCGAGGACTTCATCAGTAAATGGTATCGAAAACAAATCATGCATACACACATCGTTCAATTTTCTTAGGTCGACGCAGATCCAAACCTCACCCATTTTCTTGTCTTGGACAAGCATCGGACTAATCCATTATGATTCTTCAATTGGTTCAATTATTCCAACATCCAGCATCTGATCAAGCTCAGCTTTGACCCTTTCCTTGTATCATGGATTTAAGGGATACGTGCGTTGTCTTACTGGTTTTGCATCAGATTTCAATGGGATCTTCATCTCTGCTAAATCTCCCAGTATCCCCTTCATATTAGAAAACATTGTAGGAAACAAATATTAGAATTCATTCAACAAAATTGTAATCTTTTCCATTGTTTCTTCATCCCAGTAGTCTCTGACACTTGCAAACTTTGGGTTATCCTCTGTCCCAATTTTGACCTTCCTTATCTTCAGTGGCGGATTCATGGGATCCATCGACACATCTGGTGCTATGACATCCAGACTTCCTTTTGTTTCCATAATGTTGATATTCTATACATCATCATCATCTAGCTCGCTCGACACATTATAGCATTCCATCATTTATTGCATGTGACAATGTGCATGCAGATCCATTGGATATACGGCTGGAACCACCTTTAGAACAACATCGCATATAAGTTGTAGAGCATTGTGAACATCCAGATTGGAATCCATGAAACTGAAGGTCTGATTAAATAAAACTTTCAGCTCCTCCCAAGTGGTGATCTCTCTATGCAACTCAGCAGATACATACCAAAATCATGGCCTTTCATCCAATGTGTGGAAAAGGGCATGGACCCACACATCCTTTGGTCATGATTACCACAAAGTTTGACATTGAATAGAATGATGACCATGACTATTCCATCCATTATATCTCCCAGCATGGTATACTTCGTTATTACTGAAGCAAACTATCATAAATCGTCAACACTATGACCATCTAGTGATCGGTTGCTTATGGGTAGCCCTCCAGTGTGTTGGGGTAGCCTTTAGCACTTCCTCCAATGCTAGCAACCACTGTGGTTCTGCCACCTATCTTCAAAGGAAACAAGAAACTCAGATAACTCTAGTAGTCTTGCATAAATTGGAAATTCAATGGTCTCAGTTGTGACATGACATAGTGACTGCATAATCAAGCTACACTTCTGTAGCGACAATTCATGTAAGCGGTTCTTCCAGTTCTCTAAAGAATCATCAGAGTTAGATGATACTGAGCTAGCACTATGCCAACCAAGTTCCCTATCATCAGTCAAATGTATATAATATTCTAAAATATTATAAGCATGATCCCATCCTCTGAAAACTTCATCCTTCACTAGCTCAATATATCTTCGCCCTTCATTTGGATCTATTGGAGAGATGACTCTGATGTCTTGGTTGTCGAATGTCATCATGCACTTCTTAAAATTGATCACTTCCATACTACCGTTCACTCATCCAATCCACAACAACGGGGGATAGGAGACTCCACCATCAATGACTTCGATCACATCGAAATTAGCATAGGTATTCATACCCTCAACATCCATTATCAGATGCGACACATGGCCGATTGGTTGAACCTTGGCTTGATTAGCCAATCACATCTCTACCAGAGACCAGACCAATGTTGGCTTCCCAATCTCTTGCCATGTCTATTTTTTCAAGATATTAACATCTGAGCTCAGATCTAGGATGATTGAATCTACCTCATAGTCCCCAATCTGAATGTTCATGCACATTTCTTTCCCCATCTTTTTCTTATGTAAAGAATTCACTGCGGAATCCTTTCATCCTTTAACCACTCGATACAATAAGATTTCCATTTCGAAAAGAGCATCAGGATATCTTTCTAGTGATAAGAAACTTTCAAAGAAGCTCTACAAGGTACCATGTTGTCACCATGGTCCTATCTCCAAAGAAGAATCAAAAGAAATGGGCATTTCATAGACAGGTGACTTACTAGGATTTCTTTGATTGCATCATGTTCTTCAAAGAATGTGTATTTATCAGCGTTGATTTCAAACTATTCCTTCTTCTTTCTAGCCATCCAAATTTGTGGATAGGGCCCATCTTCTCCCATCGTTGCACCTCCATGCATGACGTATGTGACATCAATGTCCCGTGTCCTAGGTTCCGCTAAAATTATCGCGACTGTTGGTCCTTGATTCGGGTTCAATGGTCAATTCACAAGTTGACCCACGTTCTCACTTGTATTATAGTTCTAAATTGGAAGTTGGTTATGCGCTTGATTCTACAATAGAGGTTTGATTCTATACTTGATTATGATTCTGCAACCGTGGTACATTTTCGGACTGCCACCTCGCAATAAGTTGTGGACAGTTCTCAAAAGTGTGATTAATCATAGTATAATACATGCATGTACACTTTAGCTATGAACTATCTCTTTGGTAATGTCCCAACATTCCACAATTGTAACATTGGACAGGTCCGCGACCTCATCCGCCTACTCAACCGAAGCCTCCTACTCGTCCTCATCCTTGAAATCCTCCATGGAATCCTCCTTGTTGTTGGTACTGCAGCTGATCCAATTCCTACTATGGGGTATTTGGCTACTATTGAACATAGTGTGCTAACTGAACATATTGTGGCTTCTGCGGCGCCAGATGCATATGATTGTATTGTGGATGTGGCGCAAACTACTGTTGCAGTATAAATTGCATCTGTGGTGGAGGTACATAATGTGGTTGAGGTGGTGGTTGCACCACCTACGACTATAGTGGCTATACCACTCGATGATCCTCTCCCTCCACATAATACGATTCATATGTTTTATCCTAGAGTAGGTCGTATGTGTGACATTCTTTATCTTCATGCCCACCAGATCGATAAAATGAGCAGTATAGTTTTGCCAGTTTTGTCACCATATTCTGCATGTATCCACATTCCTCATGTTGATGCCCATACACTTGAAAAATGAGGCACCATGGTACACTACCAAAACTAAAAGGGTTTGGTGCCCCTAACAAAAGATACTTTTGGAAATATGGGCAAGTATCCTTGGTATGTCCATATGCACGACATCGAGTGCACCAGATATCCTTATGTTGTTCCTTTCCCTTCATAATGTCTTATAACTGAAGTGTCAAGTTTTCTAACTGTGTCTGAATTTGGTTCATACCAAGTGCATTTTCTCCAATGGGTGAAGCTTCCAGCTTCATGGCGATCTTCAGAGCCTCGCTCTGTGTTGCGATCTTCTACTGCATAAGCGGTAGTATGATATGGGTTAACAACACTGCAGTGAACCTTTCCTTGTGTTCAATGTCGCTCATCTCAAAACTAAATATTTCTATGAGTGTCTTCAACCTATGATCAAAATTCCAAACAACATCATTGGGATACTGCTTAATTTCCTTCAGTTTTGTAATATACTGCACTTCAGAAATTGGTTTTCTGAATTCTTCGATAATTCCTCTCTTGACTTCTACCAATGTCTTCGGTGGAGTCCCCATAGGAACTTGCACAAACTTCATGTACCAATTTAGTGCACAACCCCATAGGGTTTTTTCCAACTGGCCCTTCTTAACATCATCATCCATAGCTTGCCTTACAGTCCATACTGCATCACAAAGGAACCAGTACTATCCTGGATCAGCAGTCCCATTCCCATGGAACAATGGTAAATTTTCTTCATCGCCTTCCATTCTGGGCCTTCTTCCTACCGATGTTGATGTGCTACTACTATTAGAGTTTTGCTGGCACATGGGACAAGTAGGTTTTGTACTTTCATTTCTTCCTGATTGCGATGTAGTGAGCGGAGGCATGGGTACCTTGCAGCTGGGGGTTGATCTTACCTCTACCCTAGGTGTAGTCTGGTTTTGTACATCCTCATTGCCACTGTGGGGTCACTTCGTCCCGTGTGGTATTCCTTCATAGTATTACATTTCAATTGCAACAAGACCTTCTCCTATCATCTTCATCTTCTCCCGTTGAAACCTTTCTCATCCTCTCATAATACCACTTTCTTCCTCGACTTCCCTCTCAGTCTCATCGTAACTTGCACCCATATACACCATATCATTCCATTTGTCTCCCCCCTTTCTTCGCGGTATCCACATCCTCTAGACACCATAGTTCAACTACTTGAGGTGCATATTTAATATTCCTTTTTCATAGACAAGCATCTTAATTGACAATTGCAACGACAATAAGAACCTACCTCTTGGTTCATTGAAGAATTCCCTTTCTGCTTCATTGTAGTACTTAGTAGTATCAACCGCAAAATCAGTGATATGGCCTTATAAGATGCTATTCAACCAGACTTCAACATCCTATGATGCTTTGTTTTCAGTCTCATGTAACTCTTGTATCAACTCCCCGGTCCAGGACGCTGGTTCACCTCCTTGGAAATTGTTCTTGTGATAGGTAAACCGCGCCAACCACTCATACAAGATGATCGAGAATTTGGAGAAAAAATACTCATGTGGACCGTCATGTATGTATCTTTCCAACCACTTATCTATTGTCAGTCCATGGTTCTTATTTTATGTCTCAGCGAATTCTTGCAGCTTTTGGTTGAACCAGTCTTAATTTCTGGTCTCGTTGGATGCCACAACATGTCTTCCCTTCAGTCGCAACAAGGTCCTGACAACAGAACCATTTTTCCACACAAGCACAACCAACAAAACCCAGTCGACAAGGGTTCTGACTCTGTCAACATCCAAACCAATGTGATTTCCCTGAGAATTGGCCCAGACAGGTTTTACCCTATCCAGCAACACTTGCAGAGAGGATGAGGTATCACCTGATATTTTCGAGGGAGAGATGAAGGAACCAAGTTTCTGCATAATAGGAAGGGACAATATGGCATCAATCTTAGCAACTCAATGCAGAATTAATAGATCTGGTTACTTAAGAATTAACACAAGAATTTATCATTAGTCTTCATCATATCGCATCATTCCATTATCAATGTAGTAAACATACTGATGTGCAAATAGATCCAGTAAAATAAGATCATTTAAAGTAGGAAAACATTGCATCATAGATCCATGTTGCACATTTGCTTAACATTCATCATAGAGTTGCAGAAAACAGTAAAACGGTAAAATAGAAAGACATAATAATTCAGATAAACTTCCTCCTTGTCATATTACGTTCGCTCAAAAATTGTAATTCACATATCAACTGATCTCCGTTAGATAATGTGTGTCCCAATCTAGCTCAAGATAATGTGTGACCAGCTTATTTTAACACTTGCACTCTACTTCTACTTATATAGGCTTGTGCCTTTACATTCAAGGTCCACTTAGACAACTTTTAACTAATTCTTGACTGGTTTTACAAAACCATGACCAATATCCACAAAATGTTGTTAGACTAATCAACCCATAGTTACCTACATTAGACATTAATTTAATTATTTTTGTCTTATTACCTAACTTCCTAGATTCCATTCTATGCTAATTGCCTTCTACATGTCCTAGAATTAAACACATGCTAAAACTGAGTCATGGAGCACTTGGGAAACATCCTGGAAACCCAATTTATCATGTCTTCTTTATTCCATATTCTCTAAAGCGCATATCTACTTTTTCTGAAAAGTTGCCTTGTTTTATTTCTGATTTAAGGAAAAAGGAAAAAGCTAGACTAGCTGTAGTTGCCTTGTTTTTCGCCCACATCATCCTCCCTCCTTTTCTCCAAATAAAAGCATGTATGAGTTTTCTTTCCATCCCTATTTATCTTTCCCACTTGACTTAGCCAATTCGTGAGAATCTACCTAGATTTGGAAACTGCTTTATGCACCTATGGGGGATTTGACTAGTTTTGGTAAGCCTTCTTTTTGACTATTTTGAATGGCATATTTATGCATTCTATTATCTCATGCAATTATATATTACAGCTGCCTATTACTTCATAATTTTGGTTATTGTACACTTACTCAATACAGATTAGTGTTATGCTCTAATTTCAGTCTCCTTTGGTGTGAATTTTGCATGTTTGATTAGCAATTTTGTTAGTGTAATTTTTCTATCTCTTGGGTTCAATTTCTAGATGGTATCATATCCTTTGTTGATCTATTTCTCTCCTTCCATATTGCTATTTCAGGTTTGGCATCTTGATTGGGAGCACATTTTGCTGACTGGAGGGCACGGTTTCTGAGCTATGGACCAATCTCAGAAGATCATCTTGACTCCATTCAATTTCTTTGAGTGGAAAGCTGAGATGGAGATATTTTTGAGATCAAAAGGTCTCTACAGGGTGACTATGGAAACTGAGGTAGATCCCAATGTAGTTACAGAGAATATTAAATGGCACAATAGGAGGGATGAGACCTATGGTCTTTTGTGTTTGAGCATTTCAAGAGACCTCCTCTTCCATCTTGATAGATTGACATCACCTAATGAAGTGTGGGAGAAGCTAGAAGATATTTTTGGAAATATAGATGAGATGAGAGGACATCAAATCAAGAATGAGATGATATCCTTGAGTCTCAGTAGTTTCAAATCATTACAACTCTACTTTTCCAAGTTTATGGCCCTTGTTTTGCAGTTGAAATAGTGTGGGATTGAAAATAAGGAAGAAAAACTAGTCTTGGCCATACTCTCTAAGATTGGTCCTGACTATTTAGTGTTTTTTTCAACCTTCCATGCCACCAAGTTGACAACTCAAGCCTGGAAGGTGCCTAATCTTACATAGTTCATGGAATCCTCACACAGGAGCAAGATAAGTTGGTGATGATGGGCACCATCAAACCTTCCAAAGACCAAGATTTTGTTGCTTTAGATTCAAGGGTGGATTCAAAAATAAAGAAAAAATATAAAAAGCCACATGAGCAAAAGAGAGACAAGAACAAGTCTCAAGAGGAGCCCTAAGGTTCCAAGAAGAACTCCCAGAAGAAGAAGAACAAAGGAGAAATGATAAAGTGCACATACTACAGTAAGGGCTATCATCTTGAGAGCTCTTGTATGAATAAGCAAATTGACATGTTGAACCAACTCCTAGAGAAGAATAACATCTCTCGTCATGATTTCTCAGAGAAGAGGGAAGGAGGATCAAATTTAGAGGATAGAGAGAGAGTACATGCCTTGGTTGCTGGCACATCAAGCTCACCTCGCTTCATCATAGACTCTGGAGATTTTAGACATATGGTTTCAACAAAATATACATTCTCCTCTCTTGACATGTCGAAAGGTCCACCAATAGTTTTGGGAGATGACTCTCTCACTGACAATTTGGGGAAGGGAAGGACTAATATTGACCATGGTAAGTTCAATAGTGTGTTGTATGTTCCAGGTCTTACCTCTAATATCTTGTCAGTGTCTCACATGACTCATACTGGGTCTCCAAAGAAGGTCATTTTCTCCATTGATGATGTTGAAATCACTGATATTTTGAATGGTAAAGTCATAGAAAAAGGTGTTGTTGATCACACTTTGAAGGTATACAAGTTTTCCCATTTTCTACCCTACTCAAACCCCTTTTCTCTTCTGATTCATGCTAATGAAGCAAGCAATATTTGGCATGAAATATTTGGCCATCTTAACTGCAAGTGTCTTTCTGATTTGAGTGAAAACAATATGGTCATGGGGTTACCAAAGATCAATTTTTCTAAGGGAGTCTGTCAAGGTTTTATCCTAGGAAAACACCCAAAGCACAAGCATGAGAAAGCTAGTCATGAGAGAACCTCTGCACCTCTTGAGCTGATCCATAGTGACATTGCTGGTCCATTCCCTCATATTTCCATGAGTCAAGACAAATATGCACTGACCTTCATAGATGACTTTTCCAGGTATTATTGGGTTCCCTTCCTAAAGCATAAGTATGAAGTTTTTGACCTCTTCAAAGTCTTTAGAGCCTTTGTTGAAAACCAGTCTAGGAGGAAACTCAAGATCCTCAGATCTAAAAATGGTGGTGAGTATTCCAAGTCTAAGTTCATTCAGTATTGTAAATATGTAGGTATTCAGATGCAACATTCGATCCCTTACACACCACAACAAAAGGGTGTTGCTGATAGAAAGAACAGATCACTGAAGGAGATGGAAACCTGCATGATGGAGGCTAACACTTTGCCACCAAAGTTTTGGGCTGAGGATATAAAATTTTCATCCTACATCTAGAATAGGGTTCCTCATAAGCTTCTTGATGGTATGAGTCCTTTCTAAGCTTGGAGTGGGAACAAGCCAGATGTTACCCATTTCAGGATTTTTGGCTCAAAGGCTTGGGCTAGAATTCCAATTGAAAAGAAGAAGGATTTGCAAACCCAAAGCCAAAAGTGCCTATTTTTTGGGTATTATAAAGATTCAAAAGGGTAGAATCTGATCATATTGAGCACTAACAAAGTTTTCATTGAAACAAGTGTTCAGTTCCAAGAAGAGCCTTTAGTAGCAGTTGAAGTTGGAGAGTCTTCTTCAGCATGAGATCCATTGATTGTAAGTGAAGAGAATAATGATTTTTATGATTCTGATATGTCTGATAACGATGATTTTATTACATATCCTTATAGTCCTACAAGACCAAAATGGGCAGCAGAGACCATTCATGTAGCTGGGGAACTAGCCAGAAATCCTAGTGACACTAGGAGGACTAGATCTAAATTTGAGAGTGCCCTTTTTGTGAAAGATCCTATATTTGATAAGAAGTGCTATATAATGGTTGAATAAGATCCATAGAAATATTAATATGCAGCACATTATCCAATATGGATAATATCCATGAAATAAGAATTCGGCTTGCTCCAGAAGAACAACACTTGGGAACTGGTTGATCTTCCCACATGGAGGAAGCTAGTTTAATGTAAGCGGATTTTCAAGATTAAGTTTGCTGCTGATGGTTCACATTTTAAATATAAGGAAGTATTGGTAGCCAAGGGCTACTCACAAGTACATGGTATTGACTACAATGAAACCTTTGCACCAATGGCAAAGATGGACTCCATAAGGCTAGCTCTAGCCATTGTAGCTTCGAGGCAGTGGGAAGTGCATCACATGGATTTGAAGTGTGATTTCATAAATGGAGATATCATAGAAGATATTTACATGTAGAAACCTGAAGGGTTTTTTTCTAATCCATCTTTAGTGTGCAGGTTAAATAAATCATTGTATGGGCTCAAGCAATCCCCCAAGGCTTGGTATGCCAAGATTGATGGGTTTTTGCTATCAATGAGTTTTTTTTGATGCAAGTATGATCCTAATGTCTATTTGAAGCTGATTCATGGTTCTTTGATGATTATTTTCTTCTATGTGGATGCCCTACTGATTATAGGAAGTTCAAAGAAAGAGATTGCCTCCTTGAAGGATGCAATGAACCATGCATCTTCTATGACAGATTTGGGATTGTTGAGCCAATTCTTGGGTCTCAAAATTGCCCAATACCAATGTGGAATAAAAGTACATCAGTCCAAGTATGATTTGTATTTTCTGAACAAGTTCAACGTGAAATATTGCAAGCCAAGAAAGACTCCCTTCCTTTTAGGAGTTAAGCTTGAAGAAGCAGGTTCTTATCCTATGGTAAATAATACACTGTATAGGCAGTTGATTGGGTGTTTGCTTTATCTTACACACAATTGAACTGATCTATCTTATGCAGTTAGTGTGACTTAGAGATACATGTATCAGCCTTGTGAGATCCACTAGAGAGAAGCCAAAAGGATCCTAAACTTTTTTCAAGGAACAAGAACTCATGGCATCTTCTACAAAGTAAAATATGATCTTTATTTGATTGGGCTTACTGACAGTGATTGGGCAGGTGAAAACATAGATTGAAAGTCTACATCAAGATATGTGTTCATGCTTACATAAGGACCAATCGGTTGGTCAACTAAGAAGCAGAGTGCCATAGCACTCTCATCGACAGAAGCAGAGTATAGAGGAGTTGTAGATGTAGCAACTCAATGTTTGTGGTTGCAAGGGATACTTGGAGAATGTAGCTTTGAATTAGAGTTTTCAACTATTATCTACTGTGATAATCAGAGCACCATTTGAATATGCAATGATCTAGTTTAGAGACAATGAACCAAGCACCTTGAGATCCATATGCACTACATCATACAGCTTGTGCATGATGATATCATTGATCTACTCTTCTGTGCATCTTCAGATCAAGTAGTAGACATATTCACCAAAATTTTTTGTGAGAAGACATTCAGCAATATCAAATCACTGCTAGGGATTTCTAATCATGTTTTGAAGCATGGTAAATGATAAGATTTCCAAATTTTGTTTTTTCTATCCATGTTTAAGGGAGGATTTTCCCACTGGGTTTTTGCCTCTTTCCTTGGTTGTATGGGAAAGCAGTATGTAAAGGGTGACTAGGACTTGTTTCTAGGCCCTATAGTTTTTTTATATTTACTCATAAATTCAGGCTTAAGGGGGGGTTTTAGAATAATCAACCCATAGTTACCTACATTAGACATTAATTTAATTATTTTTTTCTTATTACCTAGTTTCCTAGATTCCATTCTATGCTAGTTTCCTTCTACATGTCCTAGAAGTCAACACATGCTAAAACTGGGTCACAGAGTGCTTAGGAAACATCCTGGAAACCCAATTTAGGATGTCTACTTTATTCTAGAGTCTCTAAAGCACATATCTGGTTTTTATTAAAAGATGCCTTGTTTTATTTCTGATTTAAGGCAAAAGGAAAAGCTAGACTACGTCTGGTTGCCTTGTTTTTTCCCCACATCATCCTTCCTCCTTTTCTCCAAATAAAATCATGTATTATTTTTATTTCCATCCGTCTTTATCTTTCCCACTTGACTTATCCAATTCATGAACATCTACCTAGATTTGGAAACTACTTTATGCACCTATGGGGGATTTGACTAGTTATGGTAAGCCTGCTTTTTGACTATTTCAAATGGTATCTTTATGAATTCAATTATCTCATGTAATTATATATTAGATAATCCTATTACTTCATAATTTTGGATATTTTACACTTACTCAATACATATTAGTGTTATGCTCCAATTTCAGTCTCCTTTGGTGTGAATTTTGCATGTTTAATTAGCAATTTTGTGAGTGTAATTGTTCTATCCATTGGGTTCAAATTCCACAAATATGGTCCAAAACAAAAAAAGGTGACACAAAATATAAAATATATTCTAATTTTTGCTTTGCG
>LPNX010712182.1:121634-171292 GCA_001517045.1 Pseudotsuga menziesii | reverse complement strand
ATATATACATACACACACACACACATATTTAAATAAATAAAATTAAGTAATAAAAGTGAAATAATTGATTATATGATAGTTATCAATATCTGTTAAGACAAAATTTGGTCTATCAGACTTTCAAATGGAAATGAATCACTTGGTTTTAATTAGAATTTTAGTTTTATGCTAAAAAAAAATTAAGAGAAGCATTCTAAATCACCATATTTATAATGAGTTAGAAGGTTAGAAGGTTAGTATGGTAGAAAATGTTTAGAAATTCCATTCTAATGTTGGTGTATGTAGAACATTCTATGAGAAATTGAAATTCATATTCAACGCTCTTTGTTTCACAAAGATGAAAAATTATTTCATGATGTTGTGTTTTAGGAATTGTCCAATTCCCTAATTCACTATGGAGCTCATGATGTTTGTTCTTATTTTACAAATGTTGATTTTCTTCTTTATGCTAGTTAAAATAGAGAGATACTTTTGAAATTCTAGATTAGGGTTGATCATATCCTTATAATATCTTAATTTTCTATTATCCTCAAACTCTTTATCGTACCACATATATTCCTTTAATTTAGATCTAATAATACTTTTAATATTATGATTATTCTACAGAGTGACCTCTTCCTTGACTCCCCAATGGTTTAACAAAGTCTTGAAATCTTTTTGAAAAACTCACCTATGCCATAGGTGGTTTTAACTAGAGTATGAAGCAATATTAGGAAGCCTCTTGTATCATGTGTTTATGTTGTTATTGTAAATTAGGTACCTATTCATAGCCATGCTCCCATTTGAGGAGAGAATTGCTTCTATGAGGAGGTTAGGATGGGATGTATTGAATTTAATTTCGTGATTGTATGTTATAAAGTGATTTTGTATTTTCTATAACCTTCTCTAAGATTCTCTAGAGATGATGAAGCCCCAAACTTCACAACCATATAAGATAGCAGGTGTGATGAGCGTCCAAAAGAGAATTCTATTGATTTACAATTATTTTCAAGTCCATAATAATATTTTCATCGTCCATTAATCATTTTCTCAATTTTATAGTTCCAATTAAGATTATGATCAATATCTATTCCTAGATATTAATATGAAGTCACTTCCTCCAAGTTGTGGTTGTCATACATGAAATTATAATAATTGATATTTTTGGGATTTTATTATCATAACCTTTTTTTGGTAGCATTAACAATCATACCCATGCTATACTGAAAATACTTGAGAATTTTTAGTTGTGTTTCAAGATCATAGGGACTCCTCCCCATAAGAACAATATCACCATCATAGAGAAGAAGGAATATGATTATATCAACCAAAGTCATGCCATCACAACCTGCCTCTTCCAAGCAACCCTCTATATTGTAAATGTAAATACCAGAAAGGGTATGGGATATAAAAAAACCTTTATTGACTCCTATAGTTCAATTAATGTTTCCTTACTAGCCAGCATAGTTCATAAACTTGGAATTAACCTTCTCATACAAATTTATCATGTTATCTATCAAACTCAAATGGAATTTTATCTCTTCTAAATTCAACAACGAAACATAGACTATTAGTTTTATTAATTGGACACTCCTCAAAAAAATTCCTAAGAATAACAATGTGGTCCATAGTTGAATTGGCCCTAAAATTTTGCATGTCCTTGAGCTCTTCTCAATCCCTTTATAGCTATATACTAATCTTATTTTCTAGAATAATTCCATTTAATTTGGCTAAAAGAGGCTTAACCATAATGGTCCTATAACTATATGGTTTGTTTTTTTCTCCACTTTTAGATATAGGAAAAATGATCCTTTCTATCCAGGATTTAGGGAATTCCTACTTTATTACTAAATTTAAGAGTTTGTGAATGTGAGGAATGATAATAACCCCACCAATTTTAAGCATTTATACTTGGTATCCTTCAATTTCCTTATCTTTTCCTTTTATGAGTCTCTTAACCCAAAATTTTATGTCTTCTGAAGAGAAAACATCTTTGTTTATAGAAAGGGTTTGAATTGTGTCTATGACATTAGGGGACTCATAAATTTAATTTTGTTTGGTTTATTTTTATAAAACCCTTTTTCTGTGTGATTTACAAGTTTTTTAGACTCCTTCATTGCATTCTTTACAACAACATAATGGCCCCTTATGTGGATCTTCTCACTCCTTTAAACTACCTTCAGTGGAAGGAGGACATGGAGATTTAGCTTCGCTCCAAAAAAATCTACAGAGTCACAATGGACACAGAGGTAGAGATGATTCATTATGTTGACAAAGAGAAATACTGGAATAAGCTTGATGAAGCATACAGATTTCTATGCCTTTCAATTTCCAGAGATCTTCTCTTCCACAACACTAGATTGAAGACTCCCAAGGATATTTGTGATCAAATTGCTTCTCTATTTGATAAGAAAGATGACTTGAGGATATATTAACTAGATAATGAGTTGATATCTCTAGACCCAAAAAACTTCAAATCCATGAATGGCTTCTTCACTAAATTCAAGCACCTGGTGCTCCAGTTGAATTTGTGTAAATTTGAGAAGGAGGATGATCAACTAATCCTTGCCATCCTTTGAAAACTTGGTGTAGATTAATTAGTCTTTGTGTCAACCTTTCATACCAGGAAGCTCACAACACCAAATTGGAATATGCCAACTCTCAATGCATTAATTGAGTCTCTCACCAATGAGCATGAAAATATTGTCCAAATGGGGATCACCGAATATTCCAAAGATCAATACTTGTTTGTTGGAGGACACAAAGATATGAATGGAAAGGGTAAGAAAAATCCAAAGAATGAGCCTCCTAAGGAGAAGGAGAAGTCAGATGAGTCCTCAGGTTTGAGGAGAATCAATATTCAAGAAGAAGGGAAAAGAAAATATCCTTTGTTCTTACTGTGGAAGGGGATTTCATCTAGAAAGATCCTGTATGAGGAGAAATATAGATCAAATGGCTCTTATCGTAAAGAAAAATAATATCACTCTACCAGCTAGTGCAAGAAGTCATGACCATGGAGAAAATAATGAAGAGCATGAGGAAATATTCCATGCACTGAATGCTAGTTGTTTAAAAACACATTCTTTCCTCATTGATTCTGGAGCTTCCAATCATATGGTTGCATCCAGACAATCATTTAATTCATTACAGTCTATTGATGGGTCTAGCATTCAAATGGGTGATGACAGTCAAATTCAAGTTGAACTGAAGGGTCCTATCAAGTTTGAACATGGAAAGTTCAATGATGTACTTTATGTTCCCTCCTTAGCTGCAAATCTATTATTTGTATACCAGATGACTCACACTGGCCCTCCAAAGTGAGTGATATTTGGTCTTGACTCAGTGGATATCACAAATATCTATACTAAGAATATCATAGTGAAGGGTGCTGCAAATCATGCCTCCAAGGCATATGAATTCTCACACTTCATGCCATTTTCAGATCCAGTGCACTCTCAGCTACCGCTTGAAATGGGAGGTAAAAAAATTCTATCTACTCCTTTTGCAGTTTCCACTAATATTTTAGAATCAGAAGCAAAAGAATCAGTTGTATCAAATTATGAGATTGAATTTTAGGGTGATTCAGATCCAAATCCAGTCCCTACTCCCAATCCTAAGCCCAAATGGGCACAAAAGGTTATTGGGGCAGCTGGGAAGATGACTAGAAATCCATCTGACACAAAGAGGACAAGAAATCAGTTTCACAAAGAGAACCTTGCGCTATGTCATGCAAGTTCACTTCCTTCATAGAGATGCAACAAAATTCCTACAAGATTCTACATGGAAAGCCCTTATCAACTACACTACTCTAAGAAGAACAAAGTGGATCATGTCTCTCTTCCTTCAAAAAGAGGCAAAGGTGACATTCATCCTTCCTTCCATCATCATTTTGGTAGAAGATGGAGAAGTCTATATGCCATGCCCTAGGATACCTATGCATAGAAGAAAATTCATGTTTCTTCACTACACCACAGAGATTAAGGTTGCAACAACATTTTCTCAAGTTTTTTTAGCTTGAATCCCAATTCTACCTGCTTAGTTTGAGGGAGGGGGGTTATCATGTCGTTTTTCCTTGTTTCCTTATTTGTATTAATCAGTTATGTTTAGATGTAATGGGTGACCTATGGTATTAGTTACCGGGGCCCACAAATTTTCCAAGTTAGCATTCGGGGGGGGTGTTAGGATTATAATACTCCCTTGTCAAAATTGGTCAATTATGCCTAAATTCAGAGTATTTTCAGTCATTATTGAGTCACTAGTTCCATTGGGTCCACATGGACTAATTGGGCCACATGTACTAGTTAATAGAGTGTGGGGAACACTAGTTTAGGCTAACTGCCACTGAATTCACTTGCATGCATTAGTTTATGTGCCTCCTAGACCAATCCCTACAATTTAGGATCCACTGGGAGTGTCAGAACCAACCTCCTTCAGTTGAGTTTAGTTGGTGACTAGTCAAGCCAAGTTAGGAGTTTGTTACAATCAGTTAGTGCCAGTCATTGATTAATTACATGTGGGGAGGTGCCTTTCCTCACCTACCAGATCAGTTAGACTATTTTAACTGACTCTAACCGATTGAGGCACTAATTTAGACAACTAGAGCTAGCTAGTTAAGCTTCAATATTGACTTAGACACATAATGTTATACATGCAGTTAGATTGAGTCAATTAATTCGAATTCCCTCTCATGTATTCAAATTGACTAGTCATTAATACCAGTGTATTACATTTTATTAATTATCCAATTACTTTTTTATTAATGAAATCATTATATAGTTGCAAACCATTTTTTTCACTGTTTCATTCCAATTCTGAGTAAATTGCTTGTGAGATCTATTTGTGAGTTTTGTCTTGGTTCATAGATTCCCATGAGCTCAATTTTTATAGTTGTTATTCTATCATTAAATTCTCCAAGCAAGATGATATTGTCTTCATTTATTAGGGTAGAAATATCATGTTCCAAGCCATTGTAAGGACATTTTTTTATCTATATTGTGATTTCTATAAAAAGTAAAATTAATAGGTGCAAAATAACATTTTTTCTAAATAAATATTCATAGCATTAATATCTAGAATATCCATCCATGTGTATTAACTGAAAGGATTTTTTTTGTGAATCCTAATATAAGGAACATTTTTCTTATAAATACAACAATATATGCTCGATCCCTCTATAGATGGATCTCTTATTCCATATTGAGCACAAGATAAATCCTTCTATGTTAGGGACATAGGGGATTCAACTTGCTTACCAATATCTTATCACATTCATTCATAAAGGGGGGTTTTTAAATTGTCAGAAATAAGGTCAATATATTATAAGAATTGGGGGGAGAAGGAATTAGGGTCAGGGATAATTTTAGGGGCGAATTTTAGCCCAGTGGGCTATTTTTCCATGTTTTTCTCCCAAAAAAGATTTGCCATTTTGCATTTTTTGAAGCCCTGTTTCGCCCAATTTTGATGGGGTAAAAAATTTTCACCCTAAAAATCGCCAAATTATTATATAAACAATATAAAATCCTTGGAAATTAAAATATTTTTTGAAAAATGTCGCCAATCATTTTATAGTTGATGTTTTAAGAATTGGTAATATTCACCAACATTTATACACTTTTAAATAAGTATGGTTCCTTAAAATCATCCATGATTAGGGTATGGGGTGTTTATAGGTATTGGGGTATGTAAAAGGGGGTATCTAGTAAAAATAGGGAATATGTCATAAAATAGGGTTTTTTAATTGGAAATATCTATTGGGAGGGGAGATAAAAAAAAAGGAATTTGGTATGTATTTATAAATATATCATGAAATTAGGGGTATTATTTAATATCCCATGAACGAAGTTATTATGGAATGATTTTACTAAGTGAATACCCCATGATTAGGGACCTTATATTCTTCACACTCCCAAGTTTCAACAAGAAATATAATATCAATTCCACTCAAAATCCAACTTAACACATGACCCTTACTCCATTGAAATCCACAAAATTTCCAAGAGAGGATTTCTAGTGTCGCAATTTACATTCATCCATCACAAAATATTGGCATCCTAAATACTCTTGCCATAAGAGTGGATAGAATCTATGATACATAGCATATTGAGGAGGAGTTCATACATCAGATGAAATTGGCATCCTAAACACTCTTTCTACATGAGCAGTTAGAAGTTGCGATACATAAACTATTAAGGAGGAATTAACACATCCTTATATAGTATGTAATGTACCTTTTTGGACTAAGGCACACTAGGAAGAATGTACAAGAAAACAAGACTAGTCTTGACTATAATCACAATAAATTTAACTAGACTTGGCCCATATTTTCCTATCTCAGTATGTAAATATTAATTAGTAGACATAAGACCATAATAAGAAACAAAAATAGTTCTGATACGTTTATAATGAACCACATATCTGATTGGTCATTATCTACCTTTACTTAAAGAATTTGAAGCATATAGTATTAGTAGGGGAATGAAACTGATCAATTAAACAAGAGCAAGGGAATGGGTTCAAACCAAGGAAGGGAAAAGGGTTGTGATAGTTTGGGTTCCTATGCAAATTTTTTTTGGATAATTTAGGTTTTGAACATCATCAATGATTAATTCTACTTTTAGGTTCCTTGACACCCCAATATATGCAAACTAAAACCTTATTATTCACCTCCTAGACATCAGTGGTGAGGGTAAGAGAATTAGGGAATATTGAAGATAATTTTTGTGATGTTATATATTATTAAAAACAATTTTATGCAGGTCTTTAATCAAATTGGTAGGATGAAAGTTTCGCACCAAGCAAACTAGTCTTTTGGACTGCTTAAAAAGGACAACTTATGGGCTTCCCAAAAACTATACGAACTTCACTATAATAGGATATCCAGGATGGAAATTGTTTAGAGGGATTTAATTGAGGTACATAAACTTCAGAAGTGAATTTGGTTTCATACAATACCATTTATAAGAAAAACTGTAAAGCTAGTCAATTTTAACCTGTGAATGAGCTCGTCTAGTTTCTTGACCATTGTAATGACTTAGTCTAAATAAAAAATATGAATTAATGGAGATTGAATGGTATGATAATATATATATATATATATATATATTTGTATTAAATATTTATTCATATATTTATAAATGCATTCATTAGTTTATGACATCATAATTACAAAAATTTCCCCAGGGGTTGGAGATTGTACAACATAGAGAGAGATTGATGAATTGTGTGAAAGGAAATGATATATTAACCACCATATTCAAACATTGGTATGAAGATTTTTCTCATGGATAATGTTGATCATACCGCATCTGTTGCAACTCTTGGAATGCACCCTCTTGAACTAGGATTGTAACTAGGCAAGATTCCTTGCATTGAGGCAAGGATTAATTGAGTATATTCTACATCAAATGGACTTGATCAGATGTATTGGATGGAATTAAAAACATTCAAATCAACCCCAATGGATACACTCATACTAAGAAGAAGAAGAATTGGAGAAAAACTAGAGATTTGGGGGATGCTTCTTCAACTAGTTTTCAAAACCAACAATCAAGAAGCCAGTGAAGGGGAGTAGGATGGATCTCTTCACTTTGAAGTATGGTGTATTCCCCTCAACATTTGATGAATATATTTGATGGATAAATATACCTGCAATAAAACTCTATGAAAGAGACTGGCGATGGGGCACAACACCCAAATTTTGTTGGGGAACAACACTCAACTTCTGAGAAGCAAGGCTCTTAAGAAAAAACAAACAAATGACCAAAAGTTGTGAGAGAGGTGCACCCTCCTTATTTTATATATTTTTTATCTTGTTGGGAAAATAACCATGTATATAAGATTCCATGAGTGTGCCCTCCTTGAGGAATTAGAATTTTCTTTCCGTTTGGAGATGTTAATGCTTTTAGCCTGATTTTTATTACTTTATGCTTTTCACTAGATTTTTCTGATTTCCCCTGCTTTTCTTGTGATTTTTCCTACTTTTCTATTTTTTCTTCTCTTATAAAATTTCCTTTCCTTTCTTCATGCTTTCTCTTTTTCATAGTTTCCTTCTTTTGTTTTTCTCTCCATGTTTATACTACTTTTCTTCTAGTCTCCATTTCAATGACAACTACCAAGTATTCCTTATCCTATTATGCACCCTCATGGCCCCCCTTGGTGTTGTCCTCTCCATTAATAATTAATGATAATTAATTATTCCAAAAACAATAATTTCCCCACTTCTAATTTAATTTAATCCAAAAATAATTATGGCCATAATTTATCCCCTAGCTAATTTATTTAATGACATTAAGTAACTTGGCCATGATTACTCCTTATCAATTAATTAAATTATTTTCCAATAGAACCCAGGGATTTGGATGGGTTAGTGGTTTCTCCATAGTACTGTAAAAATGGATACATGGAAGAGTATTATAAAAGAAGGGTTATAAAAAAGTGGTATAAAAAGGGATTTGAAAAAAACACAAAGTATTATAATTAAGAATTAGGATGAACACAAGAGAAATATAATTATCCCTTAAATGCAAGGGAAAACTGACAAAATAGATAAATTCTTAAACAAAAACAAATCAAAACTACCTCCTTCCCTTTAAATTCCTTGATCAAATGCTAGATAGAGATAAATATCTGATCGATCCCAAGTTGAGAAAATGAATTTGCTCAGTTATTTTCTTTTGTGGTCAAATATCCATTAGGGAAACTAGTCATTCAATAAAGATAAGAATTAAGGAACACTATGAAAATATAATGCATGAGAGAATTCAAAAGTTAGCAGTTGGGGATAACTCTTGGAAATATAATCATCACATTTGCGTGGAAAATGAGAAAGTAATTGAAATTTAAGAACATTACAACAAAAGATGCATTTGTGAGGCAATAGAAAAAGAAAAACACCATAAAATATTCAACAGAGATGATGGGATTATCTTGAGCAGTCTTGAAAAATATTATAAGCAGTCTTAAGAATGAGACATCCATAAGATAATTAAATAACTAAGAAATATAATAACTGGCCAATGTCAGTTGAGGTAGATGATATAGTTTTGTTTTAGGTATTTTGTATTTATAAGACATCATGACATCATATTATAACCATATATGTTTTCTCCTTATGATGTACTCAACTATGGAGTCTTAAAAATGCATGGAGAGTAAAAATAGACACAGAAGTCTCTATATCTCCTTAAAATTTACTTATCCCAGTGAAAACCTAAATGAGAGAATCATTTTGGTATATATACCTAATATACATTTTATATTCCTAATAATTTCCCATTTTCCTTCCATTCTATCTTCTTTTACCTTTTGAACTTCCTTTCTTAATTCAACTTCAATTTTTGGAATGACATCTTCCTTTATATATATTTATATCCCTTTTAGAAATTTAGTTTTAATGATTATTCCATATTTGCAGTCATTAGAGATCAACTTGACACAAATTAACCTATCTTTTTGCTCGATTATTTTTCCTAGCCTTTGTGCTTCCATGTGGAAAGTTGTTTGAATTTGTAATTTTCTTGCAGTTTTCATTGACTTGTGCTAGCATGTCCTCTTCTTTATCCTCTTTCAAACCAAAAATTATGAATTTCAAGGATCTTTTTCTATGCTCATGGTCTAACTCTATAAACTTATTCATTTCCTCCTTAATGTGTTTAATATCCAATTTACCCTCCAACTATTAGGGCCAAATTGCTATTTATTTTTTCTTCTAACTCTTTAATCTTGTTATTCATGCTATGATTTTCAATATTATCAACCTATATTTCTTGGGTTAATTTTATATTTTCTTAGCTTTTCTTTTCTATTTGTTGTGATCTTGTCTCCATTTTCTCCAATTTATTCTTAACCTGGTTATCTTAATGTCTATTTTTTTTAATCTTGTATTCAAATGATGAAAAAATCTTGTCAAGTATTTTCTCTAACTTTATCTAATTCGAGATTTTCTTTCTTCCATATATTTATCTAAAAATTCTATATTATATTCACAAATACTTTCTAGTGTTACCTTGCTAGGTCTCCCCTTCTAAGATGTTTTTGGAAAATGTGGCAACTTGCTCATATTGTAATAAATAAATAAAAAGGAAATAAATTCTAAACAAGATTGGAAGAAATATCTTGTGCCCCCTTTTTAGTTCAACATCCTAGTGATAATACCTTAATGAAAAATATCAATTGTAATGCCTAGAAAAAAGGCTTTAGTGAAATTACAGGGTAAAAACAACTTGTAAATAAATAAAATAAAGATGAAAGGAAATAAATTATAACTAAGGTTGGGAAAATGAACTTGTGCACCTAATTAGGTCAAGCTCATGGATTACAAATTTGGAAGCATGCCACGAAAAACGCCTAAATCTTTGAAAGTGCTTCCATGTAGATGCCATTGGAAAATTTCTTTATATATGTATGTATGTATGTGAGCAAAATGTCTTGGGGTAAAATCCCATGGTTTCTATACATTGTTATATAAGGACCTCACTTGATGTCCCCATCGGGCTAGCTCTGTAATCATAGAAAAGGATGCCCCGTCAGCTGGCCACCGTGTGATTTCTTCCTATGGATGTAGCAGCCCCACTGGGGGTTTGTGGACCACATTTGAAAAAAAGTATGTATGTATGTATGTTACTTGTAATTTAAAATATGTTCGTATAAATATTTTAAATTTTGGTTAAATAAATGGATATTAAATGAGGACCTCAAATCAATTATTGATACCATTAGGAATATTATTACATTTAAATGGATGGAAAATTTGTGGTGCAACACAGAATTAAAGGATGAAAGAAAATTAAAACACTAGAAATTATGAGAATATTAAACCAAATTTAGAAAATCAAAAGCATAATTATAATTTACCTACTAGAAAGAATAATATTGCATTGGTAAAATACAAACAAATGACCATTATAGTGAAATAGGGTGATGGAAAATTCCTAAAACATTATAGGATGAAAGGCTATGGAAAATTTGTGATACTAAAAATGTGGAGGATGAAAAACACATTCACCTTTTATGTCTTGTGTACATCCATATTACATCTTAATTTAACACATTTATAATAACAATGACATTCCTAATCTTTTAATTCATCAATACTATGGAGATTTAGGAATGCTTCTCTTGATTAGAATATCTAAGTGTATAAATAAAATTATGAAGAAACTCAACTAATACCTTACTATGCTTTATTATCTTAGTAAATAGTAATTATCATCATCATAGCCATCAATTAAATATAAGAAAATTAGATGGAAATTTAATTAAAAATCAACTTGAACATTTTATATTTTTATTATTATTATATATTTTTTTTAATGAGTATTCATTTATTATGTTATAATTTAAATTTCTTTTTACTCTATTTACTTCCTTTTTTTAATTATTTTTGGAAAGTTAGCTAATTTATATTAATGTATACATAAATAATACAAACTTAGTAAGTCGTAGTTTGGCAAACACGCTCTTTATTATATTTCTAATGAAAACATCCACCATTATTCACATTGTGGAGATGTAATGCTACTTGTAAATAGAATGTTAAAAGAAATAAAAATCAAGCAAAGAAGAATCCAACATGATCATAAATATAAATGCGAATAAAAATCTTACATAAGAAAGAGTAAAGAGATAGAAATTTAGAAGTCAATCATGGATATCAGCATCTAGTTCTATGGGGTTATTAGGGAATCATTCTTGTTCTTTGAATGCTCTAGAGTTTACATGATGATGCCTTCCTTGAATTCCATTATGCTAATTGAACAAACAATTAACTCTTTAGCATGTAAGTAAATGCTTTAACCTTGCATGTTTAATGTCCCATTTTCAATAATTCCTTAGAAAACCACATCAACCTTTTCATCAACCATGTTCTTTGTAGCTTGCCTCCATTTTGTCTTCACTCTAGTTTCAGTGTTATCTACTATCTTTCCTCATGGCGATATTGATAGAGTTTCTTCATGGTATTTGCATTATATTCATTTGTTATTTTTTTGCTAAATGGTTTTTAATGTGTCTTCCTATTACTACTATATTTGGGTAGTCATATTTTGTGTCTTCCACTTCCCCTTCCATTAGCACTATTAACAGCCTAACTTTGTTTGAGTGTAATATTTTCTCCCACTCAAATAGTCCAGAAAGAGATAAAACTACATAGATAATACCCTAACAATGTTATGACCATAAAATATCTTTAATAGGGTGACCGTATGTTACATGTAGTAAATTTTTGGCCTTTGGAGTGAGCCAAGATTCCAATGTTAACAATTTGAATCATAACAAGTCATAGTATAACAATGTCTATCATACCCCCAAAAAATGATTATAAAATTATTAACGCCATGTCCAATCACTTATAGAATCTCAAATCACCCACTAAAATATTAATCATCAAGTTCATTTCCCTTCTTTAATTCATAAAAATCACAAGCCACATCTCCATCTTCTTTCCACTATAATATCCCATGCATTTTACTACCACCATTCACCCATCCAAAACCTTATATATATACTTTTAATCTTATAAAACTATTTTTGCTAGAAATTGCAGTGATTCTCCACATCACTCTCTCCTAAAAATAACATATATACATCCAAAAATGAAACTACATCATATAATAAAGATATTATCTTTATTGCAGTGATAGTCCACATTGCTTTCTCTTTATAAAAATAACTAACATACAGACATTCATTAAACAAAAATGATGTCATATATTATTTGAAATAATAACCTAAATATATAACTTACTTTTCGTTTAATTATATTTTAAAATATAATAATAATTATTATATATATAAATATATATATTTTAAATACATATATTTAAAATTTTAATTCATATATATAATTTTTATAATATATTTAAATTTACAATAAATCATATAATATCTCATTTTTTTATTAGAAAATAAGCACCCTTTAGAGAGATCTCACCTCTAAGTTGAAACCTAAATTATTACATAATATAGTTTACAAATTGTTATAACTAATTTAGAATTTATAATGCTAATCATTGAAATTTGAACCTTTAGTATAATCCTAATTAATTACCAATTCTTATAAAACTAAGTTGAAAAAATTGAAAAAACAGAGATCTTTTAAAATACTAATTAAAAACAATATAACAATAATTCGAACATACAACTAACTTTTTCAATTATATTTAAATCTTATTAAATTTGTCATTAAATTTATACTTTCACCCTTTATCATTTTAAATTATAAGCACTCCGAATTTTAATAATGTTTCTTTATAATTTCGATCTTCTAGAAACATAGAATACCAATATGAAATCCTAAATCCTTAAAAACAAAAACAATATGTATACAATGTGTATACCTTTTGATTTAATGTATAAAAAATTAGAACACACTAAACAAAAATTCACCTTGATATCACACCTAAATTGAGGATGCGATACTTATGCTTTGATGTTATATATTCGATGTTAACTAACCTCTCGAAAGCTAAAGGGCTTGTGCTCTACTGCTACAAATATAATATGCTAGTGATGTTCAATCTAGGTTCCCTCTGCCACCTACTTTAGAATAATCTTGATGCTTAAGCATAATCTAGGAAGTGGTCTATTGTGCATAATGCTAAGCATGATCCTTGCCTTAAGAGCTAAGTAACTACTATGTCATCATTAACTTTTTATTTACCTTCAATATATATAAATCACTTTCCCGGTAATGATATCCTCTACCTAGAATTGATACTTGAGAATAATTTAGGTAATGGTGTATGATTTGAATATGTCTTAGTTATCGTAAATAGAGAAAAGTATTAGAGTAGCTCTAAACTTAATTGTTAATAATTATATATAACTTCTTCTTTTTTTAAATCATTATGTTAAATATTTTAAATGTAAAATCAAAAGATAAACCATGTTGTTTTGAAAGATTTTATAACAAGTATTTAAGACCAAAGTACTAGACCATCCACTTTGATGCACTTTGTGAGGACCATCCACTTTGATGCACTTTGTGAGGGAAAAAGTTTCTCCAATGGTTAAGGATAGAACCGCAATAGAAGAAGATGGGAGATAGTAATTTAATTTTATGAAATTAGTGAATAATAGATAAACAAATAACTAAGAGATAAGAGAGGATAAGTCTTTGTATCTATATGGTTGTCACTAAGCTCTCTCCTGCACATAAATTACAATGTTTCCTAATAAATATTTGTAACATGAACACAAGAGAAATAACCTTCCTCAAATCTTATGGCTATATAAAGAAATGAATCTAAAATAACTCAAATTAACCATAAACTATATTTAATCAACCTATTAGGGAGATTGATTCTACACTCCAACATGCATACTAAACAACTAAACGTTATTGATCATGTTGGTGGGGAGGGGCAGGGGAGAAAGAAGATAGATCTTATTTTATTCCAAATGAATGGAAAGTACAATTATACCCGATATCGTTACCAGTAGATTTCATAGCCATAGTCCAATTCCCTCCAATTCAATCCACTAATGATGAAACTCTCGACTCCAAGCTTCTATCTGAATGAAATGCTAAGGCCAACAAAAGGATTTTGGCCATCAACATCAAAGAAGACGTTTATACTAAAAAATAAGGATGTCTAAGAGTAGGGCTGTCATAAAAATTTAGAGAATGATCATGAAACTATTACACCAATCACCAACACAATGGTAGCATAATAATAGTGCACCTTTCTCTTCCATAATGCTTCCTTTTATACTTTTGTAACATACTTGAGACCATTAGAGGGAAGTTCCATGGAGTTATAAGTGAGAAACTACCAAAGGAACCTCTCAAGGTAGCATAGTTCATGGTTTTTATATTTGTTTGCACAAATTTTAAGGCATGCACTCATTTATTAATGAAGGAAACACATGTGTACATGTTCCTTGCTCAAGGGAAAGGCACGTGTACTCCTCAAAATTGGTTTTTTGAAGTGTTTTTAGTTGGAAAAATTTGCAAGTGACTTTCATAGATTCCATTTAGACATTGAATACACTAATATGTCAAATAATTATATAAAATATGTCCCTAAAGTGATGAGATCATAAGTAGAGTTGATGGCCAAAATGAATTATAATTAACGTAAGGAGATGGCATGTGGGATCAAGTGGAGTTCTCAATACTTTAGCTTAGGAAAGTACTTGCAATAAAGACCAATATATTATATCACTCTCTTCCCTAAGGCAAGAATACCCATGCTCAGGTGAAATACACATGGATACAAAATCAAGTACATTGCAGACCCATGAAGTGTATGAAACACATAACCATGGCCACCAAAACATACATGGTGGATATTTGTATTAGTGTACATCAAGAGAACAATTGGAACTAGAATAAGGACCAAATTAGTTCTACATAAACTACCAATGTTACAAATTATGTGGTATTATGGTCTTGTACAACATAGACAACAACAAAATAATGTAATGTTATTATGCCCCAAGATATTCAATCTAATCCCATTGATATGTACAAGTCCTTACCATGTGAATAAATGATTTGAATTCAAACATGGGGGGACACTGTTTGATTACCGATCATTGATGTATACCATTAACAAATGTGATACAACCCATTGATAATGATAATGGATGTTAAGGTTTGTAGTACATTCTAGAAAGTGTGAACAGATGTTTTGTTGTCAAACACATGTAAAATCTACCAAGTGTGTGACATTGATGCATTCCCACTACCAATAATGAGTGAACCTACCATTGATTACTACAAGCCCCAAGGTACTCGAAAAGTATCTAAATATATTTCCCAAATAAAAATGAGTTGGAATTGATAGGAAGAGATCCACTGGAAGAGAGACATTGAGGAATCCCCCATTGATCAACTTGAGCTAGATATTAAGAATTGATTTTTTTTGAAAGGTTTTTGGACAAAACATTTCCATGAAGATAACACCAAGTATGTCTCTTGCATAATTTGGATGATAATAGAGTATGAAAAATACCCTCTTAGCAACAACAAATAATGGAAGTTGTGGAAAAAGGAAAGGAATTCCACCAATGATGAAAATGGAACCCAAGATAAAACACAAATCCCAACATGTAATAAAGGTATTTTCATCAAACTTAAGGGAAACCACTAAATAAACAACCAATGGTGATATGTCATATACTAAGCGCATGGTAACCTACTAACGACAAATAGGCCCAATGTGCTAATAATATTTAGGTCAATCTCTCTAAACAAATTAGTCATAATTGATGAGAGAAGACCTGATAATGAGAATTCAATGTGGAAATTCTATAATAGCACAAGTAAAAAAATTGATAATGATGATGACATCTAGAGAAACTTGACAATAGGGAAGTTCGAAATGAATAGTCAATGAATATAAGGAATGGTCGACATAGGATTAAGACAATCCTTGAACATTAGCAAGGCACAATGGTGACTAGGGAAACATTTTATCCAAAGGGAACAATGACACAAATCAACAATGTGGGGGGTATTAGCATATTCTCCATAGTAATTGGAATAGTAATCAATCAAAGGAGTACAAACTTAGAAATCATAGTTCATCTCCTAAAGCAACGCTAAGACCCAAATTGTTTAGATGACTCAAAACTAGTTCCTTATTCAAGGGTGACATTACTCAAACTATCTATTACCACAAACAAAATGAAGTTATAAAATATCACCCCCTCTTTTTTTAATAGATATTTGATTTTTTGTGTCTTTTTTATAAATATTGAAAGAATAAAATAATGTCATAATAGAGTGGAAGAAATGAGTGCAATAAGGCATGAAACTATATTCGAAGCATGTGGAACAAACCTATGAAAAAAAGGTGTTGGACAAGAGTTGGACACCCATATACATGTTTCCTCTAACAATATAGTCCAGAATGAAAATTCAAGTCATGAGAACCATAATGAATGCAATGGAAGTATGAAATTTGCAGTGAAACATTCAACATAAGCGTGCAAGTAACAGTGAGAAAAGGAAAAGTAATAATCACTACAAGGGAAACACCTCCTAGTGGAGGTTGTAGAAGAGATTTTGAGTGTTACAATATTGGGAAAAATTATCAAGAAAACCTCTTCTACAAACTTCATTCTTGGTAGTGGAGGTTATAACGAATATTTAGTAGAACTAAAAAAGTTTGGGCAACCTTAGGTTATAGTGGCATATTTTGTTTATTGTGCTCTATAGTATATAATGTGCGCAAGTGTGTGTGTGTGTGTTTAATCATAGAAGCATCATTTCTTTAACTCCATTTTGAGCACCATTGAACCTATTACTAAATAGAAGCATTAGTATATTGATTTCTATAGAGAATCACCATTTCTTTGATTCCTAAAGGGAAGCACTAGTGCACCGATTTCTAAAGAGAATCATTGATGCATCTATTCCTTAAAAAATCACTAATGCACCCACAACAATGTGAATAACCTACATTAGTGCTATAGGATCAAAGAGGAGCACTAGTGTACCCAAACCAAAGTGAATCATTGATGTCAATGATCCAGGGTTAAAAAGATATTTAATGCCACAATGATTAAATATAGCAATGTTATATCAAATAAAAACCAATTATTTATTATCCAAAAAATATTTGTAATTAATAATTTATTAATATTTTTTGTTATTTTTACAATTAATTTCTTTTGCAGATAATAAATTTCATGTCTACTTAATATTTATCAATTAAATTTAATTAATAAATACATGATTACTAAAATGTAGTGATAGGATAAATTTTATTTTAAATATTTCAAGTATTGTTTATTAGGTTTTTTAATTAATAAATCTAAGATTTACATTTAAGAAAATGAAAATACTTGCAGAATATTTTAAAAAAACATAATTTGACAGCTATTTAAAATAAAAAAGTACAGTTGGAAGCACATGAAATAAGCAATGGAAATAAACATATTAATAATATTATGAAAATGTACACTAACTAATAGTGAAATGTTAAGCATTGCTATATAGTAATGGTAGTGAAACCATCCATAGAAAATCATAGTGAGTAACAAACCACTCAAGTCACTTAATAATTGGATGAATTGTAACTATAAAACCACTCAATTGTTACATGGAAACTATTTGATGAAAAATATCCAAAACCACTCATCAACTAGAAGTAATATGACCAAAGTTGATAATTGATGCTCCTGAACAAAGGAAGAGAACTACTAGCTTTGGTTCTCTAGCAAAAAAACTGGAACATTGGTGCTCTTAGACAAAAGGGTAGCATCGATTGTCCAATAACACCAATAATAATACCAAGAATAAAACCATGTAGGTCGAATAAACTAATGAAATTTTGAATAGAAGGAGGTAAAAAACTTTTTGGACATGCACTTATGTTGCAAAAAAGTGTGTCCATTTCTTGGTTGAGATTTCCCCTCATTTTCTATCCATATTTGTTGATGTAATTTTTTTAAAAAAATCCACAATTAACCTAAAAAAAAATAAAACCCTCAAATGAATCAGAAAATAACAACTAGTATATAAGAACAATACTATGAAATTGAAAATAACATGAATAAAATCACTAATGAGGATAGCCATGAT
Source organism: Pseudotsuga menziesii (assembly GCA_001517045.1). Classification (NCBI taxonomy): domain Eukaryota; kingdom Viridiplantae; phylum Streptophyta; class Pinopsida; order Pinales; family Pinaceae; genus Pseudotsuga; species Pseudotsuga menziesii. The sequence continues at coordinate 152,781 of LPNX010712182.1, read as the reverse complement.
GCACAAAAATATACCCATTTCTTGGATGAAATTTCCCCTCATTTTCTATTCATTTATGTTGATGTAAAACCCTAAAATAAATCAACTATTAACTTGCAATATAGAGGCCAAACCCTCAAACCTACAAACAAATTATAGCAAAACTAACTAAAAAATTATTAACAATAGGGATAAATGGAATAAAATAGAAATAAAATCAATGAAAGATAAAATAATGAAGAGGGAAAAAATGGTTACGTGGAAATAATATTCATCATTCCCTGCATTCATGCCTATTTGTATTTCATTCTCATGTAGAGAAACTTCATCTTCTTCTTCTCTGATGTGAATTGAAGAAGTGAAACAAACCCTCACTTTTCACTCCTTTTAAGAGTCATGTTTAGCTTTTTCCTAGTCTTTTAATAATCTTTTAAAAGTGTAGATTATTGTTCTTTGCTTAAACATATTATGAGCATTGGTTCTTCTAAATCTCAAAAAGAGCACCAGTATGCATAACTATAAAAACTTAGCACCAATGTGCCCATACCAAAATATGAGGATCGATGCACTCATACCAAAATATGAGCACTTGTGCATCCTTATCAAATAGGAGAACTGGTGTTTTCTTGGGATATTATTTCTCCAGTGCTCATTGGTATCAAAGCACTAGTGCACCTAGATCAATGTGGAGCACTAGTGCATCCTTGATAAAGTAGAGCACCAATGTATTTGTGACATGTTATTTCTCTAATGCACTTGTATCCATGGACCATCAGTGCATTTGATACAAAAACTCACCAGTGCACCATAATGGTTTAGGAACACTAACAAAAAAAATCTACTAAAACCTCTTTTGTCTCTCCTCTGCTAGAAACATCCACTATAAATAGAGAATGAATATTTTTTTAGACAAGGTCCGTAAAAACCTCCACTAGAACGTGTTTTTTCTTGTAGTGAATGAACACAAATGGGATTCATATTTGGAATGTCTATAAATATATGAGAAAGAGAGGCATGAGGCTTATTTTCAAAGCCATGGTAAAATAATAAAAAAATTATCAATCTTATGAGAAAAAATCGTCATGGGTACAAAATGACAAAAGGGTTCCCACTACAGTGTCCCATGTTAGGTAGGAACTTTTTCTATATAGTGTAGAATGCAAATATAAATGGATGGTGGACCAACATTCAACAAGTTTTACCTTACGGTAAATTTAGGTGGAAAAAGGCTTAGATGCATCATGGAAGAGGGAAAACTTAAACCTTTATGCAAGCTTCTAAATGTACTTGACCAGGTCAGACATTGTGAAAAATCATGATCACTAAACACCTGGGAATCCAACTCAAACTCTTGTATCTAAAAAACAATCATATCTAAAAAATCTAAAAATAAATATTTGATACGAGTTACTTTGATATGTGTATCTTCAACATTAGTGTCTTCCAAAATATTCACCACCAAGTAAAATTATACCAATTAATACTTAAGAACGCCAAGGACTGAATATCTAAAATCAATACGATCACTCATAAGAAAACCAAAGGTGAAATCAACAATGGAGTTTATAAGAATAGACTCATCATAGAACTCTAAAGACTTTCTAAAATAATTAGACTCATAAGGAATGCCAACTTGTAGTTCAATGAAATATAACAAATACTAAAAAATGCCAACATCTGTGGACCCAAAAATAGTGATATAAAGCTCGAAAGGAAAACTAGGATTGTATTTGGTTTCAAATGGGTCCAATCCAGGGAGATGATATTTAGAAGGGATGGAAATATCCAAATGAACTTCAAAACCAATCATAGATTCCAGGAAATATTCATTTGTGGTAAGACCATCATCCTAGAGAAAATATTTGTTAGAGCACTCACTTGGACCAATAGGGGGGGTATACTTTGATGACGTCATTACATAACTCACTTTCTTAACTAATAGAAATAATTTGGTGCGCATGAACTTAGATGATGATTCTTAGCATAAATTGGACACATGTGATATGAGGCCACATGATTCAACCATGGAGGCATAGGGACCACTTGGTCTAAATCCAAGTAAAGAGGAGGATAGGTAAATGCAATTTCATCAATAGGGACAATTCCTCCATTATGAGGAAAATGCATCACATGAAAGAATGTAGACACCAAAACATTCATAAAATATACATAATCACACTCGAGGAGAATATTAAATACCAATGGGCCTTCTATAAAAATAAAATTAACTAAGTTATTCTTTCCACCTAATGTGATAGGAAATTGCAGAAGAATCCCCAAGGATTTACTAGGCCTTGTATCAAAGGATAATAACAGATTGGTAGTTGGCACTTGGAGAACCCAAAATTTTTCAAGCATAAGGAGATAAAATGATAATAGAAACTCCTTCATCTACAATACATTTAAAACCCATTTGAGATTTAATATAAGCCTTTATTTGGAAAGGCATGGAGGAAGGAAGGTGAGGGTGGATAGGATATTCCAATAAAAGGAAATGATCATAGAGATTGCTGAGGGATCAATCAAAGTGAATGGGGTGCCCCCTTGTATAGAAGGTTTTGAATTGACAGTAAAGAAGACTTGAGTGTTATCCACACCATTCTTCGAAGGAAGAGTGCGATTGACTGAAGTTTTCATCAGTTGAACCATATCAATATTGGTGCTCTCTAAGAAAAGAGTAGGATTAGTAAAAAAATGCATTAACTCAACCAATTTATCGTCTAAAGTTTGAATGAGTTGCAAGGAAACTAAATGTTTTTCAAAATAAGAATATCCTTGAGATAAGGGCCACACACTTTGTACCTTTGGAATAGTAGGGAGTAAATGAGTAACGTGATATCCTTTGAAAATATTACAAGAGAAATTAGGATTGCATCCTATTCATATAAGTTTCTCAAAATATAAATGCTCCCACCATAACTTCCATTGGTTGTTTGTTCCCCCCCAACATGAGTTGTAGCATCTGGTTGATTTCCCCTAGCATGACTTGTAGCAATTGGTTTCTCATCCTTGGCATGATTTGTATAAATTTGTTTCTCATCCTTGACATGACTTTCAATAGTTGGTAGACTGTCTCTTGTATGACTTTTAGTGGATGGTGACTTGTCTCCAGTATGAATTGTTGGAGGAGGAGCCTATTTGAGTAGTTGAATAGGTCTTGTGTCCGACTATGGTTGAGTCGGTTCATTCGGTTGGTTGGCTAACTGACTTGATAGTTGTAATGGAATAAATGTATGTAAAAAGTATAAAATAGGTTGGTGATCCATAATCATGACATGTATGTTAAATGATACTTTTGTATTGTTCTATTATTCTAATATAAAGCAAGTTGTTAGTTTCCTATCTACTCTTGCGTGTCTTATGGTTATAATCATGTGAATGCTCTATTTTATATATATTATGTATTGTTGGTAACTATATGAACCCTCACACTACAACTTTGGTTATGTTCAAGTAGTACATAATATGAACGATGTGATGAACAGGACTAAATGATAATTGAAAGAGAAATTGAAGAGGGGTGCGATAAGAAAGTAATGAACTACATCCATAATTATGCAAGGTGCAATAAATTGGAAATTGCATAAGCAAGGGAAAAATCCTTTAGTGAAGCACATGAGAAATTTGTAGAATCTATCCCTCATGAAATACATAAGTTTTTGAATTTTTTTCATTCCGAGGTTGAACAAAAAGAATGAAATATTGTTGATACAAAATCTCCTTAATGGTGGAAGAACAAATTTGTATGAGTGGTTTGAAAAGGTATGCGGTGAATTCTATGAAGAACAAGTTGTATATAGCATGTCTCTTGAATGGTTCCTATGATCTATAACAACATTGTTATATAAATTCTTGATCAATGATGGAGTCAGTCATATAGTCGAGCTACAACCACCGGTGGATACACTTGCCTCAACAAATTGGAAATAAAATAAAAAATACTGGTAATAATTAACGAATAATAGTGGGAATATTTTTGAAGTAAATGATGACTATTTCTGGACCCACCGCAGTTGAACAGTAATTGTCAGGTCAGAAATGGGGGGGGGGGTGGTATTCGACCAAATTTTTTGACTAAAAAGGCATAAAAGTCTAGTCGATGAAAGAAGATAAAGAGTGAATACCTATAAAAAGTCAAGTTTACTCTGATGAAACAAATATCTGACGATTCTTAAAAAAATTGCAAATATACAAAAGATCGAGATAGAAAAGAGGTGCAAGTGACATGAAACACTAACATATATTTCCAATCCAATACACGCAAAAATAAGTATAAAGAAACCGGGTGAGAATGTTAGGAAACCAAAATTCCTACCTAAGTCAAGGGAAATTTGACTAGATGGAGAAGGTGGAGTATATGTGATCGAAGATCGGTCGCATGCGATGATTCTATCCCCACAATATTTATGTATTAAAATAACAGAAGGCTTTACCCCCATCGATGCTGTACCCATAATAATGGCGAATAGACTGACCATTGGACAAATCATCGAGCAATACATGGGACTATTTCCTAGTGACTATAGCATATGGATTTGAGTAGACCAAAGTGGAAAAATAAGCAACCGATTTATGATCCAAATAACATACAAAGGTAATGGGATTACTTATACTCCATAATTTGGAGGACATTCATTTAAATTATTTTACTCAGAACACTTGGAGGTGTCCCCCTACCAACAACATTGTTGATTAAAACTCCTAAATCACCAAAGAGTCATCTTAGCAAAGAAGAGTCTATAGAAGAAGTTCATATTTCATGGCACAATTAATAAGAGGTCAGTAGTAGTAGGAAAATACTAAGTGTGTCTACTAGTTCATTATCTTTGGTAAGTATGAAAAATTATATCACAATGGCTTATCAAATTTAGGTTAATACCCCTATTTTTTATGGGGATGGGGATCCCAAAATGCATTGGTTTCTTTGTGAAGCATTGTGCAAATATAAATTAATTGACAATGAGGACCAAAATATTACTGAGTTTGTAGGAGGACTTAGAAACAAAGCACTAATGTGGTACATGAACTTTTTGGAAGAAGTCCCTAAGTTGAAACAACAAATAAACGACAATTTCTTGGAATTTTTCAAAGTTGATGATATAAAGCACATGGTGGGACATAAGATCAATAAAATAAAGAAACTAATAGGAGAATTTGTCAGAGAATATGATCAAATATTTAAAGATATTCTAATCTAGATTACTTCTAAACTTGATCCTTCCTTAGGAATTCAATTTTTCGTCAATGGGACCCAACAAAGAATCAAGAAACCAATATTAATGAACGAGTAGACATCATATGAAGATTCCTTGAATAAATAAATATGAGTTGATTCAAACAACGACTATATGTCTGGAACAGTCGATTGCTGACTCGAGTAAAATGTAAAAAATATATAAAGATCATTACAACATTTAACAATGCATGACAATGACTTATGGTGTTCAATGTTTACAATAGAAGGACATACCAAATACGACTGCCCATACGACAATTGGAAAATATATCATGGAAATACATACCAGAGGGAATTAGAACAAATTGAAGAAGTACCATGTATATTCCCTAAGGAAAGAAAGCCAGATAATTTTCAAAAGATGCAGATGACTCACTTCTGCGTTATATGTGAGATATTTGAACCTCACTAAACTAGCGATTGTCCATACAATTCCAACAATATCAAGCCAAAGTGGTGTGGTTTGTAGAAAAACACAAAAAATTAGAGATGAATGCATTAAGAACCTGAAGTCTAGAAATGGATACATACGGTATACCATACACAAATGATTGAGCAGAACAGTCGAGATGACCACAACAACAATCGATGGAATAACAACAAATGACGAGGAGGATATAATGGTCATGGCAGAAAAAATAATTGAGGATATAGAACACCTGGACATGGAAATTTGTGATGATTTTTATTCTACAGTGAGGACCATCTAAGTCTTGATTGTCCATGGAAAGATAGAATAGATATAAAATTCTATACAAAATGTGATGTGGATGAACATAGCCTAGAATATTGCCCCAGAATGATTTATTCCCTTAATAAAAGAATAAATTTTATTTTCTTGTCTCGTCATCCTAAAAATGATGTAGCTATTACTAAGAGCTTGTACATTATTACTAGACAAGGAACAAAAATTGGAGGAGATCATAATGAAAACATACAAAAAGATCAAGAAGACTATCCTAATCCATGGAAGCAAAAGAAAATATTTAATAATGGAACGTAAATGTTTATGCAACTTCAATATGAATAAATTTGAAAAGAAAGAAGAAATGCAATGCTTAATGAGCTATTTAACTTATTAAATAAAGAATAAATTATTGCACACTAATTGATTTAATGCAATCCATAAGAAGTATCTCTGCAAGAAACAAAGATGCTAACAATTTGTGCACATTACATCAAAGAAATAAAGCTGGCATTGACCCTCCTATTGACCTTGAAGTTTAAGGATTATGTATTAAACAAGTCATTCTCAACATTGGTTCTCGAGCAAAGATAATGAAAATACATTGGAAAAATTGGTTGATGTAGACTGGTGGGATCAACTATTTATCTTAAACTGGAATATCAAGGTTTAATTGAACTAATTGGAGTGTGGAAAAATGTTAAAACCTCAATCATGGGGATAAATAAAACCATCAAGTTCAAAATTATCAACTCTTAGGAAGGATACAAATCCTTCCCCACATTAGTTGGACAACCATGGGAATGAAAAAATGAAAGCTTCCATATCTTTAGGAAAAAAAAATTAAATCAAAAGGAAAAGGAAAGAAAGTTATTGTTCCAATCAATCCATCTCAAGGAAAACCATAGAGAGAACTAGACGGCGTTGATGATGAAATTTGACATCTAAATCAAATAGTTCAAAATAATGAAGATACATTAAAACTTAAAAATTATGGAGAACTACATGGAGGTCGACCTATATTAGTCAGTTACAACTCTGATTATGAGCTTTGTGATTGGCAAATGGAAGTTTATGAAGCACAAAAAATGGGAAAACTGGTATGTAGAAGTTATACCAAGAAAAGTATACATAAATGTCTTACAATATCTATAATTCCTAAAAAAATTGAGAAAAAATAAGGTAATGTCTGATTATTATTCCATAAAAAAAAGAGCATCAATAAATCTAGCCCCATTAAGATCTAAGGATTGAGAATCACTAGTTGCACACATTGAACAAGTATCTAAAAATGTCGATGAGAACGGATGACTGCAAACCCTAGTCAAAACATTTACAAGGAAAGAATCAAGATGGTGGGATATGCAACAATATCGATTACAAACCTGGATGACAACTTCGACAAATTTAATTGAATTATTTGGAGAAAATAAGATCACAATGCAAGTACAAATACCAAAATTCCTTCAAGGACAAGATCCATTTAAACATATCGACACGTGTGAAAAAGAACACAAAAAAGAAAGGTACCGGGATAAGCGAGTATATCCTCACTTATTTCCAAATATTCTTTAATATTTACCTAATAAGTGGTATACGATGGAAGAAGTGAGAGGAGAAACCTTTATCTAGAAATAAATTGAAGAAAATTTTATTATATAATTATCCTTTTCCCTTGAAGAAGAACCTATAAAAGAAGAAATTGAGGAGTTAAAAATATTTATACAGTTGAGAGAGTGTAACCCATCAACAAACCAATGACAGTCGACCAATAACAACAGATCGACTAAACCATTGTAGTAGTCGTCTCGACTAGAGCTAGAGAATGACATAACTATCAGGAAATCCTTGGTTGGAAAAAGAACCATCCTTTGGTTGGGAAAACCATTAATACTGTGATGAAAGTTAGCTCTGAACAAAAATAAAAACCAAAGAGGCTAACACTTGATGATTTTCCCAAATAATTTACAAATTTTACAGAAGGGAGCCGACCAATAAATGAAACAAAGGAACTAGATTGGATATACGCAAAAATTAAGATAAATGAAGTCATTATATCTAATGATGACTGAGAAAAACTGGATAAAAATGGATATTACTGGTCATACCAATAAGTATTTGAAATCACTAATATCCTAAAATAATATCAACGTGTCTTTGCATGAGATTAAAAATATCTGAAAGGACTAGTTCAAGAAATGGGAGAAATGAAAATCGACATAAAACCAGATTCTCAACTAGTAACAAACGCCCATATAAGATAGCACATAAGTATAAATAAATCATAAAGAAATAAATTGACAATATGATCATTGTAGGGATCATATACCATGTATACATGTATGAGTGGGATAGTCCTATGGTCATGCAACCAAAGAAGAAAGGCCTTTATCAGAATAAGAGCCTGCGCCGACTCTTAATGGATTAAAGTAACATTAACTGAATCTTTTCTCACACCTTTTTCCTATTAAATCATGAATTAATTCGCTAGACATGAATGTTACTCATTTAGAGATGGTTTCTTGGGATATAACCAAGTTCCTATTGCAAAAGAAGATCAGCATAAAATAACTTTTTTGTGTGAATTTGCATCTTTTACATATAGAGTAATGCCATTTGATTCAAAAAATTCACCTATAGTATTCCCCCGAATAGTTGTTAAAGAATTCTAGGAATACCTGTACAAAACAATGGAATTCTATTTCAATGATTGGACAATATACTCATTTGATAAAAGACCACATTCACTAACTCTGACAAATGCTAGAGCAATGATGACATATCCAACTATATTTGAATGTTAAGAAATGCATATTTGATACACCATTTGGTATATTATTGGGTCATGTTGTTTGTAAAGAATGTATTAAAGTCTACTTTGCAAAAATTAAAGTGATCCTTGACCTCAAGATGCCTGTAAATCCCAAGCGGTTAGAATACTTCTTGGTCATACAGGATATTGCAAATAATTTATAAGATATTACTCAAACATGACGTATCCACTAGAAGAATTACTTAAGGATGACCAAGAGTTTATTTGGTCTTAAGAATGTGTAGAATATTTTTAGCGACTAAAAATGAAACTTGTCGAAGCACCCATTCTAAAATTCCCAAGTTTGTTGATTAAGTTCCATGTACATATTGGTGCATCTAGAACTGCAGCCAATGTGATACTTATACAATCAAGAGAAGATGGAATGTATTGCCCCAACACATATGCTAGCTGGAAACTAAATAAAACATAAAAGAACTAATCAACGACATAATGTGAAGCTTTGGTAATGATCTCTACTTTACAAAAATATTGACATTACTTACTAGATAATACATTTACATTTGATACAAACCATCAAGCACTTCAGTATCTAGTAAATAAACCACTCCATCATGGACGATTATGCAAGGGGATTCTCTTATTTCAAGAATTTTAATTTGAAATATTTATTTGACTAAGAAAAAGTAATTTTGAACCTAACCACATGTTAAGATTAGGAATAGGGGAATATCTTGTTAGGATCGATGATGAGATCCCCAACACACATTTATTTAGAGTCAAAGTTGTACCAGTATAATTATAATATATTAAACAATGTATAGATGAAGTGATCCGAATTTATGCAGGAATGCAACAGAATACACAAATAACCATAGAAACAAATATGCAACATAAATAACACTTCATTTCATTAATAAATAACTGAAACTTGTTTACATATAGAATGGAAATGAACTACCTAGAGTGCTGGTAGCTTATCTCTGAGAAGAGATGTGGCGGCTACATGCCTTTGAACTCTCTGTTACAATGAGGCTTGAAGGCCTATATATTATTGAGAAACAATGGAAACCATACACATCCAAAAACCTAACCCTAGGAGGTGAAACACCAGAATGTGGGCCCCATTGGGTAACTTGGTACATCAATTTCCTGGGGTTGTAACTTTAGCATACTACCTCCGTTTGATGCGCATGATACATCGTTAGAAATATCTATTTAAGGAATACATCCATAAACAACAAATATTGTGTTCGGAATGGACTCATATCTTCCCAACCATTCGATGCCGAAAAAATGTCGTTTAGGGCCTCAAAACGGCTCCAGAAGTTTAGGACTCGAAAACTGCCAAAGCTAGTAAATTGTGCTACAATTAAGGAAACTGGAAAATTGAAAGAAATAATGGTGGGGGTCCTAGTGGAATAGGTGGGTTGCCACCAATATCCTCTTGGATCATGAAGGTCAATCTCTAAAAGGAATTTCAGAAAGGAAAAAGAAAATACTTTTCATGAAAGCTGCTCCATACAAATTAATAAATGGATTTTTTTACAAATAGGGACAAGACGAGGTGTTAAGGTGATTTTCTCTTGAACATGAATTAAAATACATTATATATGGAGCACATAGTGTCCCTGTAGGAGAATACTATCATGCCAACATGACCACTAGACAAATATTGAAATCAGAATTATGATGGCCAACTCTACATAAAGACTGTAGAATATAAGTAAACAAATGTGATAGATACCAAATATTGGGTTAAACACTAGCAAGGAACGAGATGAAACTAATATGTTAGTACAAGTCTAACTTTTTAAATGTGGGAAATTGAGTGTGTCACTCCATTCCCAATACATGGTGAACGAAATGGTACAAGATACATTATTACTGCAGTTAAATATGTCACAAAGTAGGCTGAAGGTGAACCTGTCGAATCATGTATTGGTTAAGTAGTAGTAAAATTAATATATGAAAATATTATTACAACATGTATATGCCCTCTCACCATCATCAACGAAAAATGCACACACTTCGTTAATAAAACCTTTTCTAAACCACTAAAATAATTCATGATCAACCACCAAAAGATCACTGCTTATCATCCATAGTCGAATGGATTTGTTAAATCATTTAACAAGACTCTAACTAAAGGACTAACAAATATATGCAACATTGGAAAAGATGAATAGGATGACATGATACCTGTTATTTTATGGGAATATCACATAGCTTATAAATGGTCGACCATATATACACCATTTAAAATTGTCTATGGACAAGAAGCAATGATACCTCTACATTTTTAAAAAGAATAACCAATAATCGTCGAGATACTTCACCTCGACAATGTCAAAGCAATCGAAGACATAAATTTCGATTTAACAAAACTATAAGAGAAACAATATATAGAAATTCATCATCAAGAAATATAGAAGCACCCCCAAAAAGCATGGAATGATCACAACACAAAAAGTAAATACATTAGTTGGAGATCTGTCACTACTCTATGATAGATGATTAAAAGGGAAATCAAAGAACTTTCATACACCCTAGGCTGTACCATATATAGTCAAAGAACTAAATAATAATAGAATTGTTGATTAAGAACTCTACAAGGGAAAAACTTTTAAAAAGTAGTCAAGGATGAAATACTCAAAAGTTATAGAGCATAATATAGGCATGACATTGACTGAATGGTTGTATCACCATTTGGTGGAACGTCATGTCCCAAGTTTTGTAACAATTAATAATTTTTGTAACAACTAGTTAGTACTAAAAAGAAAAAGAAAAATTAGTTATAAGAAACTAAATTAGTATCAATACTATATAATAATATTCTAAGACATGGACAATGTCAGGTATCATAAGGATGGGAAATTGACACTTCGAGAGTGAGACAACCCTAACTAGAAAATGAACTTCAAATATGCATAAAAATCTAACCAATGTCGAGAACCCAACCAATGATGACCAAATTAACATCCAATCATCGAAGACACGAGTCGATCTAGCCAATGAGAAGTATATCATGAATGACCCCAATGACAAATTTATGATTATAGGAAAATAAGGCGCGAAGAAGAAGACTCTTCATACACGCGAACTAGCTTAGTAGCACAAAACACGCATTCAATAGATTCACCTTCCAAAATCAATGGTATTCTCCAGAATCAACCTATAATAAATATCTTGAGCTGAGATGGGAACTATTTTTCAAATATTTGAAGAATTCACACATCAAGTATGAAACCCTAAAGACTGTAAGCCCTACTTTATCATCGTAAACAACAAAAGAAATAAATTCGATGAAAATAACCCTGACCAGATCCATGAAAGTTGTAGAAATAATCCACATAGAATAAGAAGAAGCCACAAGGACATTTGTAAAGTATTGTTTTCTCACAATCCAAAAGGATAGGACAAAAGAACACCAGTGACATAAAAACTACAAAGACCTACAAAAATGGGGAATTTGAGATGACAAATGGTTCGATGACTCCAACAATCTAGCAGTAGAAAAAATATAAAACTATTTGGGTGCGCGCCTACTGAATAACTTCAACATCCTGAAATATGTAATCACGTAGTATATTATTAGCATATGCCACAAAGGAAAATTTTGGTTCTTTTAACCCATCGAAATCAATACCACATTGATAGTCACTATCATCATCCTACAAAACCAAGGACCATCGGTACCAGTCGGTGTCAAGCCAAATATGCTAGAAAATTTTATTGGATCACCCAAGGTTAAGAACTCCCGATGTTAGTGATTAATAAAATTTAGTACTAAACATACAAACACAACACCATTATTGTTTCCATCTATCTAGCAAGCATAGATAGACCATCTGACATATGACTAGATATGTTGAAATTTCACAAGGCTGTTGTTTGTAGGAATTTTGCACCTTCTACAGACAGAAGTTGTTCCTTTGATATGAATGGTTCAGATCCAGAAAAAATAGTTCACAATAATGCTGGAAGACTTTCCCTAGAAGCTATAAACACCTGGAATGCAATCTTTGATGGATTTATGTGGTTCTTCTCCTATGGAAAAATGTCTCCAAGGAAACACCTCCATAAACACATCAAACACAAAAGAGATCAAATATACCAGAACATCATCTATAGATCAATGCCAATGACTAAGGAATTTGAGAATAACATGCAATATCATAACATAACAAGTATATGGAAAAAGGAACCAACTTTATATTAATAAAATGAAGAAAGAGTTTACAACCTATTCCTTAGTGTTGGTATGCTCTTTCACAAAGCCAACATATTGTCTTCGATAGCTCCAACTTGCTCCCTCAATCTCTCTTGAATGACTTAGGCCATAACATCAAAGAAACAACATAACATTACTATCTCCTAAACCATGGAGATTGAGCCTACTTTTATAGTCTTGGAATGGATAGGAATGGTTGAGAAATTGGTGGGTGAGGTGGCTAGGAGATCCTACAAGGATGGATCTCGAGCCGAACTGGTTCTTGTGATCAATGATAAGGGTGCCATGAAGCCTTCTTTTGAGAAGCTTCGTGAGAACCTCTCTTTTTCACTTTTTACCAAGGGAACCACTCCTTATTCACCATGACAGAGTGGTTTTGGGTAGAACCACACCTTTCTTAAAGGGTAAAGGAGGTGCTACCACTTACTACCAACTGAGTTGAGGCGGTGTTGAAGAAGGTACCTCTTTTTTACTAAAGGACAGAGGCGGTGATGGACTTTCATATACAAAAATGATATTTCAACCAATGTTCTTGCTTCACAATTTGGGATTGAGGGAAACACTAAAGTTTGGGATCTCATCACATGATGATGATGATATTTAGGTATAACAGCTACAACAACATAATAAAAAAAATTAATCAAGAAAAATACTTGGCCTGATTTGTTCAGTTGACTTGTGAGAAATGTCAACAAACAAGGTCGAACATTACGTTTCCTTCTCTTTTAATATGGTTGTCAATGTCTTATTACTCCAAGTTGGTGACCCTTCCTTCAGAGAAAAATTGATTTATATAATGTATAAATTCAAGGATTTTTAGCCTTAAGGATGCTCACAAGGGCCTAAGGTTGTCGAAATGTGGCTTGAGAATTGGTTTCAAGCATTAAAAACCATTTCTTCAAGATGTAGGGCTCCTAAAACTATCTGTCAAAGTATACCTTCAAACATAAACATCCAGCTAGAACTTGAATTCACTAAAGTATGGTCCATGAAGGGCATAGATGATAATGCAAAGGATTTAGACTGTTACCCACTATTCAAAGATATTTTTTTGGATATTTCATTCCAATCGAACATGACCTACCCCATACCAAAAACTACTTGCAAAAAGGATTTTCCTTTAGAAGAACCATTCGTTGATGGTAAGAATTAAGAAGCCTTCAAAGCTGGCCTATACATACAAATTTTTGGACCCCAAGTGGAAGAATAAAATACTTTGTCCATATTCATGTTGAAAAAAAATCCAAATCCAACAAAAGAACAAGAACGGTCAGACGAGTCCACAGAAGACGGTGAACCACAACCCTAGGTACGTCACTTGCCAACCTGTCAATCAAGAAGTTCAACATTGTGGAAGAACAAATCTACACAATGAAGAAAATTTTCAAGGCCACACACTTGAAAAAGCGTAAGTTGAACTTAGTTGATTCCACTGAATTTGAACTTAGAGAATTGAATAAGGACGCTAAATAAGTTATGTTGGATTCCATCATCAACCATATCACCATTGAGCAAAAATTTGAGAAAAAAATGTTCGAGGATGAAGAATGTAAAAAGGTAAAATATCCTGCTAAAAATTTAAAAGTTCATTTTAAATCTCAACCAAAAAATCCTATCTATGTCCCCAACAATTTCCCTTCGCCATCACTGATTGTTATTGTAGAAACCCTTGTAGAGGAAGAATCACAATATATTGAAGAAAAAAAATTCAGGTCTTCCATTTTGGTCCCCCTTGTTCAGAAAGTAATGCTAGACTTCCCTTCCCAATATTTCCCCAAGTTCAAAAATATGTTGTCACATCACCCACTCTAGTAGCTATGACCCCACCAAAATTATAGCCACTAGATAGAAAATGTTTATCCTTGTAAGTTACAAGTGAAGCTGAAAAACCATTTAAACTACTGAGGCTCCCATGCAATGTTGGATATCATACTATAACGATGGAGAAAATTCCCCATGAGTCATATGATTTCGAAACCTTGGTGGCCACACCACCTACTGTTACCCAGTATATACCTATTCTGACCACTACTTAATTCATTTTTGAATTAGCCATATCACAAACCCCACCGACCACAACCAACATTTCGATAGTCCACACAAATCCAATTCCTCATATTTACCCTTGCTATCTTCAATTGCATTTGATTCAACTATCACAACCCCAATTTCAATCAAACATGTAGACCTAGCCTTGACTTTGCATATCTTGACATATTATTCTCCTATGCTACCTCTCATGTTGACCACCTCTACATCGACTGCAACCACATCTTTCACTACACCTTTAAACACCATTTCTCCTAGTACTTCATCCACACCTCCTCCATTGCTAGAAACTCAACAACTACCCCAAGGATAGGAAATAAAGGAATCAAATAAGAATAAAAAGAAAAGTCAAAAGAAGATTGACTTCCAGTTGGTCTCAGATTCCAAGGATAATGAATTAGATACATTACTTCATAGCATCCTCAAGGAAAATAAGAAACAATGGTCTAAGGGTAAAATGAAACTTCATGTTGTCTACGACAAACAACTTCAAGTACTTGGAACCTGTGATAGTATAATCCAATAGTTTACACCATCACTATGTGGTCCCCTAGATAAAAATCCATTAGATCAGACTGTTAGCCTTTTTGGGCCCTTAATAGCATTGTTAGAAGAAGTTGTCTCCCAAAAAAACTAGAAATATGAATAATACACCTCTTTCCTATTAGAAGAACAACACAAATTATTTTTGAGATGACACAACAAGTTACATGAGTATATAGTAGTTTCCAAACAAATAGCCACAATTTTGCATAATTGGTACTTGCACTATGGACATGTTTTTATAGACATGAGCAGAGTTCAAAACAACTTAGCACTTATTTTCCAATAGAAAATCTCTGTCCGCCTCACCATTCTACTAGACCTTGAGCAACAGATCAACATTGAGGAAAGCAAGCTCAAGGAGCTCCAAAACAAAACTGAGCATTGGTCCAAGTATGCTCATCCAACAGAGAATGAAGTTGATACTTGTTAAACCAGATGGATAAAATGATATCTAATGCAAATAATCAAAAGTTTCTCCTAGGGGAAGACTTGAAAAACATAAAACATGACCCGCTTGCAGAAAAAATTACCAAGCTCACTAATCTAATCACTTTCAACACAAAAATACAAATAATTTTACATGAATGGAATTATTTCTAGTCTAGACCCGTTGCCTCTTCTAGTTCCATTGTCGAAGCTTGAAGCATGAAAACCTAGTATACCATCTCATTGATGGACAAACAACCATCGTAAACATATTTTCTTACTCACCTCTTCTCTTCGGGATGAAGAAATATTTTGTTGTTGGGGGAGATGCTGGAGGAGCCTAGTCGACTGGCTAACTAGGTCCTCCAACCGACTATGGGTTGAGTTGGTTTATTCGTTTGGTTGTCGGAACGACCTGATAGTTGTAACTAAATAATTGTATGTAACAAGTATAAAATATGATGGTGAGCCGAAATCATGACATGTCTATTAATTTATCCCTTGTATACTATTCTACTATTCTAATATAAAGCAAGGTTATGTTTTCCCATCTACTCTTGCATCTATTATGGTTATAATCATGTGAATGATATATTTTACTTATATTATTTATTGTTGGTAACTATATAAACCCTCATAATACAATTGTAGTGACTAGTTAATTCCCCCCAGCATAATTTGCATTGGATGGGGACTAAGCTTAACATGATTTGTAGTGGCTAGTGGAACACCTCCTTGTGTTCGCATATTTTTCTTATTTTTTATCTTTCTATTCCTTTTAGATTCATGGTTACTAAGAGACATAATTTAGCCATATGAGGTAGAAGGAGGATAAACAGACTCCATTTGCAAAGAAGGAAAATGGTTTGGATGAAATTGACAAACATGGATCATTCAAAAAGTATCAAGATCATTCAGGACATTTGGTGTGGGAAGAAACCAAACTAGCAGCCCCATAGCGAAGTTACGAATATTTCCTTGCATAGGGGTCTCTTGGTTGGTATCCTCACGAGATTTATTCATACCTTAAATTCGAAAACAAAAAATATGATTCCTTCTACTTGGTAAAAAATTTACAATCAACAAACTTATATAAAATACTCTATATGGTATAGACAAGAAGACCCACTCTCCTAAAAATCAAACTAGGGTGGTTAGGTCATAAGTATTGGGTAAAATTATTGCTACTTAATTTACCTTCGATTTAATTATCAACCAGGACACGTAAACTTTGAGTTACTACACTACAAGGTAAAATGGTTTCAAGCTCATGCCTAGGGCGGCTTCAATCTACTCACACACAAAGAAAAATAATGTAGTTCATGAAACTAACTACTCTATTGAGCAACCAAGACCAAAAGTTGTTAAATATGATCTAAGGAAAAGAATCAACCTGCTAAGTACTGTTTACAATCCAAAATTTTATCAAATCCAATTAATGAAACCTACAGCAATTTCACACTACACTAATTGTTAATCTATTTTCCCAAAAGAGCAATCAAGCAATCAAATGGTTTGTTAAAGGAAATCCTACTTGTGCAGAGAAATCTTCAGCTCTCAAACCTACCTACAAAAGGAATGCTATTTGATCAATCTTAGTGGTCTTACACCTTTTTAACATAGCCTCTAAGACTGCACTCATCATCCATAAAGAATCTTATGCTAAGCACAATGGCTCTTCTTAACCCTAATTCATAAAAACACTTATCATTCGCAAATAATTACTAGAAATAAATTTGCATTTTTTCTAACTACAGACACAAATCCACTTGCATTCTATGTTCACAAAAATATATTGGAACTATTCAGACAAAACACATTTCACTCTCATGTATCTATCCTACGAGACTTATCTTCGAACCACAGGAAACAAACGCTATCAAATATTAATGAACTGTGCTTCTTCTCTTTAATTTCATTCAAGATTCTGAAATAAGCAAAGCATAACTCCAATCCTCTATATAACCAGTTG
This sequence comes from Pseudotsuga menziesii, assembly GCA_001517045.1. Classification (NCBI taxonomy): domain Eukaryota; kingdom Viridiplantae; phylum Streptophyta; class Pinopsida; order Pinales; family Pinaceae; genus Pseudotsuga; species Pseudotsuga menziesii. The sequence goes on along the minus strand of LPNX010712182.1, from coordinate 134,881 downwards.
GAAATGCTATCCTGAAAACCTTATGAACTACATAAAATTTTAAAACCTCTGTAAATTCTATAAACTTATAAAAATCTCTGCAAATTCAATAAATGCTGCAAATCCTTAAAACTCAACAAATCTTTGGAACACTGTGAAAGGTGGGCCCAGCCTTCAAATAACCAACGCTACACACAAATAACCAGAGGTGAAGGTGGGCCCAGCCTTCAAGGCCTCTAGATCTGAAGTTGGAGCTTTTAAAAATAAAACATAGCAGTCACTTAATTAGTTTGAAATCAAAGTTTTACAGGATATCATCTATGTCATCCTTCCAATGCTTTATACATGAATAGATGGATAATATCCATTCCAAAAAGCAGACATTCGTGCAACCACCCAGAAAACAACCAACACCAAAATATGGAAAAACCACATCTGTTCCAGAAAGGATTTCTCCACATTCGTTCAGAAATTTTGAAAATTGCTCATGGTTAGGGGTAAACGGGGCCATTTATGAAGTGGGTTTTGAACTGTTTTGAATAGTTCTCAACCAATTGCTCAGAAATTGAGCCCGAAATCAGGTTCCTGATTAATGACACGAATGCCATTGCCAGATTTATTGAGATTAAGGCCACGACTTCTGGAGGAAACAGAGCATTTGAATGATGACTGATAGCTCATAATCCATATTGAAATGACCAAGCATAAAGTACATGCATAGTTTTGGACAAATGAATCCCCCAAATATCTGAACCAATCAATACATGCTCAGTGAGTGCCGGAACAAGTGTCGGATCGAGCAACCAAAAGAACCATTGCGTGGGAAACAAGAGTTTGTCAATTGGTCAACATTTAATCAAAAGCTAAAGTTTCATTTATTAATTGAAACCCATCAAAATGATAAATAAAGTAATAAGAAATGTCAAGAATTCACCTGTTAAAGCATCTTAGAATGTTACCCTTGAAAACGCATATTCAAGCACAAAACAAAATAAAATAAAGTCAAATATACTTGATCTCATACAGCTTTGAACTAGGAATAGGGTACTAGACAGGCAAAAATAGGAGGTCATCATCTCCCCCAGACTGAAGACCTTGCATGTCCCAATGCAAGAAAGTTTTGCTTGAGGCATACAAAATTGAAAATCAAAATTGATGACCAAACTTTGGGTTAAATTCCAAAAATCGAAGATGAAGTGTTAAACAACACTTGTACTTGAGGAGGAGATGGAGCTATTTGCTGCTGTGCATTGATCAATTTTCCAAGCTGTTTGTCCTTTTTCCTTAACTGCTTCCTGAGACTACGATTTGATCCAGTAATGTCATCAACTAAGGTTTGCAAAGATGCTACTTTATCCTTCAAAACTGCATTTTCTTGTTTGACAAATCGGTCCAATATGTTCTTGCAATTGTTCAGTTAATTCTACTTTCCGTTGTTTGAAATATTCAATGCCTAGATTTGAAGAGATAACTGATTTTTTGACAGACCTGAGATCATATCTTGGTATTTGGTATGATAAGGAATGGAATGACAATGAAGAATCCTCCATATGATTTGACATTGAAGGACTAAAGTGAAAATTAACATGATAATAACCACATGCTTTTATAAATAAGGTAGACCAACTCATGGAAAGATTATATGCTAAGAAAAATAAGTTCAAGTGTTATATTTGCATGGAACATGCAATTTGATCTTAGGAAAGATTAAAATTTCGAAGAGGTAAGATCAAGGAAATTGGCAAAAAAAAATTTCACCTATTAAAATGATAATGTCATATATAAACAATCAATGTGGTAAACTAATTTAGGACACAAATTATTGTATAAAATGTGTCATTAACCAAAAAATGAAGTTTGCCATTATAAATTCTCTTTTTAATGGATGCCATCAAACATATTATAATATATAGGTGAATTTGATTATAAAATAAAAGGATTCATCTATATGAGACTGAGGAACCAATCATTAAGCCAATCAAAACAAATCAGCTTTAAAATTAACAGCTTTATAAAGTATAAATATTCAAGGGAAATCTCATATTATCTAGCTATTTTAAAATTAAAAATATACCTGGATTTCAGCAGTCAAACCTTAAGTAATGTTCTGAAAATTACCTCATCAATTTAGTTCACATAGTTGACAGATTTTCTAGTACCTTACCCATCACTTGTTTTAGCATTCTCATGGTTTAAATGCAGAAATATGCTCAAGTTTGCAAAGGTGGAAGGTTGCTGCCATCAAAATTGGAGATGCTGTAGGTAAAAATGCTCCATGGAAAAAATGAATAGCCTTCTTTTAAATTTCAGACTTCTGTAAGTTGAAGAAGAAAACTGGGGTTGACTAAAAAATTATGTTTTATCCAGCAGGTTCTTTGCACAATTTCCATTAATTATTGCTCATCCATCGAATTCAAAATGTGCAAGCAATCGAAAGTGACAGGCTTTGAAAGTAGATAATCGACCCTCACAAGTAATGAGCTTGGTGATAATTACTAAAGGATTGATAAATTCTTCTCTAATCCACAGTATTGAAAATTCTTTTTCACCCTTCACAGCCAGGAATTCAGGTTTTGTATTTTAGTAAATTAATGACATAACAATTAAAAATGGAAAACTAAACATAAGCAATGGTGTATGATTTATTGATATAAAATAATCAATAATATAAAGTAAAATTTTTGCCAAGGTGTATATGTCACTAAATTACTTACAAAGGAGAGCTGTCTTATCAACTCTATGGAATATAATGTGTTAAGGTAAATCCTCATAATTTCACCAATTTTTTAAATTAGAAAGATTCCTAGATTTTAACAGTAAAGATTACTCTAGCATTCTGAACATTACCTTTAAAATTCAATTTACTAGTTTTGCAGAACTTATTCCAATACCTAATCCAGTCTGAGTCTAGTATTTTCATGTCCAAACACAGAAGTATTTTCAAGCTTGCAAGGGTGGAAATGATTGCCAGTGGGGTGATGATGTTATAAGCAAGGGAAAATAACTGTCTTTCTTCAAAATGTCCAACTTTTGTGAGTTGAAAAGACAATTAAAACTGCCTGAAAAATTTGTTTTATCCAGCAGGCTCCTAGCACAGTTACCATTATTCAGTGGTTGCTTCTTCATCTGACCACACATAAACAAAGCTAAGTCATAAAACTATTCATTATTGTCAATAGAAAAATAGAATTAAAAACAGTCCATAGGCTATCAATCTCACTCTTGTATCTACTATTAAAAATATTCAAAACTTCAACCCATAAGCACAGACTTCTTCCTCTTTATCCATAGAGAACTTCTTCACCAAAATATGTGCCTTCTAAAAATGAGACAAGAGGAGTACCAAATGAGGCCCAAAATAGTGTACTAGCCAACTTGACTTAGCTTCACACAAGAAAGTTTGAGTGGCAAAAAAATAAAAATAAGGTTCACAGCTATGTTCATTGAATCGCTAAACGTTAGTACACTCTAGAGGCATAAACCTCTTCTATAATAAAGATCAGGTAACAAAGACTTAAAGCATCTGAAAATGATTATCGACTGGCTTATTACAAATAGTTCTCTTTAATTTTCATTTAACCCAAGATGGCTTCTCTTTAACATTTACACAGGTACATTGTTCACTCAGACAAGTATAAATGAGGCTTTTAAAAGAGATATCAGAGGCAGAACCCACTGCCAGCGAGCCTGTTTAGTACTCCGGTGGGGTAACTGTAATATCTAAGAAGCTTCTTCTCCAGGCAGAATGCCCCATTGCCAATAGGAATGTTCAGTACCCTGATGGGTTTTCCTGTTTATACCACAGGTCGGTACCCGCTGCTGGAGGACCTGTTCAGTATCTCGACGGGTTAACCTCTTACACCCTTTTTCTATCAGAGGCCCTTATCCCAAATTCATCTTAAAGATAAATTTTATGATTTGCTTATGCATAGATGAGTGGGGGAGCAGCTCTGAAAACCCTCTAGGAGTGGGATGGTATTAAAATTGGAAGAATGTTCTTGAAACATGCCTGTAAATATTTGTCCAAATGAACAACTAACCCCTATAACTGTATAAAGTGAAAAACATGAAGTGGCTGGACAAAAAAAATGTATATATATATATATATATAATGGAAGCCAATAGATAATAAGCAACAGACTGCTTAGTCCTGGAGACCATTCCCTATAATGGTTCCTGTCTGGATAATAACTCAATGTTCATAGCTGTTACTACTTGAAAAAAAAAATATCCTCATTCAATCCAGTGTGAAACCAAGTCAAATGGCACTAGTATCCCATGAGTTCATAAGTAAAAATCCCTTTTGAAGCTTAAATCAATAATGGAAACAGTGCTAGGTAGATAGGTACTTGTATGAATAAAGAGGACAAGTCTGAAAAAAAAAAAAAATTGAGCAGAACACACTTTCATTTACTTGACACAAGCATTCTAGTTACCCAGTGAAACCAAAAATATTCAAAGTGTTTCTCAGAAATTAATTCAAATTAACACAGTTCCTGAAAATTCTTTGTAAGAGGAATAAATGGTCTGAAGTAGGAAAGGTAACATAAAGACTTCCCTTTTAAAAATACCCTGAACCTCACCAAGAAAGTACTTGCATCATCTAAAAAGAACCTAATGATAAATAACTCCTGTACATATATAGAAAGAAACAATTTCATTGGATGTCACTTCAAGAAAGAGGGGGTGAAGAAGTCATTTCTTCACCTACCAGCTCTAGTTCAGATTGCTAACTCATATTACGAATGAATTCTTGCTTATAAAGAGGTTTATGATATACCTTCAACCGGTGTCCATTCCCACAAATGCAATCTGTTCATCATCAATTGATCTTATGTTTACAGAACCATTATTAAAAACAGTCACAATTTCATATTACCCTCTGGCATATTCCCTTTTTATAGGCTATGAGTTGCTCTTATAATAAATTTTCTGAAAGTATGGATTCGAGAGAAGGTATAATTTTTTGTTAAAGATCTTATCATTTTATTGAAAAAACAGAAAAACAACAAAGCTGCATTAATTTCTAAACTAAACATGCAACTTTTTTATTTATATACATATTTTCCTATTCTACCTAAGAAGAAAGAAAACATTTCTATTCAAGTATATGAATTCTTCCAATGTAACCAAGTGCGAAGTAAGATTAAAAATATACCTTTATCCACATATGAAAAATTTGTTGCAATGATTACCTGGATATGGAGAACCAACCGACTTACTTGCTTCTGCAACAAAAGGTGTTGAAGGAGGAAATGGTGTTGTAGTCTGGTTACCTCTTGGAACAAACTTTCAAAGTAGTCCTGGTACTCACCTTCCTTCATCATATCATGTATATTCCCTTATTTTGATTGATTGATTTCAGAAGTACATAGAGGATCTTCTAATACCTCCTCAATTTTAGGCTGCTTTCCATCGGATGTAATCCCCAAGTTGTCAATTTCCTCTGCAATTTGGTAAGGAAAATTGTTTTGTGGCTCTTGGGACTTTGGTTCATTTGTTATGTCAGGAGAGGTAGATAAACTCTTAACTACTGTCAGGATGTGTTCTACCTGATAAGAATAATTCCCAACTGCAGCTAGGATTTGAGAAAGTTTTCCCAAATTGATGGTTACTTCTGAATCCATTTTTGTCGGTTGTTTTGTTCATGTCTCGCACAAGGATTAGTGTCTGGGGCTCTTACAGCACCCAAGTTTTTATTTTTATTTGGTTTATATGTGTTTTAAATGATTCTAATCAAGACTATCTACCACTAAAAACATATTTACGCCAATAAAAAACACGCCGCTCTTGCATAAAATAAAACACTCTTGAAATTAAATTGTGGAAAGTAAACACACCCAAACTTGCAAAAATAAAAACACACTTGCATGAAATTAAATTGCAAGAAAGTAAACACGCCTTACAGGAAAGGTAAACACACTTTTGCAGCAAAATAAATCAAACATGTGAAAAAGAAAACACACTTACGAGAAGGAAACAACAAGGATTTGGGGCAACCCACTAAAGTGGATGCGTCAGCCTGTTACACCATGGGAATCCCATAGTGAATTCGTCTTTGCGTCTTATCGTTTCCCCTCCAACTTGTTGTGTAATGTAAAGGAAACCTATCTACCCCTATCTACCTGAACTTCACAGCCAACAAATTCGTAGAAAATGAGCAAAATACCAGCTTACCTTGGAGCGACTCCACGGCAACGGTGCCAAAATGTTGGGTAAAATTATTGCTACTTAATTTACCTTCTATTTAATTATCAACCAGGACATGTAAACTTTGAGTTACTACACTACAAGGTAAAATGGTTTCAAGCTCATGCCTAGGGCGGCTTCAATCTACTCACACACAAAGAAAAAGAATGTAGTTCATGAAACCAACTACTCTATTGAGCAACCAAGACCAAAAGTTGTTAAATCTGATCTAAGGAAAAGAATCAACCTGCTGAGTACTATTTACAATCCAAAAGTTTATCAAATCCAATTAATGAAACCTACAGCAATTTCACACTACACTAATTGTTAATCTATTTTCCCAAAAGAGCAATCAAGCAATCAAATGGTTCGCTAAAGGAAATCCTACTTGTGCAGAGAAATCTTCAACTCTCAAACCTGCCTACAAAAGGAATTCTCTTTGATCAATCTTAGTGGTCTTACACCTTTTTAACACAGCCTCTAAGACTGCACTTATCATCCATAAAGAATCTTATGCTAAGCACAATGGCTCTTCTTAACCCTAATTCATACAAACACTTATCATTCGCAAATAATTACTAGAAATAAATTTGGATTTTGGATAACTACAGACACAACTCCACTTGCATTCTATGTTCACAAAAATATATTGGAACTATTCAGACAAAACACATTTCACTCTCATTTATCTATCCTACGAGACTTATCTTCGAACCACAGGAAACAAACACTGTCAAATATTAATGAACTGTGCTTCTTCTCTTTAATTTCATTCAAGATTCTAAAATAAGCAAAGCATAACTCCAATCCTCTATATAACCAGTTGGAAATACTATCCTGAAAACCTTATAAACTCCATAAAATTTTAAAACCTCTGTAAATTCTATAAACTTATAAAAATCTTTGCAAATTCAATAAATGCTGCAAATCCTTAAAACTCAACAAATCTTTGAAACACTTTGAAAGCTTGTAAATTCTGTGACCTAAAAGAATTCTAGACAAGAAATTTAACCATTCAATAATCAGTATCAATTCTGGAAATGAAAGAAATCTGGAAATCTAAATTCAACATATCTCTCCACTCTCACTACTCTTCAAATCTCTATTCTACTGAATCGAACCTATAGACAAAGCTGGAAGTAACTATTTTATCTAAAGGTATTGAGTAATGCAATCAACCTTATCACACACATTTCAATGACATCAACTAACTTAATGTACGCATGTATTTCATTCCCAAATCACAAATTGTTAAAACTATTGGCATACATCCATAAAAACAGTATAACTTTACTTACAGCATTAAAAAACAATGCTACACACAAATAACCAAAGTTGAAGGTGGGCCCAGTCTTCAACGCCTCTAGATTTGAAGTTGGAGCTTTTAAAAATAAAACGTAGTAGTCACTTAATTAGTTTGAAATCAAAGTTTTATAGGATATCATCTCTGTCATCCTTCCAACGCTTTATACATGAATAGATTGATAAGATCCATCCCAAAAAGCAGACATTTGTGCAACCACCCAGAAAACGACCAACACCAAAATATGGAAAAACCACGTCTGTTCCGAAAAACATTTCTCCACATTCGTTCAGAAATTCTGAAAATGTCTCACGATTAGGGGTAAACGGGGCCATTTATGAAGTGGGTTTTGAACCGTTTTGAATAATTCTCAACCAATTGCTCAGAAATTGAGCCCAAAATCAGGTTCTTGATTAATGACGTGAATGCCATTGCTAGATTGCTTGAGATTAGGGCCATGACTTCTAGAGGAAATAGAGCATTTGAATGATGACCGATAGCTCATAATCCATACTGAAATGACCAAGCATAAATTCCATGCATAGTTTTGGACAAATGAATCCCCCAAATATCTGAACCAATCAATACATGCTCAGTGAGTGTCGGAACAAGTGTCAGATCGAGCAACCAGAAGAACCACTGCGTGGGAAACAAGAGTTTGTCAATTGGTCAGCATTTAATCAAAAGCTAAAGTTTCATTTATTAATTGAAACCCATCAAAATGATAAATAAAGTAATAAGAAATGTCAAGAATTCAACTATTAAAGCATCTTAGAATGTTACCCTTGAAAACACATGTTCAAGCACAAAACACAACAAAATAAAGTCAAATATACTTGATCTCATATAGCTTTGAACTAGGAATAGGGTGCTAGACAGGCAAAAATAGGAGGTCATCAATAAGTTAAATCATTAAAGAGTCAAACATGGGCCTTCCAAATGTCATATTAGGATAGTGACGACCTAATTAAAACTAGCGAAAGTGTGTCAAACATTTACAGTAACCCTCATGCAATAATCACCCAAGGTGCAAGTTGTAGAATATTCTTATGGCTTGTAAGAGATCATAATTAGATTTAGAAAACTAAGAACATAAATAATCTAAGAAATTTTACAAAGGAAAATAGAATAAGGAGAGTGAAGACAAAATCTTGAAGGAAAATACTAAAACTTTCATTTCATAATACAAAGAATGAACCATTGTTTTACATAAATCAATTTGAATTACTCCAAGAGGGAATTTGAATTGTTTTGTGATGCATGTATACCTATTTGGGATTAAATCAAAGATAACATTCCCTTAGTTAGACATGAAATATATCAATGATGTCTTAATAGTCTCACAACAAACCCAAATGAAAAATGGAATCTTGGTTTCCTCAAATCATGGGTCTAATCCATGCATAAGTCATGCATGACATGCATATTCTTGGAAGAATAAAGGAGGGAACGAAATCTCCTTGATTTGTAGATTTGAGTCCCTACAATCACTCTAGCAATTCAAACATGCAAGATAGGATCCTAAGTTAAGGTAAAAGGCCCTAAATTCAAGGAATGCACCCTCACATGCATAAATAACCCTAAAATCATGGAATGCACACTCACATGCCAAAAATAGTAGATTACAGCCTTGAATCTAGGGATGAAGCACTCCAATGGATCACTTGGTTAATTTGAGTCTAAATTGGACCAATAAGATCATCAAACCGCCCTCTAAAGTAATGAAATGAAATATTAATGCTAAGAAGAAGGTAAAAATGCTTTAACACCCTCCCATAATCCTAACTTGGTGAAGATAATGAATAAAAGAATGGGTCTTGTGCAAAGTGATGCCATATTAGGTACCCATGTACCCAAAAAAAATATTAATGAAGTGTGGAAAGAGGGAAAACCTTGTGGGATTCTCCCCCCTCGATGCTGAAAAAAAGGAGGATGATCAGAAGAATATTAGGAAATCTCCTTTAAATTATTCACCACAACTAAGAGTCCCCACAAGTGTTTGAACCATTGCTCTATGAAGGACTTGATTAAAATGTTTACTAATTGATCTGTTGATGGAGTGTATTACACTACATGTAGCACATGTGAATCCAAATATGGGTTTCCTATGTGTTAGAGAATCATACTACCTAGTACCATGGTCACATACACCTAGGCCACATTTTCATTTTTTTGGTACTTATTCCATATGGTCCAAACCTTGGTTATGTTGGCCAAGCAATGAATTTGGGGGTTTTGGACTCATTAATGCACCCAAGCACCCATATTTTATCATTCAGGAGACACATGCATCCGGATTTATGATAGTTCATTCCTTGGTGCACTCCCACTCCTTAAAAACAAGGAACCGGTTCGACCAGAGGCACCCATGCACTGTATATGAGTGTTTTTGTCTTTTTTGGACCATTTATTGCTTCCTAGAGCCACTCACCCATGCACTCTAGAATTCCTATCCTACCCGCATTTATGTCCTATCATGCTTCATCCATGTTCACATGGCCATTCGTGGTTGTTTGAGGTGGTTTGGGAGCTCATTGGTCCACCTAGGGTAGTTTGAGGTCAAACCTAATACTGGCACATGTATGCCTCCAATTTTCTTCCAAAGTATAATTATTTCACCTATTGTATTATAATGATGTTCATGGAATATTTACATATTGGATAGTAATAGAAACTTTAGTTATTTCCACTATTCCTATGTGTTAATTTTTCTCTTTTCACTATTTTTCTGCATAGTTTGTGAAATTCTTGAGTTGTGAGGATTCCCTTGGCTCCTAGATATTGTTGTGTATCTTTTTTTAACATGGTATCATAACTCTTTGGAGATTCAAGTTAAATTCAAAAAGTTTGAGTTGCAATCTAGGGAATCCTTAAGAAAAATTCGAGTGTTTGCAATGAAGGTAGTTCCAGTGTTTTTGTCACTAAGTCGCAAGAAATAATGGAGCAGAGTCATGTCTTTCTTACCGCATTCAATTATTTTGAGTGGAAGGCCGAAATGGTGATACATATTAGGTTGAAATTCCCATGGGAGTTTCATTCAATGAACTTGTTGTCTAGCATGATCGTTCACAGGATATTAAAGAATATCCCTAATTTCACTAAATATTGGAAAATTCCTCCTTACATTGTATTGTTGAACACCCCTCCCAATATACCTTTCCAATTAAGAAAACCCCTAGTTTCAACATATATTTTAGGTATCCATTTTTATCAACCCATTCTTAATACCCCCTTTATATCATATTATCAAGTTGTAACAAGAAGGAGCACGAATGTATCTTGGGATAAGCAAACATTATGCTAAATAAAATAATAGAATAATGCTAATAATGATCTCACCAGGATTGCAAGGGTGGATGATCAATTTATAGCACTGGATAATGGAATACCCAACAAAATAGTAATGGGGAGTTAAATTCAACCCAATAAAGAGATCAATGTAACAAAAAATGTCAAATACTAATATTCTAATAGTCAGTGTAATTTGTAGAAAATATGAGAATTTCAAATGTTTCACACCACATCCTACCAATCTACCAATTTTATATCATGTAAATACAAGTATAGCCATAGAGATCTCATGTTTTATATAAGCTTAATAAATTAAATTCCATAAAAATGCAAAATTTAAAACCATTCATGGATGTATTTCCCTACCTTCCTATCAAAACAAACATCATTGATGTTTAAACTCAAATGGACATATAAAAAATCCTCTTCCTTTCCAGTAACTCCTTATGATCATGTGAATAACTTGGATTAGGTCATTCATAAGATGCAATGAATTGCCTCCACTTCCTCTACATTTATTATTGCAAGCAAGGGAATTAACAACATTTAGTTACCTTTTCTTGGGTTATACCTATTTTTTTTCCTTTACATGAGAGGGAAAAATATCCATAGTTAAGTTTCAAGCATGCAATAGTTATAATGATACACAAATGGTGAAACATAAATGATACCATTTCATGCTAGAGATAACACATAGGCTATGTAAATAAGGATTTAGATTTTCACCAATGTTCATGTCAGTTATAATACAATATCAAGATATATACCTTGCATATAATAATTGAAATTAAAATTATGAACGAGACAAATATAACTCAATCTAACAACTATTCCTACCTAGAAATGCGAAAATGTTAAAGAAGAATACAAAAAATTGAAATAAATAATTATTTAAGAAATATTGATCTAGATTTTCTTGTTTCTAGTGAGCCAAGAAATATTGATGTCACTTTTCTTGGTTGTTGTGGAGAAAGGTTTGATTGAATATTAATACCCACCAAAAACCCAACCTAAAAGATCATTCTAAAAAGAATACTTTATAAGTTTAGTGATTTGGAGGTATAAATCCAACCCATAATTTGGAGGTTATTTCTTAGCAAAATTTAGGACTAATATGGATCCATCCCATGATTTGGAGGTATGAATCTAGCCCGTGATTGGGAGGTAGTTCCTTAGCAAAAAATATGACTAATATGAATCCAACACGTGATTTGGAGGTTTGAATTGATCCCATGACTTGGAGGTATGAATCCATCCCATGATTTGTAAGTTATTCCTCATCCAACCCAGTTAAAATAACCCCAATATTTATATTACTATGTCAAATTAAGACAATGAAAGAGAAGATATTTGAGAAAATCCCTGTCGCAGCTACAAATTTCCATCAGTGCAACGCAACAATCCACCATTGGATGGAATGTTACAACATCAGGGGAGAATTAGATGACGAATACTTGCTTGACATAAAAATACCTGAGTTGGAAGGTATGTGTATAGTGGAAGGATTTGGATCTTCTAGCAACCAATTTCTAAGTCCACTTAAAATTAAGAAAGTAAATATTGTCTCGCATGAAAATCCAAAGTTCGCCAATATTGGATATTATTGGGATGATGATATTGTAGGTAATATCACTGACTTATTGCATGAGTTTCTGGAACTATTGTTAACACCCAAAAATGGTTAACTACCTCATCTACCCCACTACGTGGCTCATTTGTCCATTTGCCTACCATATTTCCCTGAAAATCCCACTAAAAGCCTCCAAAAGGCCTAAAATGCCTCCAAAAGGCCAAAAAACCCCTTTTTTCCTCCAAAAATGTCCAAAATTCCTCTAAAATAGCAAAATCCCCAAAAGGGAAGAAAAAATATAAAATAATGAGGAAAAGGAGGAAAAAACCCTAAACAAGCTGCCCTAAACCATATGGTTTCCAAAACCATGGGCCAGCACTCCACCACTAAAAAACTATAAATAAGTGGTGGAGACCCCTCATTTGATAATCCACAATCAAAAGCATCCTGCCTCTACCGAAATTATTCTCGAAACCCTAGCTTACCAACAAGCCATTTTCACCATTGAGAACCTTTTTGGCCCATTTCCACCACCGAAAAAGGAAAAGAAGCAGCTTGGAGCTCGGAGCCACCGACATCGGACCAGCGCAACGGACTCCATCAACCTCCTCATTGGAGGTAACATAAATAAAATCACTATTACACATTTCTTTACTGTTCTTACTTCATATTGTTTATTTACTTTTACTGCTTTAGTTTAGTTTTATTTTTGTTTACATTATTGAACTGCTACTAAGGATTCCAGATTCCTTAGTAGGTGCTCATTCGCACAAGCTAGGGTGAAAACCCTAGCTACAGTTTTGGCGACTCCGCTGTCTCTTTTTAATTTTTATTTTTATTTTTCCGTACTGTACTTTTGTTTGTCGTTTTCGGCCGCCGAAAACCGTGCTTTTTTCTTCCGCAGCCGCGGCCCAA
>LPNX010712182.1:5936-115998 GCA_001517045.1 Pseudotsuga menziesii | reverse complement strand
GACTCCTTAAAATTGAAAGCAACCACGAGCATGAACTGTCATGGGCTCAGAAAATCCACATGCCAGTACCATCTTATATCCCCACTTCTTCTAGTTCACCAACCCAGGAATAAGTCCCCCCGCGCTTCTTAGCGCTGTGATCAATCCACTTGGCAGCACCTCCAATCAGGTCGCCTTTGTTCAGAGTATTCTGCAGTCTCCTACCATGTTACCACCGCTTGAGTCTCTCTCAGCCCAGTGAACTGCCCAGATCCCTTACAGCTATGATCCCTTTACCACCAATCAGTTTCATGTGCTGCCCGATCATCCCCGCCATCATACTCTGAATAACGGAAGTTTGAGCCCACCCACTCTACTCGCCCAGTTAGTCCCACCAGTTTATCACTCTTACCATCAGTACTATCACAGTTCGGTTTTGCACCTCGCGCTCCTGTCAAGGAAACATCATTGCCTTGATAGTTGCAGGTCTCCCTCTGTCGACGACAGCTCCTCTATTCCAGAGGATAGACCCAGAGGCCCCTGCGCCTTGGACCCATCACCATCTGTGGTGAGTGCCTATGGACCATTTTGGGAGGAATCATTATTGCCTCTCCGAATGGTTGTTTCTCACATGTTCGACTTCAGCACCTTAATCGCATCGTTGAGAATCGCGCAGGATTTATACCCTTTCCATTCTGTGTCGAAGACCCCGGATTTCCCCCCGACTCTAGCACATTGGTGAGTCACTTCGGAACGCCCAGTTATATGTTCCCGTGGATGTCCGGGCTGCGTTGGCGATTGTATTCGGAAGCCATTCAGTTCTATGCTTCTTTGAGTACCCAGATCAGTGTACCATTACGAGTGTGACCCTTGTCACTCTGATCCAGCAGCACATCAGTTCCTTCAGAACCACATTCAGTAGCACTGCTGCCATTCCAGTGTATCAGTTTTTCCTCTCAGACATAGTCAGCTCAGCAGTATGTTCCAGATTTGTGTCCCTTCCGGACCCTCATGATATGCACAGTGATTATCTACTCCAGGTCTTTCATTTTGGGCCTTACTAATGATTGTTATGCATCTTGATACGAGCATGGGAATGCCCACCTCGTCCATCTATTGAGATACTTTTCCTCATTCAGTATTTGAGGACCATTTATACTGTTATGTTATATTCTGATACGAGCATGGGAATGCCCGCCTCGTCCATATTATCAGATGATCCCTCATCCATTATTGAGGTTATGTACTTTTCAGTCCTTGCAGGTGGTTCGAGATCGGTGTCCCAGACTTCAGTTGCTTCCTTCCTTTCTCCACACCCCAACACAAACCAAATATGACTCATGATGTCCATCGGCCATACGATGAGCTCCTGCCCTCGCACATCAGGGGGCAATCTGTTAACACCCAAAAATGGTTAACTACCTCATCTACCCCACTACGTGGCTCATTTGTCCATTTGCCTACCATATTTCCCTGAAAATCCCACTAAAAGCCTCCAAAAGGCCTAAAATGCCTCCAAAAGGCCAAAAAACCCCTTTTTTCCTCCAAAAATGTCCAAAATTCCTCTAAAATAGCAAAATCCCCAAAAGGGAAGAAAAAATATAAAATAATGAGGAAAAGGAGGAAAAAACCCTAAACAAGCTGCCCTAAACCATATGGTTTCCAAAACCATGGGCTAGCACTCCACCACTAAAAAACTATAAATAAGTGGTGGAGACCCCTCATTTGATAATCCACAGTCAAAAGCATCCTGCCTCTGCCGAAATTATTCTCGAAACCCTAGCTTACCAACAAGCCATTTTCACCATTGAGAACCTTTTTGGCCCATTTCCACCACCGGAAAAGGAAAAGAAGCAGCTTGGAGCTCGGAGCCACCGACATCGGACCAGCGCAACGGGCTCCATCAACCTCCTCATTGGAGGTAACATAAATAAAATCACTATTACACATTTCTTTACTGTTCTTACTTCATATTGTTTATTTACTTTTACTGCTTTAGTTTAGTTTTATTTTTGTTTACATTATTGAACTGCTACTAAGGATTCCATATTCCTTAGTAGGTGCTCATTCGCACAAGCTAGGGTGAAAACCCTAGCTACAACTATTACCTACAAAGTTTTCAAAGATGAAAGGAATAGTTAGAGAGCTTGGTGAAATGAAGATACCTGTGAGGCTCGACGCGAAAACCAGTTAAGCGACAACCATACAGATTGAATCCACAATACAAAGAAAAGGTTAAGGATGAATTGGATCGAATGCTAGAGGTAGGTGTTATAGAACCTATCGAGGAATCAAAGTGGATTATCCCAATTGTAGTATAGAACAAGAATACCTTAGGTGAAGTAAGAATTTGTGTCGACTTGAGAAAGTTGAATGATGCTTGTTTACACAACCCGTTTTCAACTCCATTTACAGATGAGGTACTAGATAATATCAGAGGGAAAGAGATCTAGTCTTTCATTGATGAATTTTCTTGCTATTTTCATATCAAAATTGCAAAGGAGGACTGACATAAGACTAAATTTGCAACATAGTAGGGATGTTTCCAGTATACAGTAATGCCCTTTGGACTTAAGAATGTTCTTGCGATTTTTTCTAGAATCATAGTGGAAGACTTTAAAGGTTTTATACCCAAATTTATTGAAGTCTACTTTGATGATTGGAAAATATTTGGGCTCATAAAATACCATATAGAGATCTTGAGAATGATATTGGAATGTTGTTCCCAGTATCAAATTTCCATCAATTTAAATAAATGTATCTTTCACGCACCTTTTGGAGCTTTGTTGGGCCATGTGGTCTATCGTGACAAAATTTTGGTTGACGCAGCCAAAATTACGATCAACCTCAACCTACCACCACCTACTATAGTTAAACAGTTAAGAGAAACACTAGGACACACTGTATACTATAGGAAATTTACCGAAGGATATGCAAAGGTGACTGCTTCGGTTGAAAAATTGTTGAAAAAAGATACTAAGTTTCAATGGACAATAGACTGACAAGAAAGTCTAGAAACGTTGAAGAACAAGATGGCTACTGCTCCAATACTTGTGTTTTGAGACTGGGAAAAAGAGTTCAACGTTCATGTCAATGCATCATCTCTTGCGCTCGTCATGGTACTGACACATCCTGGTGAAGGATTGATTGATAATCCTATTTTCTTTGCTAGAATAAAATTGTCATCCGTAGAGAAGAATTATACCATGATGGAAAGAGAAGGGCTAGTGATGGTATATGTACTACATTAATTGAGACACTATTTGTTGAGAAGACGGTTCAATATGTACACTAACCATTATGTATTGAAATACATGGTCAATAACCCAGTGTTGGGGGGAATATCTTTCGGTGGCTTCTCCTCTTCCAAGAATTTGATTTTGAGATAATTGTTAAACCTGGTCGATTGAATTTGGGGCCAGGCCATCTTTTGAGGATCGAAAGTGGAGAAGAAACTACTAGTATGGAAGATAATATTCCTGATGTGAAGCTGTTTGCGATAACCATGGTTGATGATAAGTACCAAGACATCATATAATTTTAAGTATAGTTTATGCACCAGCTGAATTCACCACTACATGGAAGAAGGAATTGGCTATACATGTTGTAGATTTCCCATTCATCATTGGACACTTGTATAAGATGGGTCATGATGAGATTCTTCAGTGTTGGGTTTTGGAGCACAAGCGCTCGATGATATTAAATGAAGCACACATTGGTGTTGCAGGAGGCCACTATGCAAGAAAAGATACAGTACACAAGATTTTGCAAGTAGGGTTATGGTGGCCCACCATGTGTTAGGATATTTAGACACTTAGGAGTTAGTTAAGATCAACTTGTGTAATATATCTGTTAGGTAAAAGTGTGTTTCTTTAGTATGCATTAGTATGCATTTGTAAATATTCTAATCTGATGGTCACAATATGTTCTAGACATAGAGTGATCAGATGGTTCAACTTCTCTTAGATCATACCTACCATTGATCTATGGCTTAACACCAGATTGGTCTATGATCTCTATTTAAAGAGCATAAAGGGTCCTTGTCTAGGTGATCGATTATGAGAAGCTCATGTAACTTTCTTTCTTTTGCATAATAAATTGCTCCAAGTAGCTATTTGGTTGGGGCTGTGGATTGTTTCCCTCTCAAGGGTTTTAACCATGTGATAAACATCGGTGTGTTGATCTATGATCTATTTATGTGAAGTGGTTGTTCAACGTGTTCTATCTTTTGGGATGACCCTGTGTACCCGAACATGGTATCAGATCTTTTATGAAGAGCCGCTTTCGGTTTTGATTAAGATCTGGAACCGATGTTGTTGAAACTTTGAAAGGGTTTGTGGTTCTGAATTTTCTATTCATTTTTGGCCTGTGGGAGATGTTCCATTGCGTTTGAAGCACTGTTTCCATTTGGAAATAGTTTTCGTTTCACTGAAAAACCATTTCCATTTGTTCCAGAAACACCAATTTCGACAAATCTAAAGGTATAATGTTATAGTGACGGATTTGTTTTTTTTTTTAATATCTCATATCTTATCAGTTTTATTATTAGATCTTTTTTTGTTTTAGTCTCGGAGCATTGCCATCCCTGACTGCATATGCTCTTTGTCATGCACCTTGCGCAATCGTGGGGAATCAGAAACAGTAAGGGAAAATTTATTTTTTCTTGTCTTCTCGGCTACATATGTTCTTTGCTGTACACCTTGTGCGATCACGACAAATCAGAAACAATGAGAAAAATTGAAAACATAGACTTTTCGGGTAAGCTAACCAAGATCTAACCCCATTGTGTGGAAAAAGTTTTTTTTCTTTTTGTTTTTCGTTTTTTTTGTGATTTGCAGAGAAAAAAGGCAAGCACGGAGAACGAAAAAAAAATCCCCCTTCCTCTTTCCATTCTTTTACATACCTTCAAAACTTAGCTCACTTGGTCCAAAGTTGCTTTAATCCTTAATAGGTCTTGAGTTCAAGTCTTATTAAGCTACTTTTTAGTGGATGCAATTTCTATTTTCAAGTTACTTTATTGTAAAAGTGCATCTCACATAAATAAAATAAAATAAAAAGTGAGTCACTTAAGTCTTTTAATTTATTGCCACACTATTTAAAAGTAACATTATTGTAAAAGTGAACTTCACTTATTCTACAAAAGTGATTCACTTCAAAGCAACTTTATTGTAAAGTGATTGTCAAAGGTTGATCTTGGGAAGAGGGGGGTTCTTTTTTTTAGTTGGCCAAGTTAATATCTACCACATCACTATTGGGGACATCTTCAACATTTTCTTTGATCAAGCATAACTTCATCATCCAGAATTAGTTTTCAGTGCCATTTTTTTTTAAACTGCATATTTTTTTTGAGATCTTTGCAACCAGACAGTTAGTTTCTATTTTTTCATCCATTATTTTATAGTATGGCCACCCCTTGTGATATTATACTTACAAGTTCTAACTATTTCTGAAGGAAATCTCGTATGGAGGATGTTCTATAAAGTAGGGGACTTTTCGGGATAACCTCAGGGAAAGAAACAGAACCCACTAATGATGATAATAAAATTAAATGGGAAAATAGATGTGATGAAGCTATTGGATTGATTGGGATGTCAATCTCTACTGATTTGCAATTCCACATATCTAGAATTGATGAACCTGATAAATATTGGGAAAAGTTGGAATCCGTGTTTGGTAAACACAATGAAATTCGGGGTCATCAACTTGAGAATGAGTTGCTTTCCTTGAATCAAAATGATTTTTCATGCATTCAAGACTATTTATCTAAGTATAAAACTCTTGGACTTTTATGTGGAGAATGCAAGATTAAGAAATAAGACAAACAATGTATTTATCATATTCTTTCCAAACTCAAACCTGCATATTCTGTTTTTGTATCTACATTCTACTCCATGAAAGAATCCGTGAATGCAACTAGCTATCAAGAGCCTAGTCTTGAATCCTTTTGTGATTCCTTAATTAGAGAGCAAGATAAGCTCATTCATCTTGGAATAATTAACAATGCAGATACATCTAGGAAAACCTTATTGTCCCAATAGAAAAAAAAGTCCAACCCTCCCAAGAAACAGAATTTTCACAATAATAAGCCAAACAAAAAGGGTCTCAAACCCTCTCAGTCAGCTCCTTCTTTAAAAAATAACAAAGGATCCAAGCGAAAAGGAAAGAATACTGAGCGTCATTGCAATTATTGTGGGAAAGATAATCATGATGAATCTAATTGTTTCAAGAAGATGGAAGCCTTGGAAGCAGCAATGAAGAAGCACCACATCATCATAGATTCATCTTCAGAATCTAAATCTCATGGACATGCACTTTGTGCTTCTAGTTACTCTTATACTGCATCTTTGTCTTCTACTTCAAATGAATGGCTTATTGATTCTGGAGCATCTTATCATATGGCTAAGAATCAAGCCATATTTCTACTATGCATGAATGTAACACCAAACAAATATTTGTTGGTGATGATAGATCTCTAAGTGTTGTAGGATCTGGAACAGTTCTAGTAGAAAATGGTTATTCAGTGATGTACTATGTGTTCCAAAAATTTCCTGCAATTTGTTATCAGTCTATCAAATTACTCATTCAGGTGAAGGTAAAATTGTGACTTTTACACCTCACCAAGTTTTAATCAAGGATTTTAAAAATCCTCAAAATGTCCTTGCTATTGGAACTATTGATGATATTACTAGGTTGTACAAATTTAACAACTTTGGGTCATCACCTTTTCCTTCCTTTTTTGTTGCTCATAGTGATAACTTGAGCAAACTTTGGCATGAGCGATTTGGTCACTTAAATTATCACTCATTGCAACAACTATGTAAAGACAATATGGTGATTGGTCTTCCAATGGTATCTTCCAAGGATGGTGTTTGTTCCGGTTGTGTACTCGGAAAACATCATCGGGACAATTTTGACAAACGTACCTCTTGGCACGCCTCAGTTCCTTTGGAGCTTGTGCATAGTGACTTATGTGGTCCTCTTCCATCTGCTTCCTTTTCTGGTTTCAGATATTTCTTAACTTTCATTGATGACTACTCCATATGTACTTGGGTTTACTTCCTAAAACTTAAGAGCGAAGTATTTAACATGTTTTTGGCCTACAAGGCCCTTGTTGAAAAACAATCTGGCCATCAAATTATAAAGTTAAGATCTCACAATGGAGGAGAATATGTTAACAACAATTTCACTACTTTCTGCACTGAACAAGGAATCCAACAATAGCACGTTGTTCCGCATACACCTCAACAAAATGGTGTAGTTGAACGAAAGAACCGCACTTTAAAAGAAATGGCTAATTGTATGATCCAATCTAAGGGACTAAGTCTTCAATATTGGGCTGAGGCCATAAATTGTGCAAATTACATAGTTAATTGCACACCCACTAAAGTTTTACAAGGTATAACACTAGAAGAAGCATGGAGTAAAATTAAACCAGATGTAAGTCACTTTCGTGTGTTTGGTTGTGAAGCATGGGCCCACATTCTGGATGAAAAACAGAAAGCATTGCAGCCTAAAAGTGAAATGTGCATATTTGTTGGATATTCTGAAGATGTAAAAGGTTATAGACTTCTTTAGCCCCATTCACATGATATAATCATTAGAAGAGATGTTAAATTTGATGAAAATATCTTAGCCCATGAGCCTAACTTGGCGGGTGTTCTATCTTTGGCCTGCGATCTTGATTTGGCGATTGTTCCTTCTTCTTCTTATTCCAACTTCCTTGATAGGTTTCCAACTCCAGTTTCTGATGGTGATAGTGAGGATGAAAATCCACCTCTACCTGCTCATGTTCCTCCAATTGCACCAGCACCAATACTTCCTCAATGGGTCCGTTCAACATGTGAAGTAGCTGGTGATCTTGCCGATGATCCTAGAGATCAACGTTGAACACATTCTTAGTTTCAACAAGCCTCTTCTCTTTTAGCTCAAGTTTCTAAGAATCATGATCCAAAAACTTTTGCAAAATCTTCAGGAAATCCAGATTGGGATGTAGCTATGGATGAAGAATATCGTTCCTTAATGGCAAACGATACTTGCTATCTTGTTCCTCTTCCAAAATTAAGAAAACTTGTCATATGTAAATGGATCTATAGAACTAAGATTGCATCAGATGGAAGTGTTGAAAGAATTAAGGCAAGGTTAGTTGCCAATGTTTTTTCCCAAGTTGAAGTGATTGACTACAATGAAACCTTTGCCCATGTAGAAAAAATGAACTCCATCCGCCTTGTTCTTTCCCTTGCAGCCTTACATAACTGGGAAGTCCATCAAATGGATGTCAAGTCTACCTTCTTACATGGTGATTTACATGAGGAAGTTTACATGGAAAAACCTCCTGGATATGTTCAGAATAACTCTAGCCCTGTTTGTCTCCTTAAGAAATCCTTATATGGCCTTAAGCAAGCTCCTAGAGCCCGGTATGCCAAAATGGATAGCTTTCTCCTTGATATTGGTTTTTCTAGATGCCATTCTAACCCCAATGTCTATACCAAGAAAGTAGGAAACCATCTCATCATGTGTTCTTTATGTTGATGATCTTATCCTTACTGGTAGTGACCCTAAACTTATAACCCATGTGAAATCCAGTCTTAAGAAAAATTTTGAAATGTCAGACTTATGACATTTTCATTATTTTCTTGGTCTCCAAGTCTTGCAAACCAAAGAAGGAATCTTTCCTTCCCAGTCTAAGTATGCTTGTGGCCTACTTCGTCGCTTCCACATGGAAGATTGTAAACCAACCCCTTCTCCCTTCTAGTCTGGAGTCAAACTTTCTGCCACTTGTACTTCCCCTGAAGTAGATCCCACCTTGTATTTTCAACTTGTTGGTAGTCTTTTATACTTGACTCATTCCCATCCTTACCTTTCCTTTGCCGTTGGTTGTGTTGTGCATTATATGCAAAATCCTCATGAAAGTCACTAGAAAGCAGCAAAAAGAATACTTTGATATATTCAAGGTACAATTCAGTTTGGGATTCATTACAGTACAGGGTGGAAACCTTTGTTGGTTGGTTTCACTGATTCAGATTGGGTTGGTGATCCTGATGATCGAAAGTCTATTGCAGGTTATGTTTTAAGTCTGGGATCTGGACCTGTCACTTGGGCCTGTAAGAAACAACAAGCTCTTGCTCTTTCTTCAGCAGAAGCAGAATATCGAGCCGCAGTTAATGCTAGTCAGGAAGCTTTATGGCTTCAACATATCCTTTCAGAGTTTGGATTCAAGTAGCAGCAACCTAATCCACTTTGGTTCGACAATCAAAGTGCCATCAAGCTTGCCAAAGATCCAATTCTACATCAGCGCAGCAAACACATTGAGCTACACATGCACTTCATCAGAAATATTGTTCATGATAGTGTTATTAAAGTTTTCTATTGTGCTACAGATGATCAAGTTGCAGACATCTTCACCAAGTCTCTTACAGAAGCGAAGTTTTCTAAATTTCGGTCTATGTTAGGAGTTAAAGAATGTGTCCTTAAGGGGGGATAGGCTCTAATGCCTCCTTTCTTCTCCTAATAGTGTCACTTTTGTAAATCCTTCAATCATATCCCAATTTGTTCTTAAGGGGGGATGTTAGGATATTTAGACACTTAGGAGTTAGTTAAGGTCAACTTGTGTAATATATCCGTTAGGTAAAAGTTTGTTTCTTTAGTATGCATTAGTATGCATTTGTAAATTTTCTAATCCGATGGTCACGATATGTTCTAGACATAGAGTGATCCAATGGTTCAACTTCTCTTAGATCATACCTACCTTGGATCCGTGGCTTAACACTCGATTGGTCTATGATCTCTATTTAAATAGCATAGAGGGTCCTTGGCTAGTTGATCGATTATGAGAAGCTCATGTAACTTTCTTTCTTTTGCATAATAAATTGCTCCAAGTAGCTATTTGTCTGGGGCCATGGATTGTTTCCCTCTCGAGGGTTTAAAACATGTGACAAACATCAGTGTGTTAATCTGTGATCTATTTATGTAAAGCGGTTGCTCAAGGTGTTCAGTATTTTGGAAGTACCCTATGTACCCAAACACCATGCATGCTGACGCCCGGGATTATTGTCGTGGCTGTGATGTTTGCCATAGTATTTTTTAAGGATTCTAATATTATACGTAAGTATAGTATTCTAGGTGATTGCTTTGGATTGAAAAAAAACATGTTTATATATAGGTAGATGAATATTAAATATGAAACATAAAATTAACACTGAAATGTGTAAATTTTGGTGAATATTATGATAAAAAACATATTTCATGTAAATATAGGTGATATTAGACACTAAAAATGACCAAAGAGTGAGTTTATTTTTTGAGAAAAACTCAAACAAATAGCCAATTGACGAAATTTTGCCCCTAAAAATTACCCTAATGTCTGCCAAAGGACTGGAAATCCTTTCTGAAGAGAGGAAATTCCATTGGTACCGCATATAACATTGAAGCAATTTGATAAATGGTCCATTGATTTTGTAGGACCTATCATTCCAACGAGGAAGCGTATGGGAGCACGATATATTATCACTATGACTGATTACTTAACCAGATGGAATGAAGTACCACCAGTAAAATATTGTATTGATGCAACTACTACAAAGTTTCTATTTGAAAATATTGTGACAATATTCGGGTTCTCAAATATTTTAATCAATGATCAACGTATGCATTTTGTTAATTAATTTATTGAAGAATTGGCAGAGGAATTTCATATCCAGGATAGAAGGAAAACTCCATATCAACAACAAGAAAATGGAGCAGTGGAAGCATTCAACAAATTTATAGAAAACACATTGAAAAAGGTTTGTAATGCCTGAAGATATGAATGGGACTTGAAGATTTGTCTAGTATTATGGGAATATTGCACGAAATGCAAGAATTTGATAGGATAAACTCCGTTTCGGTTGGTGTAAAGGAAATAAGTTATCATGTGTATGGATTACATTGTACATATTCTAAGAATTACTGCAATCATTGAAATGATAGATGTTGATGTTGTCAAAGATAGATTACTTCAACTAGTATAGTTGGAATAAGAATGTTTTGTCACAGGGTTTCATCAAAACGTTGAAAAGAAAAGACATAAGGTATGGCATGATCGACACATTAAGAACAAGTAGTTTCAAGTTAGAGGTATCGTTCTTATGTATGATAGAAAATTATTCAAGCAACCATGGAATTTAAAAACTCATTGGTTAGGACCGTACACTATCAAAGAGATCATTGATGGAGGAGCAGTGAAACAACAAAAATTAGATGGGACAAAAATTGAAGGGGCGGTGAATGGAAGTTGACTGAAACAATATTATGATAGTTGCAACTTGGTCACATACAAAAATAAATAAAAAATATAAATAAATAAATAAAAGATATAAAAGAAAGAAAGATGAGCCAAAATTTATTGTTGCAGACTGCTAGTCTGTTGTAGGAAGGAGTAAAGTTTCACCGACTTGGCATCTGGTGAAGGTAAAAATGTTGAGCGAAGACACTTGGTATAAGGCAAGAAAGGAACCCTATTGAAGGAAGATATTAGGTTGCAAGGACTGCGCCACTGTTGTAAGAAAGGTCATTTATCAAACATAAAAATAAATTTGCAAGGAGTGTGACATTGTCTCATGAGATACTTTAATCCTGGATGTCACGGGCTAGAGGTCACATCTAGCATGATGCCAATAACTACCACTTGAAGTGACATGTAATTGGTGGGAAACATAAAATTTTCCTTAAATGAGTTGGATGGTACGCCCATGTTTCTGAAAGGATGGATTCCTTTCTATTAATTTCTCGCGCTTGTGAGAAACATATATGGAAAATTGTCACACACTATCATCCTTTATGACCAAGTTCATTTCATTCTATTACAAGAGAGAAGAGTTGTTTTTGTCTGCAACCTTGAGAGCCGAAGTGAATTGTTTGTAGCATGGCCATTTCCATGTCCAAGACCAGTATAGTTGTTGAATCTGATTTTGAGCCTCCATCACCTATGATAGTCATGAAGGATACTGTTGGTTATGTTCCACCACAGGAAGAGGTTCCTCCAGCTATTGTATTGAATGCACTAGTAGTTGCACAGGCCACACTAGGTGGTGCACAGACTGCATCATCTATTGAACATACCGCTCTAGTTGGGGAGATGGATTGAGTTAGTTCATTTGGAAAAGTGCAGGCAGACAGACCAGGTCTATCTAGAACCACATGGGGCAAGCACGCTAGTAACCAAAAGAGGAAGTGAAAATCATCGATAACCTAGTGCCACCCCTACCGAATGATGAATATACTGAGACAAAAAATTTCTTCCACCTTACATGCCACCCAGACGCAGTGATGCACCGAAAGTTAAAATCCAAAAGTGAACAGGAGCCCCGCTGATAGCACCATTGGTGCTGAAATGAGTAAAGGTTTCAAATAATATCTTTTCGAACCTATGGAAGTTATCCTTTTCCAACCATGAAATAAATAAGAAGAAATTCCTAGATTGCAATAGCTATATGGTGATTATGCAAGACACATCAGAAGTGTCAAAGAGATTTGTCCCAATTGAGTGGGATAGAGGACTGGAGCAGTCTGACATACTATTGTTGCTATATATGCCACATCTTGGCTGCAACATACCGATGAATACTTGTGTTAAGCAATTGTTGGTATTCTTTCATGGTGGTTTCTTATGGCTTGGAAATCATATATCTGTAGATGTTGAACTTATCAAAATCATTACAGTTCTACCATTTGCAGTAATGGACCCAATGCCACTTCTAAGGAAGGATTAAGAAGTAGTGATAGCTACACAGATGAAGGAGAAGTACGATGTTACATGTAGTGAGAGAGAATAGAGGATATCTTATATCCTCAATTAATGATTATACCATTAGCTTTTCTACGAAGGTATTGGCCTCAAAGTTAATGCACAAGATGCACCCAACCCAATGTATTATTGGCATGATCGCGCTAGCAGAACTTTATGCAGGGGGAGTTCAGGTCAATTGGTCACAATTCTTACCAAACAAACTGTTGCAATATTCCATTGAATCCCAGGAATATGGTAGGGCATTTCACTACTCCTGGATGCTAATTTTAATTTAATTCATTGCATGGTCTGACCCACCAATATACCAAGGGTAGATCTTCTGGTGCACTACATAGGATCACAATACCAAAAACTTTGGTTCGAAAAGAATAGAAAGGCACAATAGATAGAAAATAACATTGATGTTTTTATACATGGGGAGGATATAAGGCATCATATAAGGAACATGTGTTGGTTGGAAGATTCCACTATCAAACAGATTCATCAGGTTGTTAGATTCAATATTGGAACATAGCATGTCAATAGGCAATCACGCCATGACCCACATCTCCAATTGTTGGTCACGTAATTCATACTATCAGAGGAATATGTTGAATAAATTGTGGAGGAATGATGAGAGGAATGGCTCGTCTCGGTGCTCAAATAGAAACTAGTTCAAGAAGAAGAAAAATTGCGAAAAGAGAATCCACCACGACTAAATGAAGCATAAAATCTGTTGTAGGATTAAGACTCAACACAGATTTGTTCCAGTTCAACTTGAACATACCTGAACATAGAAAAGAAAAGAAAAGACTCTAAACGAAACAGGTAGGGTATAGGAGGAGGAAGAAGAGACAAGTTAATAGAAGTTCAAATACCATCAGCTTGGATAACGATGATCTGTAACTGATGACTGAGGAAATAGTTGAAGCTGCACATACAAGATTTAAAACACTAGTACAAAATGAGGAATTAGCTACTAGGTGACTAAAAATTCTAGTCACCATAGGATTTTCAAGTGATTTACTACTAAATATGAGCAATTTCGACTGACCCAACTATAACAACTAAAATTAATGACTAATTTAGTCACCATTTAACAAATATGACTATATAATAAGTTACAAAGTTAAAAATGACAAACATAAATGACTAATTTAGTCACGGCATAAAAAAAATGACTAGGTAGAAGCATATGAATTAGTCATTTATGTTAGTCATTTATAATTGTGTCATGGAAAATTGCAAATTTGACAATGAAGTGTAAATTTTGTAAATTGTCTATCTTCTATTAGTAATATCGGTGCCATGTACCTCAATCTTCAGAGATCAAAGAAAGAAATTGCACGAATTTTCTCCTGACCATATTTATCCCTGCTGCACCATTGAAGCAAACCTAGTTAAGCGCGTGCCAAAGGAAAATTAGGTTCTTACGTCAATTACGAATTAGGTACTAGAACCAATACCATATCGATACCTAGCTAGAAGCATCATAGCTAAATTTTGATCCTTCCACAATGTAAGAGTCCCTACAAGTCCCATATGTCTTAGGTGATTTTCTAACTTCAATATAACTATATTCATGATCTGTGACCGTCGAACTTCTAGTTGCACCAGTCAACATAGCTTCACCAATCTCATGGGTTCGTTTAAATGCCGGCAGTTGATCCAATATATAATAGCTGAACTGGTGGAAGCATCAAGAACAATATTTTAACCAATAAAAAAATCAGTTATAATTAAGCTGGGGTGCTAACCCATAACTAGTCTTAGATCCATATGCAGTATAAAGGTAGAGGCCCAACCCCATCTCGAAGTTTCAGGTAAATATTTTGATTCCTCGAACTCTTAATACAGGCCTCATGACCTCGCAGAATATGATAGGTATAATGCAGTGATGACCTTTCCTTATCACTATCAAGTTAAACCTTCTTTATGCATTAGTGGGCAGGTAAGTTTTGTATCTAACGTCATGAACACCCACTTGATTCACGATGTGCACAACTCTTCTTGACCAACATACTTGATCCAAGTTTATTATATATACTTAAAACTATAACAAAAAATACCATTAAAACAAATATTGTATTTATAAAAAACACAAATTATTATATTTATATAAAACATAAATTAATTAAAATTTATATTAATCCTAATTTATAAAACTAAACAACTTATATGATAATTGTTAAAAAAATATAATATATAACCAATTAACATAATTTATATAATAAAATAATAAAAATAAAACAAAAAATACATAAACAAAATCAAAAAAATATATCATGCAAATGTAGCTGTTAACCCAACTCTCGATCCAACAACTCTCCACCCACCTTTGTTACGACATTCATGGTGGATGGAATTTTCCAGAACCCATGGAGAGATTTCATCCTCTAATTGAGTCAATGACTACTCAACCATCTAGCTGGTACAAAATAACCTGCCTAAACAAACTGTTGGCGCCAAATATTTTAGGTTGGATGGAGGTGTTTGGGACTGGTGGGTTATGAGGGCAAGTAGTGTGAATTGGGTGGCATTTTTGTTCATTTATTTAGGCCACCTGTGATACCAGTTGAGGAGATTGGTATGGATATTCACCATTGTTGAGGGTTTATAATTTCCATATTTGATTGCCATCGCTACCATCGATAAAACAACATTGGAGAGAACCTAGAGGTTGAAGAGGCTGGCCATGAATTTTGTAGCTCTAGAGTCAACATTAATTTCTTCCAAAACATAATCCCTGGTAAGTTTCTTGGTTTAATGTGAATTGGTAAATTTTTCCTCGTTATAATACTAATACTGAAGCGTAGCTAGCTAGGTTAAAATCGTTGGTTATTATCACAAAACTGTTAGCTCGCAGGGATCTGCTTCTATTGTTGGCGGCTATCTTTCTAGGTCAAATCAAGATCCATGCTTATATGGAAGGTATGTGACTATTGATGATTTTATTATGTTGGAAGATCTTTTTATGTGTTTGATTTGGGTTTGTGGAAAAAACAGTTGTAACTTGAAAATCATTAAAAAAAACTTTTTCAACATTTTAATCAAGAAATCCAAAAACTCACCAATTAAATTTAATAAGAATTAAGAAAAGAAAATTATAGTCAAATAACTATATTAATTTGCAATATTTTATTCAAAAATGAATGATGAAGCTTTGATGAAAAGATTTGACTTCGCGAGGGTTCGAAACCCTTCAAAGAAAACATATACTAGTTTGTGAGGGTTCCAAACCCTTCAAAGAAAACATATACTCGACATCTACCTGTGCATTTCAGGAATCCAACAACTTGGTGGGAGACACTGTGCAATTTTGAACTCTCGAATCTCATAAATTAGTGGACAGATCATGTTATTCTCCAAAACTGGAAAGGATGGGAAACAATTTTGTCCTCGATGATGCGTTGGGTGGCATGTAATGCTACAATATTGCTATATCCATTGTTGGATAGGGCTGATGTAATAACCATCTTGAATATGAGAAAAGAGAAAAACCTAGTAGTGGGTAAACCGATGCTTTATCCCCCAACAATGATGAACTCGTATCGTGATTGGACGGTGCACGGGCCCCCTCCTATAAACTTTGTTTACTTCTACTAAGAACCTTTTATCAAGAATAGAATCATCAGGTACATTCGGACCCCAGGTTGCAAGGTTTTTCTCCTCATGAATTTCAAGCTTTTATTTTCTATGCTTTTTCCAAGCTTCAGTATTGCATCCACTCCATTGTCCGTGTACAGAATGGCACATTTCATCAGGATAAACCTGACGCACACATATAGAACTGAAATTTATTTGAAAATCTTCTCATGACATCTAGAAAATCCCATCTTTTTCCAAAGCAGTGTATTTCAATTTGTGCTTTATCATGTCTGTCCATTCATGTGAAGAGTCTGACCATGGACCATTCCACTCAACTTCATTTTCCCAAGGATTCCTTATATGTACAAGCCTATGACCGTCTACCTCATGTACCTGCAATAGTGAGTAGGCATGTCCTTGGACAATGCCGCTAGAAGACACATGAACATAAGAGCCTGATGAAATCCCTGCTCTAAGAAGAAACCCTTCTCGCTTAAAACACAACAACTAAGACCACAACCTTCCACTAGAAAGTTCAAAGTGCACTTGAACACTTCTCATATCTATTTCTTCAGTGACTTTAGCAAATCGCTAGTATCCATCATGTAACAACATGTTGGTTAATGTACTCCTCTTGTAAAATGGAGAACAATTAATGAATGACCAACGTTCGTGACTGCCATTTCATGGATTTTACTTAATTTTAACCATAGGTGGACATGGAGTGTTGATGAAGCACTGCCATACATACAATATTATTAGAATTTGAAGCGAAATTAACTGGATCGCTACAAAATCAAGATCTTAAAATGACAGTGACTCTAATTTAATTTCTTTCTGTGTTAACTTAATGGTTAATTGTGGTATTTTTATCTTCAATAGACATTGCAATCAACAAAATGGATATGAAAATCTAATACTAAAGTTTTTCAATACTTTTTAAAAATATACATATTTAAAGTTTTTAAATTTCAATGGATTTTTATGTTTAATGATTATTTTGGATTTATATTTGAGTTTTAAAATAAAATTTATATATTTTTTAATAACTATATTTTTTATTAAAATAGATAAATGTTATTTTTAGTGGGCTATTCAATTATTCCCCATTTTTCTTGCTTATATAGAAAAATGAATATATAAAAAATATTTAATAATTATATTTATAATTAAAATAGATAAATATTATTTTTAGTGGGCTCGTCAAATTTTCCCGAATTTTTCCTTCGTATATGGAAACGACAATACATAGAAAATAGATCAACGTTATTTTTTTCATCTCCCTTTGATTTTCCCCAATTTCCCTGCCTCTACCAAGAAAATAGCTCCATGAAATTGAACATCTTCGATTTCATCTACTTCATGTTGGGAATCACCACTCTACAACAAGTGAGGGAAGAGAAATTGTAAGAACTAATGTACAAGCATTCCCAGGATGGAGTCTGCACCAAGGCCACCGTTTCCATTGTCTTATATTAACTCCATCAGACGTTGCAATGCCATTTTCCTCTTGTGGAAACTAGGGAAGCTTGATTTGTTTTGTTCTGTTTCAGCGCTGCTACAGACATACATCTCATTTTTCATACCCCGTGATGCTAAAGGTATGTAAATTCATGGTTGTTTCATTTTAGATCCAGTTCGTTGTATTTTGATCTTTCTGTCAATATGTAAATTGGTCTCTGTATATTCTTAGTTTTAGTCTTGGTTTTTCTCTTTTCTTGAAGAATTTTTTGACCTAGATTTATAACTCATTAGGATAGATTAAAGATCCTTTTAATTCATTGTTTTTGGGGTTTGGTTGTTGAGTGATAATGTAGGATTGATTTTTGTTTTTAGGATGTAATGAGGGATCAGTGGATGCTGCCAATTTATTCAAGCCGATGCTTGATCGGGGCCAACTTAGGTGCATTGGAGCAACTACTCTGGAAGAGTACCAAAATTATGTGGAGAAATATATAGCATTTGAGTGACACTTCCATCAGGTGAGTGATTAATTCAGTTATTAGAAGTATTCATTTAGACAATTATATTCTTTTAGTGCTTTGCTAGTAATTTTGTTGATATTTATATTTAGGAGCAGGTGTACATGACCAAACCTAGTGTGGAATACACTATTAGTATCCTTCATGGTTTAAAGGAAAAATATGAAATTCATCATGGTGTGAGAATACTGGACATAATGCTTGTGGTTGTTGCCCAATTATGGAGTAGATACATTATAGGTAAGTTTCTCATTTGGGTATAATAGGTGGAATGAACTATAGTATGTATGAATGATACCATAAATGGTGTTTATTAATTGTTCATTGATGGTAGAATCTGTGTATAACTCAGTTTTTAACAGATTCTTTGGGGATTTGTGAAAATTAATTGTAATATCTTTGTCTGAATGGGTTAACATCTTCTAGACAAAGTAATTGATCTAGTAGATGAGGCATCTGCAAATGTAAGAGTGCAACTAGATGGTCAACCTGATATATTGATACCATTGAGAGGAAAAGGATTCAACCAGAAGTTGAGTTGCATACCTTTGGAAAGGAAAACCATAAAGCTAGTAAGGCTCGTTTGGTCTAGGTTAGAACTTCAAGATAACTTTGTTTCTTTTTTTTTGAAAATATTCGAATCTCAACAAACTCTGCTCATAACTCTTCCTAACTTGTGGAAGTAGTTAAATCTAGGTGAGAAACCAAACCATATGCATGAGTAAAAATGAGGTCCACATTGTGCATATATGCTAGAAACAATGTAGCTATAATATCACTATGATAAAAACCAAAAATAATGTAAAAAATATTAAATTTTATGGCTGCATAGAAGCTAACAATTGGAACAAGAGAAACCAACAAAGTACCCAGAACAACAAGAGGCGAGCAAGTAATATAAATGTGAAAACAACAAATTTAGTAAGCTGATATTTTCATTGAATGGATCACCAAGAAATAACACAAATTCTATATTTTCCATGTATTTTCTGATAACTGCTGGCACTATATGATGATCCCTCCCATTTTGGCGCTTGGAAGTATTAAATGTCTCTCATGAAAATTTGGTATAGTATACTAATGGCTCATGGGCACTCATTGTTCCTCATGGAATTTTTTCATAACACTTTGCTTAGCACTTGTTTTCAAACTCGAACTCTTTGGTGATGATTGTGGATATGAGAATGCTGATAAAACTTCAATAGTTCCACCTCAAGTTTTTGTAGATTGAGGTTGCAGTGTGTCTTGTCTGAAGTTACAAAAGCTCCAACCTGACTTCAGTCAACTAGTTGATGCTTGAGCATACTTCTTCACTATATTGAGCACCATTAATTTGGGTGACAATAGAATACTGTATACATAATCTGATCTTTAACCTCATGCTCCATCCTAAAATTTCTTTAGACATCTTGGAAACTTGTACCCCTCTCCTCATTCCCTTGTTCCTAAATAATGGTAAAAGAGAGTTTAATCATATTGAAAACAACTGATTATTTCCATATGAGCTTGGCACAAGGTTCCAATCATTTATGTTATGTAGTTCCTTTTGGATTATTATTTGAAGCCATATCTCAGATTCATCCCTTTTTATATTTATTTCTTATTAATATATTTTGGAAATTTTATGTAGTTGAGATTCATGAAAGAGATTGGTGCAATGTTGTCACTTGCCACTCGGATGATCCTTGTGCATACACATGGTGTCTGCATAAATTTTTAATTTGTGAACATATTTTGAAGCCATGTTTGGAGGATCCAACACCAGTGAAGGTGTATATTTGCTTTCTTTATGTTATTTGATCTTTTTAGTTGTGTTGAAGGTGGTGACCATTTTTATTCTTAAGCATGTAATTATGTTTGGTTGGATAGGTAGCTGTGAATCTGACATAAAATTGGAAACATTGTCCTTTGGATGTTGTATTTGTTATTACCGTCTTGCAGTGTTAGTGCATTTGACTACTTGGATGTTGAATTTTTTATTGCAGTCATGCAGTCTCAGTAAATGTCGCTTCTTTGTAGTTCTTGGAACAAAGGGAGAGTGGCTTGAGAATTTTAAAACCTATTGATTATATGCCTTCCAGAAGTGGGGTACATTGGTTGATTTCTTTGCTCCGAACTGGGTAGTAAATTAGCTGACTTTGAATAAGATTCTATGGTATCCCTACCAATCTAATACCTATCTTCCCATGGCTACTATAGAGGGCATTATATTCTTGAAATTAGTTAGTTAAATGAAAAATTGAGAAGATATGTAAATTGTATCTTTCTACAATATCAAAATATGATTCATAGTTTTATTTAGCTTATTTAAAAATGTTCTTTTCTGATTTTCACTCCAGTTGTAGCGCAATGACACATGATATCAAGGCCTGTATGGAAAGGCCTTTGAGTAAGCTATCTGTATACTTACCCAAAGGCCATTTTGCATACGTATGTTTTATTCTTTCCTGCATAACTATTAGTGGGATTGTAGGTGTCAGAAAAGATATCTGAATTTAATATATATGTGCTCTAATTGATGAATTAAATTTAGCAATTACATGTGCTCATTTGTGTTACTTAAAATATATGTTTTGTTGGAAGCTAGGAAAGATAATCTGCACCAATGGTGGAGATCTTGGACCCTGGAATCACTTGGCCAAGGTTTGGAATCCTTGACTTAGGAATAACTCAGCAAAAATCTATGAACATTAAAAAATGAGTAAAATTGGACTACTTTCCAATAAATTTAAATACAAACACATGCAAGAAAAGTACATTTTCCATGGATTAAACATCATCTCCCTCCTCCATCGTCACACTGAAGTGATCTACCCAGGTGCTTGTGATATTACCTGGGAAGTTGGCAATGTTTCTGCAATGTCTCCGATGTCCTTGGGGTGGTTAGTGTTCCTTGATTGTCCCAGTAATGGCTGGTTGTTCTCTATCATGTACAACACATTTGGATATAGAAGGATTGTTTCTCTACCTTGCAAAACTATGAAGAGAGAATAACCATGTTACATGGCGTATTGGGATTTGATGATCACTACTACCTGTCTCATATTTTTTTACTTTGATTTCCACACATCAATTTCACAAAATAGATGTGTCCTTCAAAATATTTTCCTCCCATACCCACTCCTATCAAACACCTAGATATTTTCAAGCTACTTAACCAACATGCAGAGCACTAAGCACAACTTGTAAAATAATGTTTGCTTCTTTCTTGCATAAATATTAGTGGGATTCTAGGTCTCATGAAAGCCATCGAAATATATATGATTTCTAATTAACATGAAGTAAATTAAGGAATTATATGTACTCATTTGTGTTACAATATATCTTTTGTTGGAAGCCAGGAAGCATAATCTACACCAATGTTGTAGAACTTAGACACTAGAATCACTTGGCCAGGGTCTGGAATTGCTGACGCAGGAAATACTTGGGAAAAAATATGTGAAAATTAAAAAAATGAGTAAAATTTGACTTCTTTCCACCATATTTAAATATGAACATATGCAAACAAAAGTATCTTTTCCATGGATTAAAAACCACTTTTCTCCTCCACGATCAAACTAAAGGGGTGTGCCCTATGTGTCTGGGATGTTACCTTGGAAGTTGGCAATGTTTTTGCAATGCATCCACTATCCCTGTGGCAGTTGTTCCTTGATAGTTCTAGGAATGTTTGACCATATCCTATCAGAACCAGTGCCTTTGTGAAAAAGAAGTCAAAATCTAGTGAGTATCCAGTGTCTTATTTGCAAAGCTTATTACCAAGCACTATAATAAATGGGTGGCATTAAGCTTCAACATCATGCAATAAGCTAATTTCCTTCTTTGTCTTTCACAAGTTTAAAATTTCAAATATTAAATTTGTAAGAGGACAAATAAAAAATTTAGTGAAGGGAGTTCCTTATTTGCAAATTTTGTTGTATTCCCTTTGTCTTCAGAAATATATAATTTTTCTTTCAAAAAGTGACTTGTTCCCGTGCATAATTAAATATTGGTAATCAATCATCCAACTTGATCTCACAAGAGTTGAGCAAATGTTTTTTGATATTGTCTAACTTTAACTGAGGCCTAGATCTTAATCATCATTTATATGTTGAAGCCAATATCTTTGGCATTGCTGACATCTGGAAATTGATGGTACCATCTTGCCATCCCTGAAACCTCTCCTCATTGTCTGTTTTGTCTCCAAAACTCACTGCAGCATACGGTAAAATCAACATTACCATTACTATCAACACCACTACACCAACACCTCCATTTATACCACATAACTGTCATTCCACTAACAAAAAAGATAAATAGGTCCGTGCACTTGAATTTTTCCTCGTGGCTTAAAGCATCCATAATAATATTTTTCCTCAAAAGAATAAATAAATATAGTGCAATGTGGAGCTACTCTATATACATTCTCATTGTAATAATGTTACCAGTTACAAATGCTTTCTTACTTATGCTTGTGAAGGACAATCTAGATTTAATGTTCATAAGATTGGCATGACTGTTCCACTCATTTTTGGATACTTTCACATCTCAATGGTGTTTCCAATTACAAATTCTACGTATGCATGTGAAAGTCAACCTGGATTTGATGTTCATAAGATTGGCAGGACTGTTACAATCATTAGTTTTAAATAAAAAATAGTTACTACAGAGTTCAGATTGCAATGATGCTCTGCGCCCTTATAATGGATGAGATGTGTTCTAAGCATGTGGATATTGATATTTCAAATTTCAATTGTAGGTGTTCTATGTTTCCAAACTGATTGAGAGACCCCCATTTGTAAAACCTAAACATTAATCCCACTTTTAGAAGTAAGGTAGCTTTTCTTTCATACATTCTTAAATTGAAGGTTGCAGAGAATGGTTAAAACTTCCAACAGTGGATTTGTGAGTGTCATTCTAAGATTATTCATAGTGGAAAATGGAACATCCATGTTACATTTGAATCAGGGATTTCCTTGTTATCCTGGAATCCATAACAGCAACATCATATTGGAATTTGCAATAATTAAATCATGGTAGGATTTTGAATATCAGATTCAGATTTGTTGCAACTATGTTATATGTGAAATGATATAAACATGAAAATAGAGTTGTGTGCACAATTAAAGGTTTTGCCGCTCGAGGCTTTGCAAATCAGGTACATACCAATGAATAATCTAGGGCAACACCAAGGTGTGTTGGCATAAGAGTTTAAAACCATCTGGGAATTGTTTTCCATTATCACTAAGTTCCAATTAACTTAGTTGCATTCATGTATATTACTTCCCATTTTTATCCCCGATGACACAAGTTAGCTGTGATTCTTCAAAATCTCCAAGTAACTCCTTTGTCTCCATTGCTACACCTCACTTCATTGCATGAGTATGAACAAAATTGCATTTGGTCTCAACCATGGCTTTGAGTTTACACAAACAATAATTTCTCAGCATCTCTCTCCTTTTGCAATTTTCAAGTCTCTAATGAGACCTTGAAATTCTGACTATTTGTTGATTACCCCCTGATGATTAAAACTTACCCATTGACATTGACTTTATGCCCTTTGTTCCACATTGTTGTTGTATTTTTCCTGGAGGCTCATTCAAATTTCCCCATAAAAAGATACCAGTATCATGTTATACTCCTTGGTGCACATTGTCACAGGAGCTCTCCTTCAAATTGCACCATTAAAAAGCTTTTGGTAATTTCAAAAAAATGATAGCTTGTATTTTTTGCAACCTCAAATGCTCCCTACCATTGCACATAATTTTAAATAAATGTAGGACTCTTACTACTTTTCAATATCTCTAGTTTGTTTACAATTAAAATTTAAATATCATCTTTAGTCTTTATGATCCATGCAGACCCAGAAGCAAATTTGGAAAAATAACACACCACACTGGGTGAACTTCATTGAAATTCGCCCTATATGAAGAAAATTGATTGGATTTTCCACATTTGGAAAATATAATTGGTCGTAATTGAACTTTGAATGATTCGAATTTTCATATTTTTGCTGATTCCAAATATTGAATGTAGTTTAGAAGAAAAAAAGGTTGATTAGAAAAGCTCGGTTCAAATATTTTGTGAATTTTGACATGTTTTATCAAATATTTATAAGAAAAATTATGTGTTTTACTTGAAAATATGAAGTTATAAAAATAACGCTTATTTCTTGTTTTTGAACTTATGACATTTTTGCATTGATGATTTTTTCCCAAAGAAGTTACTGAGATATGATGCTCAGTGAAGCAACAGGAAGCGTATAGCTCTAGGTAAATTCTATTAGCAATTATAACATTCACCACACTTGCTTATCTCCATTGCCTTTAATATATATGCATTAACTGGTTTAATATACACATTTTGTTCAAGGCTCTTACGATTTTCCCGAAAATTGTGGATTGACAATTGGATCTCCTCTGGGCATTTGTTGTTGCACTTGAAATCTCAATACAGATTAGGCAGGAATTAGACACTACATTTAGAGATGGAATCATATTTACCTATTATAGTTATATTATAGGGATTCACCAACGTCCTTTGTTTGACTGAATGGATTTTAATTTTATTCCGATCTTCTTTGCATAAGCCTAATTCTTCTCAAATCGTCAAATACTTCATTATCGACAGGATACAAAAACTCTTTACCCTTCTCTTTAGGAATTGGATTGGGAAACAAACTGCTTTCAGAACTGTAACTGGTGGAATAATCTCGAGAAAATGGGTTTCCTCGGCCATCCATGCACTAGTTGCCCTCCTTCTAGTGCCAAAAACTGTTGAGGACTGGAAAATTGTAGGTAACAATAGTTAGGGAATCTCCCTAGTAAGCATTCCCAACTAGCCCATTACTGTTTGGTATGGGGAATCCGTCCAGTTTACGGTCTGGCTACTGTAGGTCAAGTAACAAAATAAAAGGTTTTACCGGTTATGGCCCAGTCCACCATGTGTATTTTTAGTTTTTTATGTTTAAGTATGATATGCAAGTGCCTATCTAAAAATGCATATTGATAAAGAGTACAAGGAGCGGTCATAATGTGACGCACAGGTTCTTACCTCTCATCTTAACTCTCTCGCATCTAAATCACACACAGCAAGAAACTAAAACTAACTATCTAAACTATCACCAGGGAGCAAGATTATCATTTATCAATGAGTAATGTATTTATGCACATGCATTAAGAAAAATCACAGATAGTTGTTACTTAATTCAAAATACATGAACATTAATAGATATATGAACAACAAGATAGCTCATTGTTTATGAAAATCCTTCATTACTCATAGTGGAAATTTCATAGAATAAACTAGAGTGCATTCATAACAAGAACATAGGTTCAAAGAGTTAGAATGATCTCACAGTTAATGGATGCAAGCTGAAAACGAAATAGTTCACATTCAACAAATCCATAGCACAACATTTGAAATCTTCCACCAAGCTTTCTCCAACAGGAAGCTTGTAATTCTTTATTGCAAAAGGAAATAGTTCTTATTACAACATATGCTCACAAATATATCTAGGAAAAAGTCCCCTCATTTACATCTAACTCTCCTATATTTATACAAAACAAAAAAAACCTTTGGGCTTCCCCTTGTGACCTTTGGGCTACCCTGTGACCTTTGGGCTCCCCCAAAACCGTTTAATCTCACAAATTTGTCTTTTAGTGAGTGCTGTACAATATGTTATATTAAATTAAAATTTAATAACACTTTTATAAAGAGAGAACAACTTGGTTGCTGATGAAATTTTCCCAAGCCTAGGCCTCTGCTGCTATCGATCTGTTGAGATCTCAAACCCTTACTTTCTCCTTCTCTTTCATCATCTCCACTTCTTCTTTTTCTTTTTCTTTCTTCCTTGCTGCCTCCTTTCTTCTACTTTGTCTTCTAGACATATCTTCTCTACAGTAGCAATCACCCTGTCATGAATAACCAAAAAACTGTATCAGTCCATTTACCTTCTCTGTATGCATTCTGTAAAATAAACTATATACAGTGTTAATGCATGAAAAAATGACAAAACAAAGAAATCTTACGAGTTTGTGTACTGAAATCCACTAAATCCATTGTCCAAACTAAAATCACAAGATCAATAAAAATACTGTTTACCTCAATCCAGGCCACATCTGGACTAACTCAAAATCATGAAAGCATGAATCATAACAATGTAACTGCCAAATCTAAACCCTAAATTGTGCTCTTCATCTCAGAGAAACTTAGACTTGACCAAAACCCATGGAAAAACCTCACCAACATCAAATAGAGTAAAAGAACACAAAAAAGGCGGGAAAAACCTTGTCAGTGAGCAGAACTACTAAGCATCGGGTGAAAACAAAACTCTTGTCGGCCAGCAGAATAATTATAGCATCGGATGATCAGTTCACTCAGCAGCAGTAATGGCAGAAGATAATCAGACTATGGCTTCCGCGGAAAAATAAACGTCGGTGAAATAAAACACTAAAAGCTGTCATACATGCATCAGAGATCGAAACATTACCCACTAAACACATCAGCATCGATGAGCGGAAGGACTAACCATAATGCGTCGGCAGAATAGTCCACTAGAAATCCACAATGATGGAAGACAATCAGACTACGACTTCCAATCAAAGTCATAAACCGTTCCGATAGAGAAGAAATAAAAATAATGAAAATCAATAAACCACGGAATTGGCAAGGATAAGAACTAATCCATTGGAACATTTTCCATCTTCCCTCCAAAACGGCAGCAACTTAGAATGCTAATGCTCCAATAGTGATAAAACAAAAACATCGAAAGTCAAAAGTAAAAGTTTTTTGAAAAATAAACCAAGGAGATAAAAACCCATCAGCGAGAAATATGACTTTCCATTGGGACGTTCATTAGTTGGCTTCTACAATGGCAGCTGCATAGAAAACTACGGCCCTGATTCATACATAAATAGACTTCTGATAGCGAAAATTTATCGAAAAACAAAGCGTTAAGTGTTCAAAAGATTCTTGGCTGGGCAAGGATGAAATTAGTTCGTTTAACCTCCAAAACAACGACGACATAGATAACTAAAGTTCTGACTCAAAATTCAACTGACTTTCGATAGTGCTAAAACAAAATCATTGACATAGCAAATGTTAAAAAAATAAACAAAATCCATAATCAAAAGCTTTGGCTAGACAAAGGTAGATTTAGATCATCCAAAATCCGAAACGAAGGAAACAATTTACCTCAATTCAAACTCAAGAAAATCCAAATTTGTAGTAGAGGGAAAAGACAGAGTTCAGGAAACCAAATAAATACAGGAAAGATAAAATCAAAAGGAGGGTCCAAATTTTTTTGAAATTTGGGAAACAGGTTGCAGCTGCAACAGGTCGACAAGGAACTATCCCTTTCAGGTAAAAACTTTGCAAAGGGTGGAATAATAGAGGAAATGGCACTAGAAGCTAAGGTCATTCAACTTGGAGAAATAGTAGAAGACCTTTGAAATAAAGACGTGAAGTTGGAGTAGGTAAGACCAAGCACACCCCTCGAGGTGTTGTAGGTACGAAGGAAAGAAGCAAGGGAAGTTGCACAAAATATTGAAGAGGAAGAATCATTGTGTGGAAAATTTGTTGACCAGGTCTCTTGGGCTTAGGAAGCGCTCATAGATGATGTAGAGTTAGAAAATTCATAGAGGAGTTGTGAACATTTGAAGCATATGTGAGCCAAATGAAGAGAGCAATAAAAAAAATTCCCCTAGAAGAAAAAATGGATAAGGCAACAAAGATGAAAAATTTGCAACAAAAGGCCATAATGTTGCACACACAACAGTAACAACTCTTAGATAATATTAAAGAGATGCAGGTTGAAGCTGAAAGATTTACAGGAATCATTCAACCTATACATAAGAAGGTGCAAGAAGTATTAGAGTAAGCATAAAAGGTAATTCCGAAACATATCATTTCTGGCCTTGTGGAGCACTTGAAGAAGACCGAGGAATAAGTGCAATAGGAAGCAGAGAGAGTAAACAAAATCTTGCAATATTTTCAAAACAAGGTCGAAACAATTGAACAAATGGAGGAATACACTTTGCATGGATTGGGATGAGCCACAACTGAGTGTTGGGGGCGTATTGGTCCTTGGGAAAGGTAAGAAGTATTCACTTATAATTCTTCTTAAGTATGAAAATATATGAGGGAAATTAAGAGAAAGGATTTGCGAGAGAGGAAGTGATAGAAAGAAGGAAGGAAAAGCAGATGAAGGAAAATAAGGAAAATGAGGCGTGAAAGAGGTAGATTATGGGGAAGTGGTTAAGGAAAGAAGCAATTGAAGAAGAGAAGTCACGAAGGAAGAGAATGTGCGACAAAAGAGAAGTTGTGATAGAAGCAAAATTCACGATAGAATAGGAAGCCGCAATGGAAGAAAATCCACAGTGGAAGGAAAGGACGTGACAGAAAAGAAATGAAATGGAGTAGAGCCATGTTAGAAGGAGTGCAACACTACAACAGTTTCAAATAGGCAGGTTAGAAATATTGTGGGTACAAGGTCAGCTAGAGCTGGTAGAAGCCACATGTATGAGGGTATCTTTATAAGGTGGGTCATTAGTTCCTACTGACATGAGTCGCTAGAATACTAAAGACATCTTGTTGGCTAAGTTTAGGAATTCAACTTAGAGAGAGACATGTAAGGAGTCTGTAAAGAGTCTATAATAGGAGGATCCCAAGATGCATGTGGGTTAGTCTCTTAATCATTTTTAGTTGGCTATCCTCTTAGCCTCTGTAGCTTCTGGAGTATTGTTAGTGGTTGGTTATTATTGTAAGTATGTTACTTTTGAACTTAGGAATTCAACTTAGAGAGAGACATGTAAGGAGTCTGTAAAGAGTCTATAAAAGGAGGATCCCAAGATGCATGTGGGTTAGTCTCTTAATCATTTTTAGTTGGCTATCCTCTTATCCTCTGTAGCTTCTGGAGTATTGTTAGTGGTTGGTTATTATTGTAAGTATGTTACTTTTCTAAGTGCATTGAGTTGAGAATCAACAACTGAGTGTGTAGAAGAGTAGAAGAGATCGAGTCGGTCCAGGTTGTGTGAGGATCAATAGTAGATTTAAGTAGATAAAGATCAGTGATAGAATATAAGAGAGAATGAGATGAGAGAGAAGTCTGTATAGAACAGCAAGGAAGATCTAGAACATAGTCTACAACTTAGTGCACAGATTAAAGGTGCCATATATTCCTCATTCTAGATGAAGAGAATATTTGTGGTTTTTTTGTGGATGGGTTTCCACATTATATTATGTTTTATATGTGTGAATGTTGAATGTGTTTAAGTTTCATGTGTATATGTTACTGTGAATGAATGCTTATGAATGAGTTTGCATATATAAGTTGTGTTGTTAAAAGTTGAATGTATCTATACTGCACTAGGGTTTTTTGTTATATTACCTGTGTAACGAACAAAAATAATAATTAAATAACTAATAATAAACATAATTAACTATAAGATTGAAAGGACATGAATTTTCAAGTCACAATTCCCAAGTCTTATTTAATAAGTGGGTCATTAACCATTGTAATCTTATCTTTTATCATATCCTTTATCCTATCATCAATTTAGATATTATTATGGCATATTCAATATTCCAATAATTCTAGTAATCCTTGTATGAGCGGATAATTGTTTGATCCATGTGGTATCAGAGGCTCGTTGGCCAGATCTTCACCTTTGGCCATATTTTTGGCTTTTAGCCATCACCCAGGGTTTCCCTAAATTTTTCGGTCCTTATCCATCTACACGACGAAGAAAAAGAAAAAGAAAATATTTATTAAAAAAAAAACAAAAAAAGAAATAAAGAAAAAAAGAAAAAAAGAAAAAAAATTGCAGGTTGCATCATCATCTGCTACTCCACCTCCTGCTCCATTCCCTCCCCATCTCCCCCACGTTGCTGCTCCACCTCCTTTCTATTTCCCTTCCCTTCTCCACCTCCACACTGGTCACTCCATCCCTCCACGCTACACCCGTGTCCCATCGCTCCCCACGCTATTGCGATTCCTCCTCCATCCACTCCTCCATCCACTCCCAACTCACACACAACCCTCCTACACACCAGACTACTCCAACCATGGTGCTCCCCTGCTGCTCTGTTTCCACACTCCAGCCCTCACTACTCCACCACCCTACTCCCTCTACCACCCTCACTGCACCCCTTCAATCCCCTCTTCCCCACATGCATCCTCTTCCCTGCTGCCTTCGCTACTCCAAAAACCTGCGTCCTCCACTCCAGACTCCTCCCATGCCTCCATATTCTACCTCCCTTTCCTTCTCCACCTCCATGATGGCCACCTCCTCACTCTACCATCCCTCACCACCTCATCCACCCTTGCCACCACTCCTCCACAGACTCCAATTTCCACGACCTACACACACCAAAAAACAAAAAAAACAAAAACATTATATAATATAATATATATTATAATAAATTATATTATTTTAAATTGTTATTATATTAAATAATAATAAAAACATTATTATATAATAATTAATTATTATTATATATAAAAAAATTATTATAATAATAATTATTTAAAAAAAAAGAAAAAGAAAAGGTTATTTAACCTAACGAAGAAGACCAATCCCTTTATCATCGAAAAAGTCAAAGGCTATCTATCGCAGAAGAAATCAAAGGAAGACCATCTATCATTGAATGAGTCAAGATAATGGAAGTTGGTCTGCAAATACAAATAGAGAAATTAGAAGCCAAATTAAAGCTCTATCGAAGAGACTATGAAGAATTACAAGACATGAATATGGAATAAGAAATACTCATTAAATTACATAAGA
The DNA here is from genome assembly GCA_001517045.1 of Pseudotsuga menziesii. Classification (NCBI taxonomy): domain Eukaryota; kingdom Viridiplantae; phylum Streptophyta; class Pinopsida; order Pinales; family Pinaceae; genus Pseudotsuga; species Pseudotsuga menziesii. The sequence goes on along the minus strand of LPNX010712182.1, from coordinate 84,925 downwards.
TGCAAAAAGAGCGCAAGGAACAAAATTTTTTTGACCAGAACAATCATATAGAAAAATAGTCAGCCCAAATTAAGAAATTAAAAGACAAAAACGATTTCAATCAGAGACAAAAAAATCAAGAGATAAAGAAAGAATTAAGTGATTACGAAGAAGAAACAATACGCTTGAACAAAATCGTTAACAACAAATATGAAGAACTGACACACATACGATAGAAATTAGAAGATCAAGAATTAGTGGTCAACCAGTATCGACAACAGATAAAAGTTCTTCAACAACAAAATAATGACTCTAAAAAGGAACACAAGTTGGAGATCACAAAGAGTAATAAAACAATATCCAACAATTTTGAAGAAATTTTCAGATTAAGAAATCATAACAAAACCATGATTACAAAAATCAAAAAATCAAAAAATAGTAGCAAGAGGGAACACTCTGGTGAAGACCTCGATGGGAAAATACTAGAAAAGAAACAAGAAAATCAGTGTCTAAATAATCCTAATGAGGAACTACAGAACCAAATCAAGTAGCTAGAAATTGAAAAAAAGTTGCAAGAGGAAAGAATAAAAACGATTTAGAATCATAACAATCTATTGGAGAACCAAGAAGCACAAATCTAGGAAAATGCATCCAAAAATCAAATTGAGAAAGTGAAGAAAGTCCTCATCGCAGTTCAAAAGAAAGAATAATGAACAACACCGACACCTTATAGACATCCTAATTATAATCATCGTTTTGACCAACGACAGGGTCAAAATGAATATTCTCAAAATATTTATGTGGACATGCAAAAATATCAACACACTAAGAAACAATTGAGACAAATCATCCCACAAAAATATCTCAGAGATCCAATAAAAATAGGTATGGGATGGCCCACAGTAGATATGATGCGACAATTCTTTTGGGGAATCCGTAATTCGTATCAGCTCATTTCCTCAAATGTCGCAAAAATACAAAAAGGGAAGAAAACCTGAGATGATAGATTAAAGTAAATTAGATATTAAGGTCAATACATCTTTGAGGACAAAGATTCCCTTAAGGAGAAGGAAATGTAATGAACATAAAATAATAATTAAATAACTAATAATAAACATAATTAACTATAAGATTGAAAGGACATGACTTTTCAAGTCACAATTCCCAATCCTTATTTAATAGGCAGGTCATCAACCATAGTAATCTTAAATTTTATCTTATCCTTTATCCTATCATCAATTTATATATTATTATGGCATATTTGATATTCCAAATATTTTGGTAATCCTTGTATGAGAGGCTAATTGTTCACTCCAATCTACAAAGGAAGAAGTGTCTCACAGTCTAACTATGTGTATTGGGAATAAATAATCCATCCATAGGATTTGGTCGAGCTCCTTTGAAAAGGACAAGGGACGTAAAATCTCCCATCCAACTGCAGAAACCTGGTTCTGGAAGTTACCCATAGAAATATATCTCAGGTGAGACTTCATCTGTGGCATAGGTGTTTCCAACTGGTATTTTCTATGTGAGGATGATATCTTGGGATTTGTTGCACGTAATATAAAAGGGATTGAACCTGGGTCGAAGAGACACCAAAATGACAACAATGGAGGATAGAGATTTGTCTCCTAAAATATGGGTTGAATCCATTAATTTTTCTGCATATGTTCTGAACACATTCCCACACAAATAATTGTAAGAGAAAACTCCATTTGAGGCTTGGAGTGGTCACAAGCCCAATGTTTCTCACTTCAAGGTTTTTGGCTCAAAGGCTTGGGCTAGAAATCCTCCCGAGAAGCGAAAGGCCTTGAAACCTCAAATAAAGGATTTGATTATGGATAGATATGCTGAATATGGAAAGAGATACAATATCTTTGATCCCTCATATCATAAAAAATTCATTGAAATACGTGTATAGTTCGAAGAAGAGCCCATGCAAGAGGTCGAACTAGTCAAGGGGGAATTCTCACACCCTCCACTCAATGATGATGTAAGTGATGATTATTTCTCTTATTTTTCTGATTTTTATATTAAGGATGCATATTATGACATGAATGAATATCATAACTCACCCATAATTCCAAATTGGGATGAGAAAACCATACAAGCAGCTGATGATCTTATTGGAGATCCACTAGACTCTAGGAAGATAAGATCTCAATTTTATAATGCTTTCTCCACTTGTGAATTGAATCTTTGATAGAGTTTATTCATGATGGTTGGATATTATCCTCAATAATATTAGGAATCATCACATGACACAATATGGAAAACAACCATGCAAGAGGAGTTCAAGTATTTTCAAGACAATGAAACTTGAGTTGGTTCCTCTGCCTTCCAAGAGGAAACTAGTGCAATGTAAAAGGGTCTATAGGACCAAAGTGGATGCTGATGGTTTTAATATCAATTACAAGGATAGGTTGGTTTCTAATTTTTTCTCTCAAGTCCAAGGAGTGGACTATAGATATACATTTGCACTGGTTGCAAAGATGGACTCTATTAGGCTAGTTTTGCCAATTGTTGCATCTAAGTGATGGGAGGTGCACCACATGGATGTGAATACTATTTTTCTTAATGGTGATAATCATGAGGATATTTATATGTAGAAGCATGAAATTTTTCATTCATGACCCTTCACTTTTTTGCAGGTTGAATAAGTCTCTCTAGGACCTCAAGCAAGCCCCTAGGGCTTGGTATGCCAACATGGGCAGCTTCCTTTTATCAGCAGGATTTGAAAGATGAAAATATGACCCTAATGTATATTTGTAGCATATAGGTGATTCAATGCAGATCACGGTACTCTATGTTGATGATATTTTATCATTGGTATTTTTATTGTTGATATAGGTTCAACTAATTCTTCATTGCATATTGGGTTTTCAATGACTGATCTTGGATTGTTGAAACAATTTCTTAGCTTGGAGCAGGGATGATTTTAAGGAACCATATTTATTTAAAAGTGTATAAATGTTGGCGAATATTACCAATTCTTAAAGAGCCAACTATAAAATGATTGGCGATATTTTTCAAAAAATATTTTAATTTCCAAGGATTTTATATCATTTATTTAATAATTTGGTGATTTTTAAGGTGAAAAAATTTTACCCCATCAAAATTGGGAGAAACGGGGCTTCAAAAAATGCAAAATGGCGAATATTTTTTGGGAGAAAAACATGGAAAAATAGCCCACTGGGCTAAAATTCGCCCCTAAAATTATCCCTGGCTTGGAGATTGAGAAATATGATGTAGGTATCAAGGTCATCCAATCAAAGTATGATGCAGACCTTTTATTGAATTTCAAAATGGTTGAATGCATGGTATCCAAGTGTCCCTTCCTTTCAGGACTAAAACTAGGTGATTTTGGTTCATCTCCATTGGTGGAAAGCTCAATGTATAAACAACTAGTTGGGAGCTTGTTGTATCTCACACACTCTTGATATGATTTGGATTATGTAGTAGGTGTTGTAGAAATATATATGTAGGATCCTAATGATATCCATTGGAAGGATGCTAATAGGATATTTAATTATGCGCGAGGAACCAAACACTACGGAATACACTATGCTACTAATTCTCCACTAAGAACATTTTGAAAATACCCACCATCGAGATAAATCCTACCTTCCCCACATACAGGAACATGTGTGTAATCTCCACTTAGAATGGAAGGACCATTACATGATTACAAAGAAGTGAAGGAATATTTTGATGATTCCATGATTAGATGCACCTAAGAATATATGTGGATTATTATTATGTAGTAAAAAAAAATCATGACCTTTTTCTTCATTCAAGTCGACCATAAGAAGGTTGATCACCATCCCCTTTCCTAGAATTTTCATGCACTGGTATATTTTTATGTTGAAGAGTTTATGCCATATGATATATGGTATTCTAAATGCATGTATTTTTAGGATTAAATCCTTTATTACAATAGGTTCTCTTTGAATTTTCCTTATTTTTCACCATTGGGAGTTTGATCTTTCCCCATTGGATTTAGGATTTAGACCCTTTTTCCAATCTAGGTTTTTCTTGCTTGTCTTGTTTCATATATTACTTCCCTCATTTTCTACAAGGGAATGGGGATTTCAAGGATTGAGGGAACCCATATAATCTATTGTTTCATGTTTTTCAGTGATTTTGGTTGCGAAATCATCCATCTCTAGCATCTCACATGTCTTTCCCAAAGCTATTTGTGTATTTTGGAAGGAAGATATAAATACTAAGTATTGTGGACCCAGTTTTTAGAATGGAGAGTATAACCTAATCCTTTTCTCTCTCAATCCCAAACAATTTGAGATACAATAAAAATATTTTAACTCGGTGTAAAATTCCTTAATAGTGTTGAAGTTACCTAGCCTCAAAGTAATCAGATTGTTCTCCAATTGGTGTCCCTGTATCATATCTTACTTACCAAAAACACCTTCTAAGAGAATCCATACTTAATTCATTTTTAAAGTAGACGTGACATGAAACAAAATCTTTAGATACATTGAAAGGAACAACATCTGAAAGGCCTTGTCCATCCTATCTAATCACTTTGATTTCACCACTACAAAATTGGGAATAGATTCTATTCCCATAGTAATCTTATAGAGACCCTTTCTCCTTAAAAGAAGACTAGCCTTAGCCTTCCAATCATGGTAATTTAAGGTAGTAAGAATCACATGTTGGGTTTGATCCATCTAATTTGTTTTTTTTTTCACTTTTTGTGTATTTTCCTACAAAATAAAGTATGTTGATACTAGATTCCATCTATCTCTTATACCATGCAAAATATATCGTCTCCAAGCAGAACTAGATCTATAAAACAAGGAGAAAAAATACTCTCAAAAATTTAACAAAGGAAAATATGTTAAAGAGAGTGAAGAGAAAATTTTGGAGTTAAAAACTAAGAAAATTATTTCATAATACTAAGAATGAACCATTCTTTTAGATAAATAATATCAAATTACTCAAGAAGGCAATTCAAATTGTCTTGTGATGCATGAAGACCTATTTGGGATTAACTCAAACATCTCATTCCCTTAGTTTCCTCAAATAATAGATCTAATCCATCCATATATAATACATGATAGGATCAACTCATAATATTAAATGACAGAACTACCTATTTTTGATCTGTTGAGTTAATTCCATAGAATCACTCTAGCAAATCAAACATGCAAGATAGGACCCTAAATCAGAGGAGAAAACCCCAATTTCAAGGAATGTTCCCTTGCATGCCATAAATAGCCATAAAATCATGGAATTTACCCTCACATGCCAAAAATATTATATTACTCCCTTGAATCTAGTGATTTATCACTCTAGTGACTCACTTAGTTTATTTGAGCGAAAAATGGACCACTAAGAGTGACAATACTAACCTCAAAAGTATATAGGTGAGAGATTAATTCTAAGGAGAAGGTAAATATGATTTAAAACACGTACCATCAAGAACATGGGAACCATATAGGGGATTTGAAACTATTATTGTTCATTTGTCTTGGGTGCCACAAGTACTTCTCACTTGCAATGGTGGAGGCAAAATCTTGGGGAAGGCCATTATTGGTGCCACTTCACAATCAATAGTTTTGTAGAAAATTCATGGATTAAGTGTTAGTGAATGGGGAGGGAATATATGAACAATTCTTAGACCCAAAAATTTAGATATAAGTGGTGTCACCCTGAGGACTTTACACTTCACCTAAATTTCTAATATTCGCATAGACCACCAAGCAAACAATTAGGGGATAATCTTAATGACATTCTTAGCTTGATATTGTGCTTGAAACATGTGTGAGGAATTATTTTCCAACATGAGCATCTTGTTTCTAGTGGATTCTTCACTCAACTAGTCAACTTTAAGCTTTATTTTACATTGCCTTAGAGAATTTACTGTCCACCCCTACAACAAAGGCCCTAATGCTGGTTTTCTATCAAAGAAAAAATTTATTATTTTTTAATTATGTTTCTCTTATGAGTTGGAATTTAACCAATAAATGAGTTGTGAAAAAATGATACTAAAAGATACGAAATAATTAGAACCAATAAGAATATTTATTAGGCTTCCAATGCTCTTCTCCTTTTGTAAAAACAAGTATCTGATTCAAGTTCATTGAACAAGTTTCCATGATAACAATATAATGACAATTTACACCTTTTTTTTCTTCTAAAACTAAGAAGCATGTATTCAATAGCTCTCTTAAATGAAAATTTCAACTACACATTTATCTATACATGCAAAATGAGCAAAAAAGATCAAGAACACAAAATAATTTTCTTTTTTTCCCTTGTGAAAACCAAAAATAACTTAGTAAACCTCTTGAAACAAGAAAACTTCCCTTATTATAAAACTAAGGCTCTCTAATTGAACCTTGAGACTGATGTAAAGGAAAAATATGGAAAACATTGAAAACCCCTTTTCTACAAGACTCATGTGTCTTCTATGAAGAAAAGGCATGTTTGCATGCACCTATTAGGAGGAAAAGTTTCTTTTACACTCTTCTATTGCCACTAAAAGGTTGATGTACACCCTTGAATCATCCAAACTTGAGCCCTCCCCCCCAAAAGATGAAAAAATGTTCAATATTACTTAGGGTCTAGCATAGTTTCACACATCAATTGTTTTCTAATATCCCTATTCAAATCTAGAGAACAATAAAATGGAGACCCTATATAGAATAATTCAAGGAATCCATCCCCATTGGAGTTTCTAGTTTTATGAATGACACAAGTTCCTAAAAAGATATGGAAAAATATTCCACATTGAGATGTATTACAGTACTCTTTATTCCCCTAAATTAATCCGTTAATGCTTGGAAACATAACTTAAGAGTGATTGTGTACATGTTCTAATAGATACCTTGAAGTGGGAGTTGATCACTAATTCCAATGCTTCCATTTCTAATCCACTCCAAGCTTCAGCCTCTACATAACACAGTTAATATCTTTCTCAAATATAATTGGAAATAAGCAAAGCACATATAAAAAGAATTGATCTAAAATGAACTAGGTCCAAAGTCCATTTTACAAATCCAAATTCAAAATCAAACTAACCAAACAATCAAAATTTCTGATTTTTTTCCAGGGAGAAGGGGAAGATGAGAGATTTCCTTTTATTGACAAAGAAACAATAACATACAATTGTTACTTGACTTTATGTTTCTGTCACCTTTCATAACCATTTTTTGGGTCCCTTTGAACTTGAACAACTAATGACATACCTTCCAAACTTCAATTTTCACTTTGAAGAATATGGGGTTTGAACTTAACCACTCAAAAGTAAGATGAAATTAGAAACAAGGGTATTTTGAGGGGAGAGAGATCATAAAATATCAAGAGAAAAAAAAAATATTTCTCCCATAGATCCTTGTTTTGTAATTTCATGAAATGGTTAATACAGTTCGAAGGTATCTCCAAGGAGTTATGACTAAAAAAAAAAATACCAAAGGAACTAGTCATGAACTCAAAATTCATGTATTATATATATTTTTAAACAATTTATGAGGAATTCATGCTTTTTATGAATTAAAGGACCATGCACATGTTTCTTTCTCATGGTAAATGTGAGTTTAATCCTCAAAATTGGATTTTTGAAGTGTTTTTTAATGGAAAAAGATGCAAGTGGATTTTGATGTGGCACATTTAGTCATTCAAGACACTATTGTGTCAAATAATTCTATAACACACAATTTATATACTAAATAAACATTTTGTTTAGGTTCCAATTAGACAAACTTCACAAAAAAAATACAAACCGATCCTAACAAAACCTCTCTTTCATCACAAAATATCAAAATAAAAACAACAATTTTCATGTCTTAAATATCATATACTAGGCATCATATAAAGAAATTTCCATATGATATATATAGGTCCCTTCTCTGAATTGTTATGTATATATTGACCTCTCTTGCATAGATAGAACATATTTCGATAGTTGCTTTTCCATAGTGTTGAATTCTTTGTATATATGAACAAAGGAAATACCATCAAACTATTTTTTATCCTCAAATACTAGACCCATTATTGGGGATAACAACATGTTTTCGATTCTGCATTATTTTAGCACAATCCATTGAAAATTTGGAATCACCTTAAACATACACTTACTTCAAGCCCTTTCTAGTTCTTGTCTTTAAAAAAGGCTAGAGAGCATAAAAATCAACTCTATTTTTTTTTGTTCCTTACCATAGTTTACTTAACCCATTAATTATATAACAATATAACAAAATTTGAGATAATACCCTTGTTGAATAGAAAATATAACAGAAAAGGAGATAAAACATGAGAAAGTACCCTTTTATTAGGATATCCAAAAGTAAGAGAAATAGTCACTTACCTTTTCAAGGGGAAAACCTCCTATGAGAAGATATCCAAATACAATAACAATATTTAATCACATTACCTAGCGTTATACTCTATATATAGTGTGTCAATAGTAAAATCCCTAACTACCTAGGGCCCCATTATTAAATATGGTCGACCACCTAGTGGGTCTTAATTAATAAAGAGGACCCTTTTACATTGAGTAACTATCAAATTACTACCTAATAGACATTAATTAAAGAATATGGCCTTGTAAATGAAAAAGGTACTCCTAAGTATACTTAAAATTGGGAGGTTTAACGTAGGACCCTAGCATGCCATCCCCCTTTAGAAGAAATGTTGTCCTCAAGGTTGTATATGGGGAAATTGTTGTAAAATAGTTGATGGTTCCCAAGTAGCATATTCTAGTTATATATCCTTCAACTAGATTTGAAATTCTTGGATAGTGTGTTGATGTAGAAATGATTTTAGGTGGCTAAAATTGTTTTGGGAAAGAGTGAAATGGATCCCTGTTCATTGAGTTCCACTAATGTAGTTTGAACATGGAAATTTTTCTAGGTGGATATTCAAGTGTGTTGGAAGGGATAAATTATAATCAATCTAGCTAATGCATTGTATAATATGATACTAGCCATAAAAATTTAGTGCCAACTTCTAATGGTCTTTAGCTTTGAGAGTTTTCTACTTATATGGATAGATATGAAGTAAATATTGATCCTCTTATTCCAAGGAATGTTTTGTGTGATGTTGATATGTCTATTGTTTCATACAATTTTTATCCATAGCCAAATTTTTATTAAGTGTGTGGAGAAACAATTTGTGATTGTGAATGATACTATCCATGTCATGCACCATTGATGTCTATGATAAATTGCTTCTCAAGTTAGATATAGGAGCTAGAACAATTTCACCATCAAAGTGTTTGACAAAACATGCAAGAGGAAACAAAGAGATAGAAAATAGCTGGAACACCACATGTGAAAGGAGATTATTACTTGTCATATTATTATCATACATCATTTATAATACAATGGACAAATTCAAGTGGATCTGGAAGCCAATTGGAGTTGTACATGTGTCAATGTGGGAAATGACCTCAATCCCCCCTAGGTGGACCAATGGAGACCCAAATCAGCCCAAATAGACTCAAATTGATGTGTGAGTGTTGGTGAGGTGTGCCAGGTCATTAAATACTCCATGGCATGCATGGGTGAGAATATAGAGGCAAGTGGGGTGCTCTAGGTGGCAATAAATGCTCTAGGAGAGCCAAAACGGGCCAGATACACCTCTAGTGCACTTAGTCAAACCAGGTCCCCACAAATCAAGGAGTTAGCACTACAATGCATTAATGAGGGAGCACATGGGCTAGTTTTACCAAACTAAGCGCTGTTGTAGGTGTGAACAGGCCAAAATAACCAGATATATTGCTAGATTAACTCTCCTAAGTCTAAACCATAGGACATTAATGAAATTTGTGAAAATAAAGTTAGCCTAAGGTCTAAAATATATACTAAGGATGTATTACTATCCAAAACCCTCCCTTAATCCATACTTAGTACAATTTTGTGTTTGAGGCCTTGGAAAGTAAGGAACAAGTCACCCTTTTACAAATTTTATTGATCCATGTAACACAGGTAAGGAGGAAAACCTCATGGGAAAAACCTCCCCTAAAAAATGGATTATGAAACAGAAAAAAAATGTGCATATAATTTTGAACTAAATTTTTTTTGGAGGAATCTTCTTCTTCGGAAGAAGTGGAATGTGCTCAATCAACTCAGGAACAGTTGCATGATGAATCCTTAGACCATGTAGAGCAACTGAAATGCACTGATGGGGGAGCAAATAGTACACTTTAGATTTGAACTTTGAACCACCAGGCGAGTAATTAGAACCAAACAGGATGCCATGTGAGGAATTCGAACCATACAGGATGCCATACCTGAAAGAGACTGTAAATTATTGAAGATAGGTGACCCCAAGTGAGTCATAAGGATCTTGAAGCATCAAATTCGAATGAAGGTTGTAATCAGCTGCAAGAATGTGGAACAAAAGTCCCAAATGTGTCATTGTGATGGAAAAAGCTTCTCCATATTCATATGAACTTGAAGGACCTCCACTAGTGATGGTGGAGGAAACATCTCCATTTTTCAAACCAATACTCTCATGTGAAGAAAAACCCATCTTCTAGAGAAGGCTCGCTATGGACATCAACTGGAAATACATCTTTCCCATTCGTAACAGAAGACATAGAGGAGAAGGGTGAAAGTAAATCTTTAGCACTAGTGATGGCAGCAACTCGTATGCTCTGTTCATGAAACATAGCTTCTTGAAAAGGAGAGGAAGCCACAGAGGAAGAAACTTGAGCTAGATCATTTATTGAATCTTTGGCTACTTCTTCTTCTTCTTCATTTTGAACAGCTTCTTGAGAAATGCATGAGGCCAAGATCATAGGAAGAACACATAAGGAGGTGTTCATTTAATTTCTCTCCATATATCTCACATCTTCTTTCTGCATGCAAAGATCTTCATAAATATTTCTCCAAATCTCGAATGGGTAATCAGTAGAATCAAGGATGTAGTGCATTGTAGGATGTATAGCTAGACACATAGTTCCATAGGCTCTATCATTGTCATTAAGCCAAGCATCCTTCTCTTGACAAGAAGCTAGTTCTCTCACAGAACCAATGGACACATCATAGATACATTGCCTCTTGAGATATGCACACATCTTCGAATTCCATTCAGAATAGTTGAATGGGGAGAGGAGAGGAACAACTTTTGAATCCATGAAGTTGTTGTAGAAACCCGCAATGAAAAACACTCACATAAACTAGAAATATGCCCTAAACAACAACTCAACCTCACAGGATTTGTTGCAGCTCCATCCAGGTCTGATACCATGTGACAAATTGCTTCTGAAGTTATATCTAAAATCTAGAACAATTTCACCTTCAAAGTGTTTGACAAAACATGCAAGAGAAAACAAAGAGATAGAAAATAGCTGGAACAACAAATGTGAAAGGTGCTGATTACTTGTCATATTATTATCATACATAATTTATAATACAATGGAAAAAATCAAGTGGCTCTGGAAGTCAATTGGAGTTGTACATGTGTCAATGTGGGAAATGACCTCAATCCCCCCTAGGTGGACTAATGGAGACCCAACCCATCCCAAACCGACTCGAATTAATGTGTGAGTGTTGATGAGGTGTGCTGGGTCATTAAATACTCCAAGGCATGCATGGGTGAGAATATAGAGGCAAGTGGGGTGCTATAGGTGGAAATAAATTCTCCCAGGAGAGCTAAAACAGGACAAATACACCCCTAGCACACAAATCAATGGGGTAATGCTCCAATGCATTAATGAGGGAGTACATGGGCTAGGTTGACCAAACAAGGTGTTGTTGTAGGTGTGAACATGCCAAAATAAAAAGATATATTGTTGGATTAACTCTCCTAAGTCTAAACCATAGGTCATTAATGAAATTTGTGAAAATCAAGTTAGCCTAAGGTCTAAACTATATACTAAGGATGTATTACTACTGCAACAATGTCACATACCCCAAATATGCAAAAAAAAATTATGTTTTAGGAGACATTATGTTATAATTTTATTATAAAGTTTGTAATTAATGACCAAGTGGGGTCAAGGATAATTGCATGTAATTGTTGAAAATTTTATTAATTAATAGATGGAAGATGAGACAATAGCTTAAGGAGGTTGTTAAATGAGTTTTTTACTGGTCACTTGGTGGAATAGGATGGGTTGAGAGAAGATTGACACTTGGCATCATCCTTAAACTACTTGTAGTTGTTGCGGGAGGAAACTTCCGTATTTTTGTGGTCATGTTCTGCAAGAAAGTGGAACAAGAGAAGATGGCTCATTAAGTGAAAACTAACCCAAAATACCTAGACATGCTAATAAAAATTCCCATTGAATTCAATTGAGGTTGCTCATTCTTTACTTGTGAAAAATATGAGTGAATTTAGTGCACAATAAAATTCGATGGAGGGGACTAGCAGAGGTTTTCTTTGAGTGAAAAGTGTTGGAGTTCTAAACTAGTGCAACTAATTTTAAGCTTAGTTCATACTTCTACAAGCAGAAACTATTACTATTGAGTACTAAGTAGAGTTGCAGATGTTTGGTAAACTAGTCCTTTCACCCAGTGCTTTCATCTAGGTGGACCACTAGACAGGCTCGGGGGTCCTAAGGTTTGCATTTCAGCTATCTCCAGGAGTTGGCTAGGAGGAACAAGATCCTTAAGTTGTTGTCTCCTCTACTACATTTCCAGGTTCTACATGTTCTTTCTAATTTCTCTATGCATACTTAGGATCAAGAAGGAATGAATTTAGTAAATTATATGTTATGTTTCTGATCATCTGCTATTAGAATTATTGAATGAAATCATTTACTATGAAAAGATGGACAAATTATGGACTAGATATGGATTAGGATAAATGATTAGAGTAATTTCAAATTTCACTGATGGATAAAAAAAAATACTGAACTGTATTTTTCCACACCTTCAAGAATGTAGTACTCTAGTACAGTAGGTTAGATTAGATTATGATGGTTAAATCTAATGAAGAATGCAGGATTAGGTTTATTACTTTTTACAGATTCTTTGTAAGAATGTTCAAGAGTTCCTTAGTTAGAATGTACCTCCTAAATAAGATAGACAATGAACTATTTTCAAATCTTAAAAAATATATACATAATCTATGTACTTATTTACATAGTAAATAAATGATTTGCTATAATCCTAATTATTATAAATATACATAGTAATTAAAAACATTATAAGAACAGAAAAATAAATAAGCACGAATAACTTAAAAGAAAACAGGAAAATGAGGGCTAGTTATCACTTAGATAATTTCATTACTAATCTAAGTAAGAATCAAACTTTAAATTCATTACAATTAAATATTAAACTCTGTAAAGATTTCAAAATAATTAAAATTTTACAAAACCCTAATTTGGATAAAATTTCAAATATGACCTTCATTTCCTTCTCCTTTTCCAGAAGAGGGTTAATACAGTTTTAGGTGGGTGAACATGTCTTTATAAAGGTAAGGCCTAAAAGAGTTCTTTGAAATTAGGAAGTTGTGCTAAGTTGGCACCCCGATATTGTGGGCCTTTTGAGATACTATACAGAATGGGACAGGTGGCATATCAATTGGCCTTACCGCCAAATTTGAAGGTTCATAATGTTTTTCATATTTTTGTATTAAAAAAGTACATACATGATACTACTCATGTTATAAGTTGGAATGATGTGCAGGTGGAATTTGAAGGAGATTTTCTGGTGGAACCAAATTGTATCCTCGAAAGGAGGGAGATATTTCTTTGAAATTGCACCATTGGTCAGGTGAAGGTGCGATGGAAGCACCTTAGTCCAAAAGAAGCCACCTGGGAATTGGAGAGTCATATGCGAGCAACACATGTAATTCTGTTCTAGGGAAATTATGAGGACGAAGAATAAATAGCATCGAGGATGATGTTATATTTAAGGGGGAGTGTATGTCACATACCCCAAATTTGCAAAAACATTTTATGTTTTAGGAGACATTATGTTATAATTTTATTATAAATTTTGTAATTTGCATGTAATTGCTAAATATTTTATTAATTAATAAATGAAAGATGAGAAAAAAACTTAAGGAGGCTGTTAAATGATTATTTTACTGGTCACTTGGTGGAATAGGATGGGTTGAGAGCAGCTTGACACTTGGCAACATCCTCAAACTACTTCTAGCTGTTGTAGGAGACAACTTCCCTATTTTGTGGTCATGTTCCCCAAGAAAGTGGAACAAGAGAAGGTGGCTCATTAAGTGAAAACTAACCCAAAAGACCTAGGAATGCTAATAAAAATTCCCATTGAATTCAGCTGAGGCTGCTCATTCTTTACTTGTGAAAATTATGAGTGAATTTAGTGCACAAGAAAATTCGATGGAGGGGACTAGAAGAAGTTTTCTTTGAGTGAAAAGTGTTGAAGTTCTAAACTAGTGCAGCTAATTTTAAGTTGATTTCATACTACTACAAGCAGAATAGATTACTGTTGAGTGCTCAGTAGAGTTACAGAGGTTTTCTAAACCAATCCTTTCACCCAGTGCTTTCATCCAGGTGGACCAGTAGATAGGCTTGAGGGTCCTGAGGTTTGCAGTTCAACTATCTCCAGGAGTTGGTTGGGAGGAACAGGATCCTTAAGTTGTTGTCTCCTCTGCTACATTTCTAGGTTCTACATGTTCTTTGTAATTTATCTATGCATATTTAGGATCAAGAAGGAATTAATTTAGAAAATAATATGTTATGTTTCTGATCATCTATTATTAGAATTATTGAATGAAATATTTTACTGTAAAAAGATAGACAGATTATGTATTAGATATGGATTAGGATAAATGATTAGAGTAATTTCAAATTTTACTAATGGATAAAAAAAATACCTAGCTGTATTTTTCCACACCTTCAAGAAGGTAGTATTATAGTACAGTAGGTTAGATTAGATTCTCATGGTTAAATAAAATCAAGAATGCAGGATTAGGTTTATTACTTTTTACAGATTCTTTGTAAGAATGTTCAGGGGTGCCTTAGTTAGAATGCACATGTTAAAGAAGTTAGACAATGAACTATTTCCAAATCTTAAAAAAAATATACAAAGTCTATGTGCTTATTTACACAGTAAATAAAATATTTTCTATAAGCCTAATTATTATAAATTTACATAGTAATTAAAAACATTATAAGAATAGAAAAATAAACAAGCAGGAATAACTTAAAGAAAATAGTTAAATGAGGGCTAGTAATCACTTATATAATTTCATTACTAATCTAAGTAGGAATCAAACTTTAAATTCATTACATTTAAATATTAAACTCTGTAAATATTTAAAAATAATTAAAATTTTACAAAACCCTAGTTTGGAGAAACTGTCAAATATGAACTTCATTTCCTTCTCCTTTTCCAAAAGAGGGTTAATACAATTTTACTCATAATTACTTGAAGCATAAATTCTTCATTTATACAAATACAAATTATCTATTTTATAAATACACATAATTAAATAAACTTTTCACAGAAACAATATTAAACTATTTGTTAAATGATAAACTAAGACTATTTAAGTAAAGACATTTTAAATTTTCCAACCCAAGTACAAAGTATAAAATCAGGTTGTACTAGTCAACTCTTCTTTTATTTATTTCCTGGAATAATTGTTTTTACTGACAGAAAAACTCAGACTCTGTTTTAAAAATCAACATTCTCAACATTCTTTCTCTTTTAAACAAAATAAAAAATTATGGACTTAAACCGCAAATAAAACCCTATATTAATGTCTAAATAAAATACATTTTCTTTTATCAATGTAAACATTGTAGAGTCAAAAGACTGCAAAATGTATTAAAATAACATAGGGCCTTTTCAAAAACAAATTGTCTTTATCATTTATCATTCTTAACCAACCATTGATTGAGCCTTATAGCTAATATTAAACAAGTCGCTTATTTAAAAACCCTAACTTAATTTATAAATAAAACCACTGCAGTTTCCAATTAGGTTATGGCTTAATGGGATGTTTCCAACAGAAGTCACGGCTTAAAATCCTGTCCAAAAATATTTCCTGTAAATCAAGCTACGGCCATGAAATCCTCATAAGAATGTCATCATGCTATGGCCACAAAGGATTCATAATTTTCTCATCAAAACATTTCAATCTTGACCACATGGCCTTTCCAAAGCAAACAAAATATTTTATAACCAAAATTGGAGTCGCATCTCGATGGAACTGTAACAACCAAACCCCATACACCCATCGTAAGAGGAACCTTAGGTATGAGACCGAGGCTTACCAAGTTGGACACGAAGCCTAGAGTCCTTGCATGGAGTCTTTCGGTGGCTTCCAGCACACAGTAGCCAAACCCGAATCCTGCACAAGTTAAACCATTTAGGTGTTAATATCTTTCTTAATTCAAATAACGAAGACAATAAAAACTTTGAAATAGTATAGAAGGTTTTAAAACTTAAAATAAATTATACCTAGAGAGTTTTACCTCGGCCATGTAAATGGTGACTTAAACATAACCCTAGCGACTAGATGGCGTAGGCCCAAGAAAATGAGGAGAGCTTTTGTCAAGGAAACCTCAATGAGAATGTTCAAATCAAAATATAAGGCCACTCCATGATGAACCAGAAATAGAGCCCACACTACATAGTTCACAACTAAACAAAAGCATGAAGGTAAGGCCTCACAAAGGCAAAGAAATGGCGTAAAAGGCCTCACACACAAAGTAAATCGAAGGCAATGAAGAACTCACACATCGAAGAAATGTACAGGAAGAGATAAGGAGTGGCATCAAGGCCTATGCAACCATCATCCTGCGGTCCACTCTCCAATTGAGTAGTAAAAAGATAGGCCAAATGCAAAATTTTACAGTTTTATGAGAGTTATATAGTGAACCTTCAAAGTCAAAAACCCTAACCATTAAGCATCAACCACATGAAGTTCAATACGTCTTGGAATTGTGGGTCTAGCTCTATAGTTTTCAAGAGTCTTGGAGCAGCTTGCAAGTAAAAATAATTTACATAAAAACTTGGTTATAAACCCTTTCAACAAGAGAATAATATCTCTATATTATAAGATGCATATTATAATATTAAATGAAAATGATATTGGTGGTAGTATTCACATAAACTAGGGTTTACAACT
This sequence comes from Pseudotsuga menziesii, assembly GCA_001517045.1. Lineage (NCBI taxonomy): Eukaryota > Viridiplantae > Streptophyta > Pinopsida > Pinales > Pinaceae > Pseudotsuga > Pseudotsuga menziesii. The sequence goes on along the minus strand of LPNX010712182.1, from coordinate 67,915 downwards.
ATGTATTATGAATCATGTAATCGGTAATAACTTATGCAAAAGAATTCTTTAACCTTGTTAACATTATAAACAAACACCTTGTGATAAACTATAGGGTTTGTAAAAATACCTTGTAGAAACCTATGATAATACATTGGTTAAAAATACTCATATGTGTAAGATTGCAAGTATAGAAAGATTAATAGCATGATTCTTAGTATGAGTATTATAACTTAGTTTTGTTATGGGGTAATAATTTTTATATCATATCTCCTTGTGAGATGGAGGTCATGCAAAGGGTAGGTTGGATAGATTTTGTAGGAAATGATCTCTCATTCCTTACACAAAGCATTGATACTATTGTTTAACGATATAACATTCATATTATTATATTTCTACATGGTAAATACTTAAGCAGTTAGTAGGCTGTCTTCTGCACTAAATATTTAGTTCCATGTATGAATGTCAATCATTATACCTTATGACTATACCTAGATTTAGGTTTTCCTAGTTACATAACATTTGAATATTGTTGAGACATATACATATGAACTATCATTGCTAATAAGTAATAAGGTATCAAATGACCTAGTATACAAAATTATCTTTCTCTAGAATTGTATATAGGACTTAAACTAATAATAAATAAATGAAAGTTTGATGAACATGTTATAGTATAAGAAAGGTAGAATAACAACTAGATTTATTTTCAGATTCTCCAAATACTTATGCTTACAAGAAATTAAATAAAACATAAATATATAGTTTCAATGATACCTCTATTTTGATCAAAGTTGCAAATTAAACAAATATACTAGCATTTTTACTGATGCTAGTTGAGATAATTAATCTCGATCCAGAAGTGGTTACAAAAATTCTTACCTGTAAAAGAAGCATCACTTCACTGCATTAGCTAAAAAGCTAAGTAAGCCTCAGAATTAACTGAAGTTCCTTCATATTCACAAACAGTAAAACAAACTTTAGCACTTAGTAATTAAACAGATGTTTAGATTCATGTTATTCTAAATCATAACCTGATAAATCCAATCTTTAATAATGATTTATGAAAGCAAATATTTAAATTTGCAGATCTAGAATTTAATAAAGGATTTAGTTCTAGTTTAAACCGTATTATGTTAATTGTTAATAGTTAAATGTCCCTCAGAAGTGACGATTGTAAACATTTAATTTCATAGGAAAATTTTTAAATTTTTATGAATTTTTGAAGTATTACAATTGAGTTCCTTGGTATATATGAAACTATTGAAGGTGGATGTTTCCCATATACTTCTTTGTATGAGGTCATTTTCCTATAATTGTGATAATTTCTATTACCAACATTCAACCAGTGGTATCCACTACACCCATAGTTACCATTTTCAGAGGAAAAACATATTAAATAAGTTTCTAGACACTTCTTAACTATTTATGTATGGTCATCTATTGGGTATTTTATGGTGTACTGATTTTCAACTAGGTGCCATGTATTTTAAAGAATTATTTCCAAATTTTTTTATTGATTGTGGGATCCCTATCAAATACAATGGAAGTGAGCATACCATGGAGATTAAAAATCTGATCTAGAATAACTTGGGTAATTCTTTCTAGTGTGAAGGAGTGTTGTAGGGAGAAAACATGACCACATTTGTTAAGTCTATCAAATACAACCATGGTGAATCTTTGTTTTCCTTCTTTTCAAATACATATAATAAAATCCATGTAGATGTTCATCCAAATAGTGGCTAGTAGAGTCAATGGTTGTGATTCCCCATGGAGGCTTCGTTGTCTCACCCTTGTTATATTGACATGTGTCACATTTGGTCACAAACGTATGGATATAATTTTTCACTCCTTCCTAAAATAAATATCAGCTGCTGCATTCATAGATTTTTTAAAATCCTTAATTTCCTACTATAAGATACAAATGAAAATTTTCTACTATGCTTTGTTTAAAAGTTGAATTTGGTACCAAAGAGGTGACTTTTATACCATAGCCTTTTTTGTTTCTAGGTGTATCCTTTGGGAGGATTGGGGTACTCCTAAATCCATTTGATGAGATGAGACACCACATCATTGGTTAACCACTCATTTCAAGCTTATGCTAACCATTTTGGTATTGGTCAAGATAAAATAAATAGAAATTTGTTGTCCTCATATTTCATGGACAATGAATCTTCCACAAAATTTTATTTTCACATTTTATAAAAAAGTTTATAATCATACCACAACATCTTAGTGACCCACTAATGTTTCTTTAGGGATGGAAACCTCTATTCCAAAATATACTTCAAACTATGATAATCTATAATTATGTTTTGATCTGAAAGTGTCTTCAAATGAGATAAGGCCACCAATTTTAAATTGCATGAAGGATGGAAATCATCTCTTTCTAATAAATGAATTTACCTAAATTTCAACCAAAAAATTGTTTACTAGTGAAGACCAAGGGGCATCCTTCTTGCATCATTATCACTCCCAAACCATGTGCCAACATGTCATATTCTAATACAAAATCCTTTCTAAATATTGGTACTCATATTATTGGTGTGGTACATATAGCTTCTATTAAAGTTACAAAGCCTAATTTGTAGCCTTTATAAAAAAAACATTTTTATAAAGGATGTTAATGGGAAAAAATATTCCCATGATTCTTCACAAACTTTATGTAGTAACCTATGAGCCCTAGGAAACCCTGTAATGTTTTCAGTGTTTTGAATTTTGGTTAGTGTTAGATATCCATAATTATCATGGTATATGCTGACACACTATGTTGAATAACAATGTGACCCAAGTATTTTTACCACAGTAGCAACAAAAGTGTATTTGGACGTCTTGATAAAATAATTGATTTCCCTCGAGTAGTTGTAATACTTTATACACATGTGCCTACGAATTTTAACTATAGAACAATATATCATCAAGGAATACCAACACAAAGAAATCTAAGAAGGGTATAAAAATCTTGTTCATGAGGTTATCCAAGGTGAATTGATAATTTCAATGTCCAAAGAATCACCAAAAACTCATAATGGCCTTGGAGATGTCAACTTCCTTCATTATGATTTGGTGGTATCTAGTTCAAGGTCAAGTTTATTTCACCATGAAGATCATCCACAAAGTCATTAATCACCACAATTGGGAGGTTGTCCTTTATTTTCAACTTATTGAGAGAACAAAATTCCAGGCACATGGACTATGTGCCTTGTTTTCTAAAACCATGAAAATGGATGAATGAGGTCTATTACTAGGACATATGACACTCTCAATAGTTCATTAGTAATATTCTCAATTTCATTTTTTTGTGCAACAGGAGGTTTATGAGAATGCACATTTGGTGGTTGAATACCCAAGAACACTAGAGGAATACCATGATCATGCACTTCAATTGAAGGGGGTAAACTACATGGTGTCTCAAATTCATAGCAAATTACGGTGGATTTATTGAGTGATCCTTTCCATAACCTCTATTGCATTGTATTGGAAAATAATGTGAAAGTGGTGTTTCTTTAATAACTTATCCATATAGTGAGATTTTATGATTTTAGAAAAACCTAACTAAATCCATCTGAGGATGTGCACATGATACTCTTTAATAAATATCATGTATAACTTCTTGAAATCCATTTTAATTGGCCGAAATGTGCATAGCCAGTCTTCCCTGTTGTTCAAGATTAAGCACCCTTATAACCTAGGGTCTGGGGTTACAAACTTACTACTAACTTTGGAGACAATCAGATTTAATAGAGAATAGAAAGGAAATAGGAATAAAGTCTTGACTTACACAATTACCGATGGTTGATGTAAGCTTGATCTTCTTCCATTCTTCCTCTCTCAAAAGCTTCCAGGGATGCACCTCCTTCACCTGTAAAGAGAAAATTCTCCGAGTACTATCTTATACATGTATATATGAGAGGTTAGATAAACAAGATATCCAGTACATAATCAAAATATTCATTAACCATGATACATGAAAAAGCCTCAGCACAATGTTGGAAGAAGAATTATCCTTATTAACAATCAGTGAATGAGATAAGAGTACAAACTAGCTTCTGAGACAAGGGCTCCTCTGCAACCAAAGGACTCTGAGTTCTGCTGCTCCAATACTTCTGAAGATATACCACTAGCATAACTTTTCTCTCCAAACGTGATTGATTAATGCCCTCCCCAAGGCCTCTATTTATACTTTGGGAAATAGAGTGGTTTCAAAGGTTGAGGAGGTTGAAACAGTTAGGATAGTTAATGATTAGGGCCCAACTAATCCCATTAATTGTGATTTATATTTTTAATTTCGAATCAAGATGTATGCGAATATTAATATAGGCAACCCGTGTATGACACGTGAGTTGCTTAAAGGAAACCCACGTATGTTGATGTACGCGGTTCACAATGTATATAGTCACGTATAGTATGCAAGTTGTCAATGGAAATAGTCGCGTATGTACATGAGTTGCAATGGATATAGTCACGTATGCAACTCAACACTTATAAAAATAATATGGCAATCTGGTTCAAGGGTAAATCCATCCCAAGTCATGCCCATTTATAGTGTTTTGGAAAACTTCAATCCTAATATGTCCTTCTGTGTACCAACATATGGAATGTCGACACTCGGATGGAGAAGTGGCATTTGGGTTGATAACAGATGCCCCCTAATGTGTGAGGTTAGAGGGAAATGATGGCCAAAATACATTATAATCATTATCTTGGAGAACTCAGAAGTAAAATCGAGCAAAGGTAGTACCTAAAACAAAGACATAATAATGTCATATACAAAGTCATATCTAACGATGTTATGTTCAATATACTGGAACACTAGCTCCTTTACAATATTTGAGTACATCATATAGTATGGGTACAAGACCACGTGTATTACAAAGGTGGATCGAAGCCACAATATACAATAATGATGAGTCTTCAAAGATCTGGAAGCTGTGTAAGTGACCACAACATAATCTTGTGCAACTTATTCCATAGATATGAACCTAAGGTCTTTGTAAAAAATCCCAAAGAACCAGTACAATCCAAGCCATGTGAATAGATGTTATTTAAGTTGAACATGGATAGGATTCAACAGATTGTCAACCAATAGGTGATAATTGACAACTAAAGCAAAGGAATTCACCAATAATGAAAGTGAATCCAAAGGTACGATCGTCAAAACTCTGGGTCTTCGTCGGCAGGAAGTGCTGATGCAGAACCATACTGTGATGAGGAAGGCAATAGATCCTCCAACAGATCACAAGAGTGACTAGGAACTAGGTAAAGGAAGGGAAACGCAAGTAATAAAACATAAAACAATGTTGGAATCAAGATATAGATCAGATACTACGTTAAATCCTTAAACAGTGAGCACGACACAAAGATGACCCAAGGTAGCTTTTAACTTTGTAGATAGTACAAATAGAATTATCTGTCATGTAGGAGACATGATCAGATTCCCCAGGTATAACTGACAAGAGGAGGAGTAAGAAACTCAAAGTAATAGCTGAATTGAAAGTGAACACTGAGACATGAGTATTGGAGAAGACAGAGAGTGCTATGTTCAAGGAAGACATGCTGCCACCGACTGAGAACCAAAAGAAAACTTCTTCCTTATATTCCCTATTAAATTTTAATGAGTCCAAGAAAGTCAACTCAAGTCTCTCATCATTTTTTACAATCTTGAAGAGAAGATGGAATAATGCTTGATAGTGTTAGTGATTCATGGATTTTATGAGCCCGAACTAGTACATGCTCACATGGTGTTTTCATGTTCAGAGAGTCTAAAAACTCTAAAGAAGACTCTAGGGCGGTCCTTTTTCATCCAATTTAGTCTCCTAAGGCCAAAAAAGTATAAAACATACCACAGAAGAACTCTCTTAACTCTTGTAGAAGAAAAGGTGAACCTTTTTCGTACTTAATCAAGGAGGTCCAAAAAAGGTTAAATTACCACCTACCCAATGCTCCTTCGAGAGAAACATATAGCTTGAGTTTTACGAGTGTAAAGGAAAGAAAGATCACTTGAAAATATCCATTTGAGTATGAGAAATAGGGATTACAATAATAAACTCGATGCTTTGTTCTTAGTGTTTAACGAGCATGAAAAATACATGAAGTACACTCGGAATCTTTTTCATGTTTAGGTCCAGAACACGAAAAAGAGAAAAATGAGCTCATACTGGGTGTTCATTTCTCGTAAATTTAGCCCTCGGGTCCAGAAAAGTGATAAACCTATACCTGAGAATACTCTTCTCAATTCCGTAGAAAAGAGAGTGATCCTTTCTCGTATTATTCCACATGGTCCAAGAAAGAGATAACCTACCACCAATGTGAATGCCTATTCACATATTCTTAACGAGCTTGAGTGGACAAGTTTACTCGGTATTCAAGTCTATTTTGAGTAGTTAGTCCTGAGCCTAAAGAAACTCCATAAGGGTGGGGAGTATTATAAAGGAAGAGCTTGTAAAAAGAGACCAAAATGAGGCTCAATTTGGTGTGAAAAATAGCTAAGAAGACTCCCATGAACCTATGACAGCTGCAGCATGAGTATCGAAAGACAATTAGTAGGTTCTAAATGAGGATACTCATGGGAGAAAAGTCCTATCCATGAAAGAACAATGGTATAAACGAGGAGCTAATGGTTAAAGATACCATAGTCCATGGTCAAAGTGTTAGTGCTAGGATTAAGATGGATTAGGTATAAATGCATAATGCATGCGAAATGACCAAAAAACCATCCTAAATGAGCAAAAAAACAACTTTAAACAACCATAAACCTGTCACATGGAAGAAAAAATATGGCATTAGTTTAATTTTATATAAAAAAATATGAACTATAGGGAAAAAACCCACTTTGAAAATAATATTTCCATAAATAGTTCAAAATATAAATTAAAACTCACCATTTGATTTATATCCAAAATAGACAAGTTTTACCTCTATCTTTGATTTCTCGGTGTGGACGACTCGGTGGACAATTCTCAAAACCACAAGTGCCAGGTAAAACTACGCTCCATGCTCTTTCATTTGATCCGAGCAAATTTCAATTTTGGGCCCAAATTTTATGTTTTCAAATGCCCTCAAAGCATGAATGATGTGTACTCGGGTATGGTATATCAACAATCATGTATAGGCGTTCTGTACGTGGGTTGCCCAAAGGAATGTCGTGTACAATACGCGACTTGTCCAAAGAACAATCACGTACACTGCGTGAGGTAGAAAAAAATTATATAGGGTCAAAAATGAATTTTTTATATGAATATAATGGTTTGAAATGGCTTGTTTATTAGATTGAAATATGGTGTTTGAGTGGAGGGAGAGGGAACATGAAGACATGGACCAAGAATCTCTACAAGATGCCCCCACGGTAGATATTTTACGGCAAAGTGGGTTATTGAAATTCTTCTGTACCTCACATATGCAGTCAAATGTCTGCCCATTAGAGTTTTTGATAAACTATTGGGATCACGATCCTTGTATGTTTGACCTTCAAGGTGAGTTTTTAGAGGTTACTTTGGAAGATGTATATTTTATTTCCGGTTTATCATGACGAGGAGCTCTAGTGAACTTGGAAGGTATCGATAGAGGAAGTGACCTTCTGAGTGTACATAACTACATTGATATATACTCTGAGCCTGACACTCAAAAGAGGGGTAGCTGCATTCCTATTGTTCATATTCACAAATTTCCCTTATAGGTATTGGTGAGAACTATAGTGAGGGTTGCAGGGTCATCATCACTTCACCTTGCAACTCATAGCCAAATGAGACTTGTAGTGGACTGTATACAGGGAGATCTATCTAACTGGTGTTTGGGAAGGATCCCCATAATGAGGAAACAAATCTCTGACTGCAAAAGAGGCAGGCGAAAGAATTTTGGTTATTCTAGCATATTGGTAGCCTTTTTCTTTGAGAGGGTGCCAAGTTTGATTCCTATAGTACCATTGCCAGTTCATTCTCCCTGTCATCCTAGACTGAGTAGGTGGGGAGAGATATTCCTACGCCAGGGAGGCGATGGATCAGTCCAAAGTGTATATGATGACGACTTCTACTTTTGGTGGGAGTGACAATTACCATCCTTGGAGCAGTTTCCATATACTGGGTTAGATTTCTGAGGTGATACAAACCTTGGCCTCCCTCCTGGAGGAGCATGGGGAGAGTCAAGTATTTTTTGTTTTCAAATTTTAAATTTTTTATGAATTTTAATTATAAATATATATACATATGTATAGGGGTTTATAATCCTTTTAAAATGTCAAAATGTAGAAAATGGACCAGTCCGCCCTGCTGGGAATCCACTCATGTATGTGCGTCCTATGTTGGGAGAGGACTAGGGTTTTATTAGGGTTCTTGAGGGAAAGCTTGACACACTTACACAGAGAGTACCTACCTTATTCATTGATCATATCCCTACTATCATGCAAGAGCTAGTGGTTGGTATACCACCTGTCTGGATATTCCTTATGAGACGGGTAGCGAGAGCAGTACTTGTGTATATTGATGCTATTGAGGTTGCTGAAGCTAAGGAGGCTGAAGAATCCTGAGCACAGGGTGATCAGGATAATTGGGGGGACCAGGGTGGTCAAGCTTATACTTAGGAGCAGTTTATGGAATTTGATCCATGTTTCGTATATTATACAGTCATGACTAGATCTGAGGATCAAAAACTCGACCTATCTATATGGACAGATATTCACATATATATATATTTTTCTAGTTTATTTACAAGTGTTTTATTATGTGTCTGCTATATATTTTTATGCAAAATGTTTTAAGTTCCAATCCAAGATATAATTAGCATATGCATCAGTAAATGAATTTTGAATTCTTGGAATATGATTGAATATAATAAACTCAAAATTTCTTAACAATAACCTAAATTGGATAAATTGACATAGTAGAATAGGGTTCCGCACCTGATAAGATTGATTGAGCTAGGAAACCACCAACTGAGAGTCAAGTCGGACTTCCAGCTGAGTGATACCACATGACAAAGCATCCCATAAAAGCTCAATGAAAGTCCTGTATTCAGCCACATTATTGGTAGCAGGACCTAAGCAAGTGCCTCCCGAGGCAAGTAATTATCTTGAGGGCGAGTAAATGACCTAGGCAGCTAAAGCCAAATTACAAGTGTGGTGACTGGCACCATCAGCGAAACCTATGAACCACTAGAAAGACATCTGTAACAACCAATAGATGGTATAAAAACACAAACTGACGAACTATTGTACATAAAAATACATACAATAAAATACAGGAAAAAGCGCTAAGCCTAAGCATAGTACTTTTTCAAGTAGAGCCCATTTCTAGGCTCAGGGTGCTTATTCCCTTCAAAATATGTCAATTCATATGTGCCCTTCTTCAATACCTTGGACATGACATAAGGTCCTAAACACATACACCTGAACTTTCCTACCCCCAGGGGTTCTTTGTCTTGATCCCAGAGCAAGACAAGCTCCCCTTTAGAAAAAATCCGAGGCTTGACTGATTTATTGTATTGGCTTTTTACCTGATTTTTATGAGCTTCGTTTGCTGTCAGTGCATCTCTACATTGCTCATCTAGAAGTTCTTAATGTAATAAACATTCTTCCAGCTCAGTTATATCAGGTAACACATGAATATCAATCTTTAAGGATTGGATTTCACATTCGACCAGGGTAACTACTTCCACTCCATGAACAAGTTGGAAAGGAGAAAACCCTGTAGCAGTTTTCACATTGGTTCGATATGTCCAAAGCATAGTATACAACATGATTTCCCAGTTAGAACGGTCTACATTAATAGTGCATTTGATAATAGTCTTCAAAGTTTTATTTACGGCCTCGACTTGATCGTTTTCTTGAGGATAGAACGAAGATGAATGTTCTTGTCTAAACCCTAGCATAGTGGTCAATTCAGTCATCATACTATTTTGGAAATGACTTCCATGGTCAGTGACAATCTCTTTAGGGATACCAAATCATGCAATAATTTGGTTGAAAATGAAAAAATTTGCAGTTTCCCTATTAGCTTTAAAGGTGGGCATTTCCTCTACCCATTTTGTGAAATAATGTACAACAACAATGATATGTGTGTGCCCCCCAGCCGAGGCTGGGTTGCACGTCATGTAATATATCCCCCACTTCATGAAGGGGCCCACTAATATGACGGGAAGTAATGGAGTGGGATGCGATCGCATCTTTCTAGTGTAAAGCTGACAAGGATGACAGTGCTTCATGTCTTCCACACAGTATTTAAAGAGCGTGGGCCAGAAATAACCGACATGTAATATCTTATGGGTCGTTGTGAACCCAAATAAATAATCCCCACACTCTCCACTATGGGCATCATTTAGGACAATATCTGCTTCTTCTTGGGTAAGACATTGACGTAAAATAGAATCTACCCCCCTACGATATAAAGTATCTCCAATAAAGAGGTAGTTATTGGCATGTATGCGTAGTTTACGTTGTTCTTCCCGTGAGAAGGTTGCAGGGTACTTCAAAGTCTGTATATATATAAGTATATCTCTGTACCAGTGGTCAGAGGTGGAAATCAAAAAGATGTGCTCATCTGGTAATGAGTCTTCTTCAATGGCTACATCTTCCTCTACTAGAAATTCTGCATTGAGCTCAGCAAAAACTAAGGATTTTTTGGATTCGGTGGATTGAAAATCTAAGTCAAACTCTTGAAGAATGACTATCCATTTGTTGAATTTTCCTCCAACTATCAGTCGGGACAAAACATATTGAAAAGGATTAACATCCACCACTACCATCGTGGTCCTCAGTAAGATGTAGTGACACAACCTCTGAACAACATACACAGCGACCAAGTCCAACTTCTCGACGTGGGAATACCTAAGTTCAGTGCCGACTAATGCACGACTGAGATAGTAGACAACATGCTCTTGGGGCTTATCATCCTCCTGGACTAGTACTACCCCTATGGTCGACTTAGATGCGGTCAGATACAATAGAAAATCTCAAGAGTAATCTGGCGGACGCAATAATGGTGCCGACAACAAAGCTTTTTTTAATGCCTTGAAATCAAGTTGTGCAATTTCATCCCATACAAATGGGGTGTCCTGTTTCAATAGGTGCATGAAACCTTTAGTAATATTGGCATAATTTACAATAAAACGTCGAAGGAAATTGGACTTCCCCTGCAGGATTTGAAGCTTCCTGATAGAACGAGGACAAGGTAGATTTATGATGGCCACAACTTTCAAAGGATCCACCTGAATGCCTTTGTTGGAAACAATGAATTCAATCATTCTCCATGACTTGACACCGAAAACACACTTGTAGGGATTCAATTGAATTTTGTAGTATCTGCATCATTCAAAAATCAAACGCAAGTGATCTGGGTGATCGATCCTCTTACGAGAATGTGTTGGTAGATCATCAAGGTAAGGTTCAATAATGGATTTAATGTCATGAAAGGAAAACTTCATTGCCTGCTGAAAGGTTACCCCTGCATTTTTCAATCCAAAGGGAATTTTCTTGTACACGAAGGTACCCCAAGGACAAATAAAATCTATTTTATGTTGGTCTTCCGGTTTAATTTGGATTTGATTATACCCAGAGAAACCATCCATAAATGAAAATAATTAACTTCCCATGCAAGCATCAATAATTTGATCTATAAATGGCATGGGGTGATTGTCCTTAGGACGGGCTTTGTTTAGATATCGAAATTCAGTACAAATATGTGTAGTCCCTTTCTTTTTATCAACAAGAATAGGGTGGGATACTCATTCTGTCAAAGCTATGGGGTAAATGAAACCAACATTCAGCAGTTTCTCAACTTCAGCCTTAATTGCCGCCGCTTTACACTAGTTGACATGTCTCAACTTTTGTCAAATGGGTCTAGCATCAAGGTATGTTCGGATTTCATGATTGACTATTGATGGATCAATTCCTGGAATCTCCTCATATGACCAGGAAAATACGTCGCGAAATTCCTTAAAGAAGGCCGTATAGATCGCAATCTCCTCCAAAGAGAAGTTTGCAGTGATGTGTATGTTTTCCACAATGTTTGGATTTACAGATATGTTCATAGGAATTGTAGTGGAAATGTTTGCCATATTCCCCTCAGAAAATATTCCTTTCCTTGGTAAGGGATTAATAGGCGTATCAACATCACCTGCCAGTCTCATATGGAACTCCTGGTTCTTGATCCTGCTTAACTCTAGAATAAAATAGGATTGATGTTGAAGATCTTCGCAGAACTTATCTCATCTACACATGGCTTCCAGAATGGCTTCATTCGAAGGAAAAACCATATCTAAGCAATCTTTAGAATGCAAAGAGTTCTCTACCCAAGCAGGAAAATAGGCTTCTTTTGGCTTTTCTAATTCTGTGAGAGGGACTGGATTGGAATCAAGAATGGTATGGACGATATCTTGATAAGCCACTTCCACTACTGATAAGGGCACTTCAGGTTCATGGTGGGAAGGAAGAACCCAAGGATCTATTCTATCAACAATCGTTGCTATGGAATTCCCCACACTAGTAGAACCTATATAGTTAATCAGAGCTAGAATATCAAATGTGCCCATCAATGATGCTTACATTCCAACCCGTAAGCTCTCTGAAGCAGGTCTAACCTGATCAACCAATGGTATAGTGGACTCGTTAGTTTCCATGCGTCCTTTTCGAGTAAAACTGAGTTGGTCTACAGTAACCAACTTCCCTTCATGTGGATACACTACCACCTGAAAAATGGCTGATACAATAGCTGACATGGCGTTAGTCCAACTTCTCCCCAAGAGCAAGTTATAATCCAAAGGTGCATCAATCACCTCTACCTCAATAGAAATCGCTTTCCCTGCCAACTTAATTTCAAAAGCCGGTAGAATACCATGTGGATGGAATGACCTTCGGTCAAAAGTAGTAAGTAGGGTGTTCGATGGAACTAGCTCTGGAGATCCAAGAGATTTCCAATAAGACAGGGACATAACACATGTAGAATTACCCTCGTTAACAACTGCCCTTCCAATGGTATTTCCACCATGCATGACATCTATCAATAAGGCTACATGACATGGTAGGCGAATTTTGACATCAGACAAATTAAATTTTTCCATGAGACTCGATGAGCCCATACTACCTAAGGCCGGTAAGAGTGCATCCCGATGTGTGGGACAACTCTGTAACACCTCTAAAGCCGACATTGCACAAGGATTCTAGGTTAAGTCTTCAACTACAGAGTAGTTTGTTGTATCCCTAGCATTAGTATTATGCAAGGTTTTCTTAAACAAAACTTTCGATATCTTGGGCATAATTTCGGTAGGTTTCTCAATCGTGAGAGGGTTAGAAGTTTCACCTATCGACTTACCCTTCTCCAAGGTCTCTTTTTCATAGTTCTTGTTCCTGTTATGTAGTAAAGTTTTGGATCAAACCATGTTGATATAATTGGGGTCAGGAGCATTTGATGTGGCCCCTGCTGCATTTGAAGCTGAAGCTGAATTCTGTACTCAAGGAAAAGGATCCTTCAGGATAGCTGGTTGTTGGCCTTTTAACAGCTTTTGATCTTGTTCCATAAGGGGACATAGATGGGTCAGGTGATTTTCATGGCACAACTTACATGGGAATTTCACCTTCTTCTTTTCTTTCTTGCCCCCATTAGCATTATTTGTGGCTTTTTTCTTGTATTGGTTTCCCTCACCCTTTTTCCCTTTCTTCTTTTTTCCATCAGGATGTTGATTGCCCTTTTGAGAGGTTTGTACAAAAACATTTGCATTTTGGGGTGAGGGGGCAGCCTTTGCTTCCTCTGTCGTAGAATTTTTGGCAGATAGTTGATGGAGTTGTTTAGCCAAAGATTCTACAATGGGATAATTTACAGAACCAACCACACCATCAGCATGGGGTCTAGGCTTAGGTTTCTCTTTATTGTGCGTTGGCCTTTGTGCATCAAGGATGATCTCATATAAGATCCCAGACTGAGAATATATCAAATCTAGTTGTTGGGCCCTGATATTATATTCTTCCTCATTCGTCACTCCTGAAGTAGATACATCCTTAGATATATATGGAAATAGGGATTTAAGGAACCATTCTAATAAGAACTCGGGAGGAATAGTGGCTTTGATAAGGATCTTTCGTCTTCTCCACTCTTGGATGTGATCCAAAATATGGGTGGGCTTGTCCTATCGAAAGCTAGACAACAAGTCTATCTCGAAATCATATCGGACAAGAAGTTGGAAGTGACTAAGGAATGCATTAGCCAAGTCCCAAAAACTCCTAAACACAGCAGAAGGAAATTCAATATACTATTTTGCTGCAGTACTAGTTAAATTTATTTGGAACAGCCTCAACTGAACTGAATCCTTGTTTAGTGAGTTGGAAGAGCACCATAAATGGAAAGTGGTGGCATGAGCCCCAAGATCATCACCAACTTTTCCTTCGAATTTTGGGATATCTAAGGGCAACTTGGTAGCTATAGGTGGCCAGGAGGGGTCATGTATTACCGGGTCATTCATTAGTCTCAACAAATATGGAAAATTTAGCATTTCCAGGAAAGGGAGCTTGGGTCTAATAGGAGCACTAAAATTATCAGCTTGGGGCTTAGAGGGACTTGCCCCCATATTCCCATATGTGAAGGTGGGGTTGCCCCGTGCTGCCAATTGTGAAGTGGGTGGGATGCTTTGGAAAGGATTCCATCCATAAGTGAGTAGATTTTTTATGTGTGGTGTAGTATATGAGGTTCTAATTGCCCCAGTAGAAACTAGGGTTTGGAATACAGGAGCAGGTATCCCTCCACTGAAAAGAAAAAAAGGAGAGCTCATGAACGGAGCTGAAACCGAAGTTTGAAAACCTTGACAATAAGGATTAGGGTTTTTTAACTACACCCCTACATATGCGGGTGTTGGTCCTATGTATGGAGTGGATGGGGGAATGTGCCCCCCATTCCAAGGAAAAAATTGAACAAAAGCCGAGGATCCTATAGGACCACTCTGAGCAGTATGTGTGAAGGAAGTAGGAACTGTGGGTACACTAGGAATCTCAGTGGCCATACCACTAGAAGCACCTACTAAACTTGTGGGAGCTGGTGGTTGAACCACTCGGCTAGGTATACTTGTTCTAGGGGCACCTACTAGGGGAGGTAGCACCCCTTTAGCCGGAGTGGCTGAGGTGGAAGTAGAAGAACTTTCTCCTGCAGTAGACATTATTCTACCCAAAGGGACACCAATCATGGGTGGATTGAAAGGACGAACCTAAACAACCACCGCATCATTTAATTCAGTTAGAGGTGAATTAAAATTCCCTACAAACTCGTCATCCTACAAGTATTCTATCTCAACTGTGCTTAAATTAAAATGGTTTTACCTAAGTTCTGGTTCACTCAGAACTTCTCTAACTCCTATCGGTTCGAAAGAACCATCCATGTCTAATCTCCTCCTTTGAGGGGGAGGTGGGGGTTCCAATGTGATAAGCAGAGGAAGGTTTTGTAACCTTCATGACCTTCTGACAGATCAGTCCTCCACGATTGTAAATTTGACTCTTCACACCCTAAGTTCAGCTAAAAACACAGACAAACTATAGAGCAATCACTACAAAATTTCATAAAGTCTCAACAATCACAAGGGGTATAAGATATGCTTTTCTGAAGAAAGCTGAGAGACATTTTCTTGATGTCCTTGAAGAGGTTCTTAGGCACAAGCGGAGGAATAACCCACCACCCTCCTACACTTTCAACAAGGGTTACCTTCCAAGCCCATCCAAGGTGAACCAAAAATAGCCTTCCGGTTTTCCTGTGTATAAACCCTAGATGTCCAAGAGACTAGAGGCTACCTTAACTATATCAATAGTCTGGGGGGACAATCACAAGCCTGATTCGTATGCATGGACAAGCTAGCAAAACTTGAAACTTTGTCTAGGACAGAATCCCCAGATGTGTAAGAAACTTGGTCTAAATTTTGACAAGGAATCGGAGGGTTATCTCCTTAGTCCAATGCCTCCACATGGCCTCATGCTTAACTCCCATTTGAGAGGAGCTTCCCAGATGCTATCAACACAAATAAGGATTTACCTATCGATTGGCTAGCTATGTTTGAATTTAAGTACTTATGGGGAGTTTACACTTCCTATCCCACAAGTCTAGCCTAAGCTAGTAGGTGTATGACCCTATAAAAAAAAACTTACTAATAAATTTTAAATTATAGCATTCATTTTAAGGGTTGGTCTTAATTAGAGTTTATGTGGCGTGAATGGCTATGATATTATAAACTCGATAAGCAAAGTAAAACAGGTGTATAAAATGAATTCCAAATAAAATTATCTCTACTTAAAGCAAGTTTTTTTTTGTTGTAAATATGATCTAATGAAAATGCAATGAGGAAAGAGAAAGCTAAGACTTACTTTTGTAATTTTTGAGATTTTATTCAAAAACTGAAAATAAAACTATAATATGCAATTCAAATGCAAATGTTTCCAATTCTTTTCTTTTCACTTTTCAAACTCTCCAAAAATTACTATGCACCTAAATGAAAAAATTATTGAGTATGCTTGAATAATCATACTATATAAAGCAAGAAAAATGAAGTATAGCAGACTTATAAGAACCAAAGATCAACCACCTAAAGAAGAAACTTGGCAAACACCTAGCTTGGGAAGACACAATGAATGAAATCCACTGAAATCAATAAAAGGAAACTGACAAACCGACACTACTTGGAAATAGAATAGGGTACACTGTATCTAGAACCTTGATCACTGATTCAGACACACAGCACTTAAACACTATCACCCAATAGGATAATCCACCTCAGATTGCTAAAAGAAAGAAAATCCAACCAATAAAGACTCAAGGGCTTACTGAAAAGCATGAAGTATGGTTAACAGGGATTTCAAACCTACAGTGAAATGGTAGTAATAAAAGACCACAAAGCAAGGAAAAATCCAAAATAGGACAGGGACAAGAAACCCTACCCAAGAATTTTGTTTCTAAGGTATGTATGTGATTGTCTAGTTGAGTAACCCATGTACTGTATGTGACTCTTCAATATAGAAACCTGCATATACAATCCTTCGTACGTGACTTTGTAGCACAACAACCCATGTACAAGAGTAAAAAAATTTCAAAAAAGAAAAATTATAAACGTCTCTAAAACACTACTGTAAGTCCAAACCAAGACATAAAACCACACACTGAATCAAAGCAAATATTGGGCAAGGATCTACAGGACTAACCCATAGTAGGTTGGACTCCCCAGCGGAGTTGCCAGTTGTTTTGTTCAAGATTAAGCACCCTTGTAACTTGGGGTCTGGGAATATTGACTTACTACTAACCTTGCAGACAATCAGCTTTAATAGAGAACAGAAAGGAAATAGGAAGAAAGTCTTGACTTACCCAATTAGTGATTATTGATCCAAGCTTGATCTTCTTCTGTTCCTCTTCTCTCCAAAGCTTCCAGGGATGCACCTCCTTCACCTGTAAAGAGCAAATTATCCAAGAACTATCTTATACATTTATATATGAGAGGTTATATAAACAATATATCCACTACATAATCAAAATATTCATTAACCATGATACATGAAAAAGACTCAACACAATGTTGGAAGAAGAATTCTCTTTATTAACAATCAGTGAATGAGATAAGAGTACAACCCAACTTCTGAGACAAGGAATCCTTTGCAACCAAAGGACTTTGAGTTTGCTACTCCAAGACTTCTGAAGATATACCACCAGCATAACTTTTCTCTCCAAACTTGATTGATTAATGCCCTCCCCAAGGCCTCTATTTATACTCTAGGAAATAGAGTGGTTTCAGAAGTCAGAAGTCCAATGGAGCAGAGGTAGTACCTGAAACAAATACATAATAATGTCATATACAAAGTCATATATGAGAATTCTATGTTCAATATACTAGAACACTAGCTCCTTTACAATATTTGAATACATCATATAGTGCAGGTACAATACCATGTGTATTACAAAGGTGGATCGAAGCCACAATATACAATAATAATGAGACTTCAAGGATCTAGAAGCTGTGTAAGTGACCACAACATAATCTTGCGCAACTTAGTCCATAGATATGAAGCTAAGGTATTTGTCAAAAATCCCAAAGAACTAGTACAATCCAAGCCATGTGAATAGATGTTATTGAAGTCGAACATGGATAGAATTCAACAGATTGTCAACCAATAGGTGATAATTGACAACTGAATAAAAGGAATTCACCAATAATGAAAGTGAATCCAAAGGTACGACCATCAAAACTCTATGTCTTCATCATCAAGAAGTGCTGATGCGGAACCATACTATGATGAGGAAGGCAATAGATCCTCCAACTGATCACAAGAGTGACTAAGAACTAGGTAAAGGAAGGGAAACACAAGTAAAAAAAGATAATACAATGATGGAATCAGGATATAGATCAGATGTAGGGTTAAATCCTTGAATAGTGAGAATGACACAAAGATGACCCAAGGAAGCTTTTAACTTTGTAGATAGTACAACTAGACTTATCTCTAATGTAGGAGACATGATTAGATTCCCCAGGTATAACTAAAAAGAAGAGTAAGAAACTCAAAGTAATAGCTGAACTGAAAGTGAACACTGAGACATGAGTATCAGAAAATAAAGAGAGTGCTATGTTTAAGGAAGACATGCTGCCACCAACTGGGAACCAAAAGAAAACTTCTTCCTCATCTTCCCTGTTAAATTTTAACAAGTCCAAGAAAGTCAACTCAAGTCTCTCTTCATTTTTTACAAGCTTGAAGAGAAGAGGGAATAATTCTTGATAGTGTCACTGATTCATGGATTTTATGAGCCCGAACTAGTACATGCTCACATGGTGTTTTCATGTTTAGAGAGTCTGAAAAACTCTGAAGAAGACTCTAGGGGGGTCCTTTTTCATCCAATTTAGTCTCCTGAGGCTCAAAAAGTATAAAATATACCACAGAAGAACTCTCTTAACTCCCGTAGAAGAAAAGGTGAACCTTTTTTGTACTTAGTCATGGAGGTATGAAAAAAGTTAAATTACCACCTACCCAATGCTCCTTCGAGAGCAGCATACAGCTTGAGTTTTATGAGTGTGAAGGAAAGCAAGATCACTTGGAAAGATCCATTTGAGTATGAGAAATGGCGCTTACAACAATAAACTCGATGTTGTGTTCTTGGTGTTTAACGAGCATGACAAAGACATGAAGTACACTCAGAATATTTTTCATGTTTAGGTCTAGAGCATGAGAAAGAGAAAACTAAGCTCATATCGGGTGTTCCTTTTTCGTAAATTTAGTCCCTTAGGTCCAAAAAAGTGATAAACCTATACCTGAGAATATTGTTCTCAATTCTGTAGAAAAGAGAGTGATCCTTTCTCATATTATTCCACATGGTGCGAGAAAGAGATAACCTACCACTAATGTGGATTCCCATTCACATATTCTTAATGAGCTTGAACAAACATGTTTACTCGGAAGTCAAGTCTATTTGGAGGAGTTAGACCTGTGCCTAAAGAAACTCCATAAGGTTGGGGAGTCTTATAAAGGAATAACTTGTAAAAAGAGACCAAAATGAGGCTTAATTTGGCATGAAAAATACCTAAGAAGACTCCGCTGAACCTATGACAGCTGCAGCATGAGTATTGAAAGACAATAAGTAGGTTCTAAATGAGGACACTCATGGGAGGAAAGTCCTATCCATGGAAGAACAATGGTATAAGCGAGGACCTAATGGTTAAACATACCATAGTCCATGGTCTAAGTGTTAATGCTAGCATTAAGATGGATTAGGTATAAATGCATAATGCATGTGAAATGACCAAAAAATCATCCTATATGAGCGAAAAAACAACTTTAAATGACCATAAACCTGTCACATGGAAGATAAAATATGGCATTAGTTTAATTTTATATAGAAAATATGAACTATAGGGAAAAAACCCACTTTGAAAATAATTTTTCTATAAATAGGTCAAAATATAAATAAAAAGCTCACCATTTGATTTTTATCCAAAATAGACAAGTTTTACCTCTATCATTGATTGCTCGGTGTGGACGACTCGGTGGACAGTTCTCAAAACCACAAGTGCCAGGTAAAACTACACTACATGCTCTTTCATTTGATCCAAACAAATTTCAATTTTGGGCCCAAATTTTATGTTTTCAAACACCCTCAAAGCATGAACGTTGTGTACGTAGGTATGGTATATCAACAGTTGCGTACACACGTTCTGTACGCGGGTTGACTGATGTAAAGTCGTGTACAGTATGCAACTTGTCCGAAGGACAGTCACGTACATTGTGCGAGGTAGAAAAAGATTGTATAGGGTCAACAAATCAATTTTTTATATGAATCTAATGGTTTGAAATGGCTTGTTTATTGGATTGAAATATGGTGCTTGAATGGAGGGAGAGGGAAAATGAAGACATGGACCAAGAAGCTCTATAAGATGCCCCCATGGTAAATGTTTTATGGAAAAGTGGGTTATTGAAATTCTTGTGTACCTCACCTATGCTGTAAAATTTTCTCCTATTAGAGTTTTTGATAAACTATTGGAATCACAATCTTGGTATGTTTGAATTTCAAGGTGAGTTTTTAGAGGTTACTTCGGAATATGTCTATTTTATTTTTGGTTTATCATGATGGGGAGCTCTGGTGAACTTGGAAGGTATCGATAGAGGTTGTGACCTTCTAAGTGTACAGAACTACATAGATATATACTGCGAGCCTGGCACTCAAAAGAGGGGTAGCTGCATCCCTATTGTTCATATTCAGAACTTTCCCTTGCAGGTATTGGCGAGCACTATAGTGGGGTTTGCAGGGTCATAGTTCATATTCACAACTTTCCCTTACAGGTATTGGTGAGCACTATAGTGAGGGTTTTAGGGTCATCATCACTTCACCTTGCAACTTGGAACCAAATGAGACTTGCAATGGACTGTATACAAGGAGCTCTATATGACTGGTGTTTGGGAGTGATCTCGATCATGAGGAAACAGCTCTCTGACTGCAAAAGAGGCAGGCGGAAGAATTTGGGTTATTTTAGAATATTGGTAACCTTTTTATTTGAGAGGGTGCCAGGTTTGAGTCCTGCAATACCATTGCCATTTCATTCTCACCATCAGCCTAGACTCAGTAGGTGGCGAGAGATCTTCCTCCGCCATGGAGGCGGTGGATCGGTCCAAAGTGTATATGACGACGACTTCTACTTTTGGTGGGAAGGACAATTACCAGCCTTGGAGAAGTTTCCATATGCTGGGTTAGATTTTCGAGGTGATATTGACCTTGTCCTCCCTCTTGGAGGAGCATGGAGAGAGTCAGGTATTTTTTTTTTCAAATTTTAAAATTTCATGAATTTTAATTAAAAGATATATACATATGTATAGGAGTTTTTAATCCTTTTAAAATGTCAAAATGCAGTTATTGGACCAGTCTGCCCTGCTAGGCATCCACGTATGTATGTGTGTCCTATGTTGGGAGAGGACCAGGGTTTGATTAGGGTTCTTGAGGGAAAGCTGGATAGGCTTAGCCAGAGAGTACCTACCTTATGCATTGATCATATCTCTACCATCATGCAGGAGCTAGTGGTTGGTATACCACTTGTCTGGATATGCCTTATGAGGTAGGTAGCGAGAGAAGTACTTGTGTATATTGATGTTGTTGAGGCTGTTGAAGCCCAAGCACAAGGTGATCAGGATAATCGGGGGGACCAGGGTGGTCCAAGTGACCAGGGTTTTCAATCTTAGACTTAGGAGAATTTTATGGACTTTGATCCATGTTTTGTATATTATACAGTTATGATTGGATCTGAGGATCATAAACTTGACCTATTTATATGGACAGATATTCACACACACACACAGATATATATATATATTTCGCCAGTTTATTTACAAGTGTTTTATTATGTGTTTGCTGTATATTTTTATGGAAAATGCGTTAAGTGCCAATCCAAGATATAATTAGCATATGCATCAGTTAATGAATTTTGTTTTCTTGGAATATGATTGAATATAATAAACTCAAAATTTCTTTCCAATAACTTAACTTGCATAAATCCGTGAGATGTAGAACAGTTGGTGGTGGGGTATGGTTAAGACTCCCCCTAAGCTGAAAGGTCACCGGTTCTAATCTCGTCGGATACCAAAAAATCCAACCATGTTAAGGGTTGGTGCGGTCCAGGCTGGGTGTGATCCCCAGGTGATTTTGACGGCTTAGATGCCCCTGGTTCGTGGTTTCTTAGCCAATGGAAACCCTGCTAGTCCAGGGGTTCCACCACTTTGCCAACAAAAAAAAAAATTAACTTGCATAAACTAACATAGTAGAATAGGGTTCCTCACTTGATAAGCTCGATTGAGCTAGGAAACCACCAACTGAGAGTCAAGTCGGACTTCCAGCTGAGTGATACCATGTGACAAAGCATCTCATAAAAGCTCAATGACATCCCTGTATTCATCCACATTATTGGTAGCAAGACCTAAGCAAGCACCTCCCGAGGCAACTAAGTGTCTTAAGGGCGAGTAAATGACGCATGCAGCTAAAGCCAAATTACAAGTGTGGCGACTGGCGCCATCGGCGAAACCTACAAACCACTCGGAAGACATCTCTAACAACCAGCAGATGGTATAAAAACACAAACTGATGAACTGTTGTACATAAAAATACATACAATAAAATACAGAAAAAAGCGCTAAGCCTATGCATAGTAATTTTTCAAGTAGAGCCCATTTCTAGGCTCAGGCAGCTTGATTCCTTAGAAATATATCAATTCATATGCTCCCTTCTTCAATACCTTTGACACAACATAAGGTCCTAACTACATAGATTTTAACTTTCCTACCCCTAGGGGTTCTTTGTCTTAATACCAGAGAAAGACAAACTCCCCTTTAGAAAATATTCGAGGCTTGACCAATTTATCGTATTGGATTTTTACCCTATTTTTTTTAGCTTTGTTTGCTATCAGCACATCTCTACATTTATCATCTAGATGTTCCAAATGAAATAAATGTTCTTCCAGCTTAGTCGTATCAGGTAACACATGAATAACAATATTTAAGGACAGGATTTCACATTCGACCGATGTAACTGCTTCCACTCCATGAACGAGTTGGAAAGGAGAAAACCCTGTAGCAATTTCCACATTGTTTCAATATTCCCAAAGTGTAGGATACAGCATGGTGTGATAGTTGGAACGGGCTACATTAATAGTACATTTGAGAATAGTCTTCAAAGTTTTATTTACAGCCTTGACTTGACTATTTGCGTGAGGATAGAATGAAAGTGAATGTTCTTGTCTAAACCCTAGCATAATGGTCAATTTAGTCATCATACTATTTTGGAAATGACTACCATGGTTAGTGACAATCTCTTTAGGGATACCAAATTGTACTATAATTTGGTTGAAAACAAAAAAAATTGCAGTTTCCCCATCAGCTTTTAAGGTGGGCATTGCCTCTACCCATTTGATGAAATAATCTATAGAAACAATGATATGTTTGTGCCCCCCAGCCAAGACTAGGTTGCACATCACGTATTCTATCCCCCACTTCGTGAAGGGGCCCACTAAGATGACGGGAAATAATGGAGAGGGATGCGACCACATATTTTTGGTGTAAAGCTGACAAGGATGACAGTGCTTCACAGCTTCTACATAATATTTAAAGATCATGGGCTAGAAATAATTAGTATGTAAGATCTTCTGGGCCTTTGCTAACCCAGATAAATGACCCCCACACGCTCCACTATGGGCATCATTTAGGACAATCTCTGCTTCTTCGTGGGTAAGACATTGACGTAAAATGGAATCTACCCCCCTACGATATAAAGTATCTCCAATAATGAGGTAGTTCTTGGCATGTACGTGTAGTTTACATCGTTCTTCCCGCGAGAAGGATGCAGGGTACTTCAAAGTCTAGAGATAGATAAGTATATTGTTATATTTTTATCATTCAAGCTAGCATTATGATATTAGGATATTTAACTGAGAGAATAACATGCACAACAATAAATCACAAGCACAACACAAGAGACAAGAGACACAAAAAAAATTCCTCAGGGAAACCATAAAGGAGAAAACCCCGTAACTTCCTCAGAGATAGAATCAGCACCAAAGGTAAAACCCGGAAACATAAAGATGATCTCCTGACAGCAGTAGTCTCTCTCTTGTTGCAACAACTTCTCCTCTCACTCATGCGCCCCAATGAGTGTGTGTGTGTGTGTTATAAATAGAGAGACTCACTCTCTATTTATATTCTTTTGTTCACTTGGAACCCACTCCAACATGTCAGCCTCACTTAAAAATTACTTACTAGAGCTAACATCTCTAGGAGTGTCTAATAACCCTAGTGCCCCAGAACTTGTGGGGACTTTGCCTCCTCCAACCAACAAGGAGGTTTATCGTTAACAAAATGGTGGGGACTATTGCCCCAACTTACAATGACTCACCTAGGGTTGACTTCTCTAGGATAGTCTAACAACCCAAGGTCCCCACAACTGTGGGCACTTTAACCCTTGACCAATAGGAGGGTTACCCACAATGACTAGACATGACTTTCTCATCATAGAAACTTCTTGGAATAAACATCGGGGTATGACATGACTCAATTATGTTACAATACATCCCGGAATAAACATTGGGTTACAATAGATAAGAAATACAAGTGAATACATTCCAAAGTTACAATTACATCAACACTCCCTCTTAACCAGGAAGGTATTCTCTCGACACAATTTTCATCACTGGTCTTCTTCTCTGGATCTTCTTGTCATCTACATCTTCAAGTCTTCTTTGTCTTCAATTCATCTTCGTCTCTAGATCTGGATCGTCACTGGATCTGGATCATCATCACTGGATCTGGATCATCACTCGATCTAGATCATATTCACTGGATCTGGATCATCACTTGATCTGAGATCATCTCTGGATCATCTCTCGATCTAGATCACCTTTGCTGGGTCATCAATACTGAATATTCACAGGTGCTATCTCATGATTCTTCTCACTACAGGAAGTTCTACAGAGCCAACCGTTTTTCATGCTGGATGTAGGCCTAATCACCATGTAGGTCTTTGCCCAGCACTTACATTTGATCATGTAGGAACTAACCTATAATCATATCAGAAAGGCATGCCCAACACTCACATCTGATCATGTCGAAACCAATCCACAACCCTGTCAGAAAGGCCCAGCATTCACATTTGACACATGCGAGGAACCAATCCAACATGCATGTTAAAAAAGGCTAAGAACTTATATTTGACACATGCAAGGAACCAATCCAACATATATGTTCAAAAATGCTCTGCACTTACATTCGACACATGCGAGGAACCAATCCAACATGCATGTTTGAAAAGGATCTGCACTTACATCTGACAGATGTGAGGAACCAATCCATCATGCATGTTCAGAAGGGTGGGCACTCACATCTAATCAAGTAGGAACCAATCCTACAGTCATATCAGAATGGCTTCCAGTCCCAGATTGAGCTACTTGGTAACTGACCAGGTGCCTCCATTCCCAGAATGGAAATTTCCCTTACATCTATCCTACTCGACAGAATGGCCAACACTCACATCTAACATGGGAGGAACCTAATCCTTTAACCATGATAGAATCTATCAGCCCTTACATCTAACCTACTTGTCAAAATGGCTCTCTCAGTCCTGGACTGAGTATTCCTGGTAACTGACCAGGTACCTCCATTCCAAGAATGGAATTTATCACTCATATCTAACATGGAAGGAACCAATCCTCTCACCATGACAGAATGGCTCAGCCCTTATATCTGACCTACTCATCAAAATGGCTATGGATTCAGCACTCATATCTGACATGGAAGGAATCAATAATCTCACCATGATAGAATGGCTCAGCCCTTACATCTGACCATGGAAGGAGCCAATCCTCTCACCATGTCAGAATGGCTATGGGACTCATCACTTTCCCTTGGAGGAAACCTTGATCTGGAGAACACCAAGCTTCTCCCTGAATTACTCAAACTTCACTCTAGCCAATGGCTTCGTAAATACATCAGCTATATATTCCTTTGTCGTAACATACGAGAGCTTCACTACTCCCCTCTACACCATATCCCTGATATAGTGATACTTGATCTCAATATGCTTCGACTTGTCATGGAACAATGGATTCTCTGACAACTTCACACAAGTCTGGTTGTCACAATGCATACAAGTAGCATCCATCTGGAGATCAAATAAATCAGACAATAGATTCCTCAGGCATACTGCCTCACAACTAGCTGAACAAGCTACGACATACTCTGCTTCAGCTGTACTTAGTGCCACATAGGGTTGCTTCTTGCTAAACCAAGAGATCACAAGTGATCCCATACTGAAGCAACACCCTGAAGTTCTCTTCCTATCGATGGCACTGCCTAGTCTGAATCAACATAACCTCCCAGGTTAATCTTTTGATTTGTATCATACTTTAGCCCATACTCAACTGTACCCTTTGCAACCATCAAGTGAACATGTCTCAATGTGTTCACATCAAAGCAAATAACGGGTCTTATATCCGTTGGGTAAATCATCTGATGATACATCATGGCATCAACCGACTCTGATGAATCAACAATCAATAGCTTCAGATTCGATGCTATAGGTGTGGTCATGCAGTCCATCATTGTGAACCTATTCAGGATCTCTACTGCATACTTCCCTTGTCCACACCTCCATGCCTAGAATGTAGTGCATCAACACTTAACAAGAGCATCATTGGTCTTTCACTTTCAACCTTGAAGCAAAGGTTGGAATCTACTTTATTCTCAATAAAGCCTAGAGTCATCAGTAATCTATCCATCCTGTCATAGCATGTCGAACCTCAGGATCTTCTACAGTCACTCCCTCTAAAGCAGAGCATCA
The DNA here is from genome assembly GCA_001517045.1 of Pseudotsuga menziesii. NCBI lineage: Eukaryota > Viridiplantae > Streptophyta > Pinopsida > Pinales > Pinaceae > Pseudotsuga > Pseudotsuga menziesii. The sequence goes on along the minus strand of LPNX010712182.1, from coordinate 41,141 downwards.
TACTTCCTCTGTCTTCCATACTCTATGCACTGAAACATTTTGTACCAGAGTGACAAGTAGCTTCCTATGCTACTAATATTCTATGTATCCATCTAGGATCAGTGGATACTAAGAACCTCTATCTTGAACCTTTTCAATGGTTCTACTTCCACCCATTTGTGATCTTGTCAACCTTGTAGCAAGGGTTCAGATCTTCATCAAGCTTCTCATGTATGTGTTATCCCATGGGTGTATTCTGATCTCGTACAAGGTCTTCTTTCATTTGCACACATGATTCTACCTGTCATGTGTCTGGCTACAAATGTCTCTTCAAATCTTTCCTTGTATCCCATGATGTTTCCATCTACTGCATGATGGAATTACGAACTTCCATTCATGTATCAATACTTCATCCTTGACATCATTCTTCTTGAACTGGTCTTCCCTTTTGTTCTTGTAAGGTTCTGCATCAATGATGTCATTGCATTTGTCATATTATTTTACATCTTGAACTGTCATCACTTGTTCTTCAGAACAAGTCTTATCCTTCTTTGCTTGTAGGTGATTATGTATGTGATCTTTCCTACAAGTCAAATGCATTTGTATGGTTAGAAACTTTTCATAAGGAATATTCATACTGGCAATTTCTTATGCATAAATATATGATCATGCAACTACTTTAGCCAATACAACATTCATCCATATCTCACTGAAACTTTTCTAGATGCCTTCCATCTCTACCAGGAGAAAATTGAGATTGCGCACTAATCCAATATGTCAGCAAATAGGTTTCATTCTAGATAAGTAGCGATGGAGAGTTGTATAGCACCATGAGCTACTTACCCATCACATGCATATTAGTAGTATACTATCATTAATGCAAACATTCTATCATGCATAAAGCATTATCTGGATATAAACAAATGCAAAACAATGAAATGACAATTAAATACTTATCTTTATTTGTTTCGTGGGTAGAATCCTTCTTGAGCCTTCAGCTTCATCATCTTCTCCATTCATAATAGCATCGTTTCTTATTAAAATGCTAAGTTGGATAAGAGGTTCTTCAAGAGTTGAGTTCTTCATATTCCTCATCGCTTGAGGGATCTTCTTTCGATGGTGAGAGCTTTCTATTCAATTTCTCCCATATTCTCTTCTCTTCTTATGATTCGACCTTCTTCTTCTTCCCAGATTCTGCTGAAATTAATTACTTCCCTCTGGCACACATTCCTCGAATGAATTAATCCCATGTTCCTTGGAGGCCATTCAAGATGGCTATCACCACTTCTACATTCTTCACTTCTTCAACTTGTTTCTTAAGGTCATATTCCGATTTATGTTTTTTTTTCCTTCAAATAGCTTGTTCAAGGAATCAAACATCTTTGGTGTCTTTAGGGAAGACACTTGTGGTACAATTTGATCTGTGATTGAATCAACAATGATCTTCTTGTCCTTGACCAAGTTCTTCTTGTGTAAGGCTTCTAGCCTCATCTCCCTCTAGAACTGGAACCTTTCTACTCATGTAGGTGTCCAATTCATTTTCTTTAGAGAGATCATATACTTATATGCTTGGAATTTTTCAACTTCACCAAGCTTATCATCAAGCTGATGTGATAGATCACTTTGAAATGAGAACCTCAAATGAAAATGACAAAAGATTAGATCTTACCGATTTGAGGTGTCTATCCTGGTTCCAGAGCTGGCTGATCTAGGGTTTGTCAGAAACCCTAATTTTAAAAACTTGGAATCCTTTAGATATAATTGGATAGAAAGATATATCTCTTCAAATGGAGCTGTCCAATGTACTCCTTTTCTGACAATAGTGGAGGGAAGCTCCTGAAACAGGAAGCCCTAAATTTCCAATTTCTCCTGCCGAAATTCCTGTTACTATTTCTATGGTATCTCTTAAATTAATTCTCCTCTATGTCTAAAACATCACATAGAAGTGTCCTCACATGTCCCTGATCCAAAACCACAGGTTTCATCAGAATTTGTTTCACCAATTGGGACTTATGATCATTTTTGCAAGGTGACCTGTTACAGGATTGTTCTGAACAATAAAGTTGTACGGACTGACATGTGTCATTGTTTCATCTTCTAGGTCTGAAATTTAGATAAAATAAAGTACAGTCTATTTCCTTTCTATAAAATCTTCAGGAATTTCATTTGGACCTTTGTAGCCCAAGATATAGAAATTCTCCCTAGGTGTCCTGTTTAGGGATGAATTCTGGAAGAGGCTGGAACCCTAACTTGGAGGGATAATATATCACAGAATATAGTGAATATGAGGCTGAATTTGGAACACAATTTATATTAGGATTTTATCTTTGGCCTCTACAATTTTCAGCTCCTTCTCCTTCTCCAATCTTGGGATATAGTGAATGTACCAAAACTTAGCAGTTTTAGTATTTAGGGTTTTTCTAGCTCAGGGTCAAACTAGGGTTTGACTTTCCCAGAGCTTCACTAAACCAAATTTCTTGATCTATGTCTCTAAAATTAGATTTTGATAATGAAAACAATCCTATTCTAGGATCACTCAAAAATTCCTCTTCTGTAGAAATCCCTAATTTTTTGCACCAAAACTGAAAATGCTCGAAATCGAATTCCACTTCGACAAAAAGATGTGCCCTTCAATGGAGAGTCAGCCTAGAATACTTTTGCTGATGGATTGTGGAGAGAGACCCAAAAATTAAGAATCCCTAGCTTCTGTAGCTGTACAATGTATTCTTCTTAGGTTAGCTCTGATACCATGTTAGATTTTTATCATTCAAGCTACCATTATGATCTTAGGATCTTTAACTAAGAGAATAACATGCACAGCAATAAAAAATAAGCACGACAAAAGAGACAAGAGACACAAAGAATTTTTCTTGGGGAAACCATAAAGGAGATAACCCTGCAACTTCCTCGGAGATAGAATCAACACCAAAGGTAAAACCTGAAAACATAAATATGATCTCCTGACAGCAATAGTCTCTCTCTTGTCCCAGCAAATTCTCCTCTCACTCATGCGCCCCAATGAGTGTGTGTGTGTGTGTTATAAATAGAGAGACTCACTCTCTATTTATATTCTTCCATCCACTTGGAACCCATTCCAACATATCGGTCTCACTTAACAATTAATTACTAAAGCCGACATCTCTAGGAGTGTCTAATAACCCTAGTGCCCCATAACTTGTGGGGACTTTGCCTCCTTCGACCAACAGGGAGGTTTATCCTTAACACAATGGTGGGGAATATTGCCCCGACTTACAATGACTCACCTAGGGTCGACTTCTATGGGATAGTCTATTAACCCAAGGGCCCCAAAACTGTGGGGACTTTAACCCTTAATGAATAGGAGGGTTACCCACAGTGACTAGACATGACTTTCTCATTATAGAAACTTCCCAGAATAAACATCGAGGTATGACATGACTCAATTACATTACAATACATCCTGGAATAAACNAATATATATATATATATATATATATATATATATATATATATCCATACCAAGGGTCAGAGGTGGAAATCAAAAAGATGTGCTCATCTGGTAATGAGTCTTCTTTAATGTCTACATCTTCCTCTATTGAAATTCTGTAATAAGCTCAGCAAAAACTAAGGATTTTTTGGATTTGGTGGATTGAAAATATAAGTCAACTCTTGAAGAATGACTATCCATTTGTTGAATTTCCTTCCAACTATCCATCGAGACAAAACATATTGAAAATGATTAATATCTTCCACTACCATCGTGGTCCTCAGTAAGATGTAGTGACGCAACCTTTGAACAACATACACATCCACCAAGGCCAACTTCTCAACGTGGAATATCTAAGTTTAGGGCTGGATAATGCATGGCTAAGATAGTTGATGACATGCTCTTAGAGATTATCGTCCTCCTGGACTAGTACTACCCCTATGGTTGACTCAGATGTGGCCAGATATAATATAAAATTCCGAGAGTAATCTAGCGGATGCAATAATGGTGCCGACAACAAAGATTTTTTTAATGCCTTGAAAGCAAGTTGTGCAATTTCAATATCCCATACAAATGGGGTGTCCTGTTTCAATAGGCACATGAAACCTTTAGTAATCTTGGCATAATTTACAATAAAACGTCAAAGAAAATTGGACTTGCCCTGCAGGCTTTGAAGTTGCCTGATGGAATGAGGAGGAGGCAGATTTATATTGGCATCAACTTTCAAAGGATCCACCTGAATGCCTTTGTTGGAAACAATGAATCTAAGCAGTCTCCTTGAATCGACATAGAAAACGCACTTATGGGGATTCAAGCAAATTTTGTAGTATTTGCATCGTTCAAAAATCAAATGCAAGTGATCTGGGTGATTGATCCTCTTACGAGAATGTGCGGGCAGATCACCAAGGTAAGGTTCGACAATGGCTTTAATGTTGTGAAAGGAAAAATTCATTGCCCGCTGAAAGGTTTCCCCTGCATTTTTCATTCCAAAGGGAATTTTCTTGTACGCGAAGGTACCCCAAGGAAAAATAAAATTTGTTTTATGTTGGTGTTTTGGTTTAATTTGGATTTGATTATACCCAAAGAAACCATCCATATGTGAAAAGACTTCACTTCCCACGCAAGCATCAATAATTTGATTTATAAATGGTGTGGGGTAGTTGTCCTTAGGAGAAGCTTTGTTTAGATATCGAAATTCAGTACAAACGCATATAGTCCCTTGCTTTGTATAAATAGGAACAAGGTTGGAAACCCATTCTGTCAAACCTATGGGGTAAATGAAACCGGCTTTCAGTAGTTTCTCAACTTCATCCTTAACTGCTTCCACTTTACACGGGTTGACAGGTCTCAACTTTTGTCGAACGGGTCTAGCATTAGGGTATGTTCGGATTTCGTGCTCAACAATTGATGGATCAATGCATGACATATCCTCATATGACCAAGAAAATACGTCGTGGAAATACTTAAACAAGGCCGTATAGATTGTAATCTCCTCTGGAGAGCAGTTTGCACCGATGTGTACATTTTCCACAATGTTTGGATTTACAGAGAAGTTGATAGGAATTGTAGTGGAAATGTTTTCCATATTCCCCTCAGCAAATATTCCTTCACTTGGTAAGGGATTAATAGGTGTATCAACATCACCTGCCAGTCTCATATGGAACTCCTAGTTCTCAATCCTTCTTAACTCTGGAATAAAATAGGATCGATGGTGAAGATATTTGTAGATCTTATCTCATCCACACATGGCTTCCAGAGTGGCTTCATCTGAATGTAAAACCATATCTAAGCAATATCTGGAATGCAAAGAGTTCTCTTCCCAAGTGGGTAAATAGGATTCTTTCGAATCCTCTGAGACTGTGAGAGGGACTGGAATGGAATAAAAAATGGTATGGATGATAGTTTGATAAGCCACTTTTTATGCCGATAAGGGCACTTCAGGTTCATGGTGGGAAGGAAGAACCCAAGGATCTATTCTATCAACAACAGTTGCTATGGACTTCCCCACACTAGTAGAACCTATATAGTTAATCAGAGATGGAATATCAAATGTTCCCATCAATGATCTGTACATTCTAGCCCCTAAGCTCTCTGAAGCAGGTCTAACCTGATCAACCAATGGTATAGTGGAATCATTAGTTTCCATGTGGCCTTTTCGAGTAAAACTGAGTTGGTCTATAGCGACCAACTTCTCTTCATGTGGAAACACTACCACCCGAAAAACGACTGATGCAATAGTTGGCATGGCATAAGTCCAACTTCTCCCCAAGAGCAAGTTATAATCCAAAGGTGCATCAATCACCTCTACCTCAATAGACATCTCTTCCCCTGCCAACTTAATTTTGAAAGCTGGTAGGATACCATGTGGATGGAATGACCTTCCATCAAAAGCAGTAAGTAGGGTGTTTGATGGAGCTAGCTCTACAAATCCAAGAGCTTTCCAACAAGACAGGGATGTAACACATGTAGAAGCACCCTCATTGAAAACTGCCCTTCCAATGATCTTTCCACCATGGATGACATCTATCGATAAGGATACATAATAGAAGGAAAATTTTGACATCAACCAAATTAAATGTCGCCATGAGACTCGATGAGTCGATACTGCCTAACGCTGCTAAGAGTGCATCCCATTGGGTCAGAAAACTCTGTAACACCTCTAAAGCTGACATTGCACAAGGAATCTGGGCTAAGTATTCAACTACAGAGTATTTTTCTGTAGCCCTAGCATTAGGATTATGAAATGTTTTCTTAAAGACACCTTTCGGTATCTTGGGCATAATTTCAGCAGGTTTCTTAATCATGAGAGGGTTAGAAGTTCACCTATCGACTTACCCTTTTTCATAGTTATTGTTCCTAGTATGTGGTAAAGTTTTAGATTGAACCATGTTGATATAATTGGGGTCAAGAGCATTTGGGGTGCCCCCTGCTACATTTGAAGCTGAAGTATAATTATGTCCTTGGGGAAAAGGATCATTTAGGATAGCCGGCTATTGGCCTTTTAATAGCTTCTGATCTTGTTCCATAAGGGGACATAGATGGGTCAGGTGATCTTCATGGCACAACTTACATGGGAATTTCATCGTCTTATTTTCTTTCTTGCCCCCATCAGCATTGTTTGTGGGTTTTTTCTTGCTTTAGTTTCCCTCGCCCTTTTTCCCTTTCTTATTTTTCCCACCGGGCTGCTGATTTCCCTTTTAAGAGGTTTCTACAAAAACATTCACATTTTGGGGTGAGGGGGTATCCTTTTCTGCCTCCGCCATAGAATGTTTGACAGACAGCTTATGGAGCTGTTTAGCTAAATATTCTATAGTGGAAGAATTTATAGAACCAACCACACCATCGGCATGGGGTCCAAGCTTAGGTTTCTCTACATTATGCATTGGCCTTGGTGCATCAGTGATGATCTCATATAAGATACCAGACTGAGAATATATCAAATCTAGCTACTGGGTCCTGAGGATATCTTCTTCCTCATTCATCACTCCCAAAGTAGATACATCCTTAGAGATATATGGAAATAGGGATTTAAGGAACCATTCTAATAAGAACTCAGGAGGAATAGTGGCCTTGATAAGGCTCTTCCATCTTCTACACTCTTGGATGTGATCCAAAATATGGGTGGCCTTGTCTTTCCAGAAGGTAGAAAATAAGTCTGTCTTGAAATCATATCGGAAAGGAAGTTGGAAGTGACCAAGGAATGCATTAGCCAAATCCCAAAAACTGCTAAACACAGCAGAAGGAAATTCAATATACCATTTTGCTATAGTGCTAGTTAAAGTTCTTTGGAACAGCCTCAACCGAACTGAATCCTCATTCAGTGAGTTAGAAGAGCAGCATAAATGGAAAGTGGTGGCATGGGCCCCAGTATCATCACCAACTTTGCCTTCAAATTTTGGGATATCCAAGGGCATCTTGCTAGGTAGGGGTGGCCAGGAGGGCTCATGTCTTACCGGTTCATTCATTAGTTTCGACAAATTTGGCAAATTTAACGTTGCCAAGAAAGGGAGCTTGGGTCTAATTGGAGCATGAAAAGTACCAGATTGGGGATTAGAGGGACTTGCCCCCATATTACCATATGTGAAGGTGAGGTTTCCCCCTGTTGTTGGTTGTGAAGTGGGTGGGCTTCTTTGGAAAGGATTTCATCCATAAGCCAGCCTATTATTTATGTGCAGTGTAGTATATGAGCTTCTAGCAGCCCCAGTTGAAGGTGGGGTTTGGAATACAGTAGTAGGTATCCCTCTACTAAAAAGAGAAAAATGAGATATCATGAACGTAGCTGAAACTGGATTTTGAAAACTTTGACCATAAGGATTAGCGTCTCCGAACTACACCCCTACATATGTGGGTGTTGGTTCTATGCATGGAGTGGATGGGGGAATGTACCCCCCATTCCAAGGAAAACCTTGGAAATTTTTTTAGGATACTATAGGACCACTCTGAGCAATATGTGCGAAGGAAGTAGGAATTGCAGGTACACTAGGAATCCTAGTGACCATACCACAAGAAGCACCTGCTAAACTTGTGGGAACCGGTGGTCGAACCACTCAGCTAGCTAGAGTTAATGGTGTAGTAGGTATACTTGTTCTAGGGGCACCTACCAAGGGAGGTAGCACCCTTTCAGCTGGAGTGACTGAGGTGTAAGTAGAATAACTTTCTCCTATAGTAGAAATTATTTTGCCCAACGGGACACCAATCACGGGTGGATTGAAAGGACGAACCTGAATGATCACCGTATCAGGTTCCTTGCAGTTAAAGGTGAATTAAAATTCCTTGCAAATTCATCAGCCTGCAAGTCTTCTATCTCAACTATGTTTAAATTAAAATGGTTTTCCCTAAGTTCTGGTTCACCCAGAACTTCACTAACTCCTATAGGTTCGAAAGAACAGTCTGTGTCTAATCTTTTCCTTTGAGGGGGAGGCGGGGGTTCCAATGTGATAAGCAGAGGAAGGTTTTGCAACCTTCATGACCTTCTGATAGATTGGTCTTCCATAATTGTAAATTTGACTCTTCATACCCTAAGGTTGGCTAAAAACATAAACAAACTACAGATAAATCACTACAAAATTTCCTAAAGGCTCAACAATCACAACGGGTATAAGATATGCTTTGCTAAAGAAAGTTGAGAGACAATTTCTTGGAGTCCTTGAAGAGGTTCTTAGGCACAAGCAGAGGAATCACCCACTGCCCTCCTACACTTTTGACAAGGGTTACCTTCCAAGCCTGTCCAAGGTGAACCAGAAATAGCCTTCCGGTTTACCTGTGTATAAATTCTAGATGTCCAAGAGACTAGAGGCTACCTTAACTATATCAATAGTATGGGGGGATAGTCACAAGCCTGATTTGTACACATGGGCAGGGTAGCAAATCCTGAAACTCTGTCTAGGACAGAATCCCCAGATGCATAAAAACATTGGTCTACATTTTTACAAGGAATGAGAGGGTTATCTCCTCATTCCAATGCCTCCACGCGGCCTTGTTCTTAACTCCCGTTTGAGAGGAGCTTCCCAGATGCTATCAACATAGAGAAGGATTTACCTATTAATTGGCCAACTACATCTGAATTTAAGTACTTATGAGGAGTTTACACTTCCTATCCCACAAGTATAGCCTAAGCTAGTAGGTGTATGACCCTATAAAACAAAACTTACTAATAAATTTTAAATTATAGCATTCATTTTAAGGGTTGTTCTTAATCAGAGAGTAAGTGGCGTGAATGACTATGATATTATAGACTCTATAAGAAAAGTAAAACAGGTGTATAAAATGAATTCCAAAGAAAATTATCACTACTTAAAGAAATCTTCTTTTTCTTTTCTTTTTTTTGTAAATATGAACTAATGAAAATGCAACTAGGAAAGAGAAATCTAAGATTTATTTTTGTAGTTTTTGATATTTTATTCCAAAACTGAAAAATAAAACTACAATATGCAATTCAAATGCAAATGTTTCCAATGCTTTTCTTTTCACTTTTCAAACTCTTCAAACATTACTATGCACCTAAATGCAAAATTTCTTGAGTATGCTTGAATAATCAGACTATATAAAGCAAGAAAAATGAAGTATAGCAGACTTATAAGAACCAAAGGTCAACCACCTAAGGAAGAAACTTGGAAAACACCTAGCTTGGGAAGACACAATGAATGAAATCCACTGAAATCAATAAAAGGCAAGTGACAAACTGACACTACTTGGAAATAGCATGGGGTAAATGGTATCTAGAACCCTGATCACTGATTCAGACACACAACACTTTAACCTATCACCCAACAGGATTATCCACCTCAGATTACTAAAAGAATGAAAATCCAACCAATAAAAACTCAAGGGTTTACTGAAAAGAACAAAGTATGGTTAACAAGGCTTTCAAACCTACAGTGAAATGCCAGTAATAGAAGACCACAAAGCAAGGCAAAATCCAAAAGAGGACAGGGACAAGCAACCCTACCCAAAAATTTCATTGCTAAGGTATGTATGCGACTGTCTAGTTGAGCAACCCGTGCATACAAGCCTCTGTACGTGACTGTGTAGCAAAACAACCCTTGTATAGGAGTAAAAAATTTTCAAGAAAGAATAGTCATAAAGGTCTCTAAAACACTACTACAAGTCCAAACCAAGACATAAAACCACACACTGAATCAAAGCAAAGACTGGGCAAGGATCTGCAGGACTAACCCACTGCAGGCTGGACTCCCCAACGGAGTTGCCAATTGTGTTGTTCAAGATTAAGCACCCTTGTAACCTAGGGTCTGGGGTTACCAACTTACTAATAAACTTGCAAACAATCAGCTTTAATAGAGAACACAAAGGAAATAGGAAGAAAGTATTGACTTACTCGATTACCGACGGTTGATCCAAGCTTGATCTTCTTCCATTCCTCTTCTCTCCAAAGCTTCCAGGGATGCACCTCCTTCACTTGTAAAGAGTAAATTCTCCAAGTACTATCTTATACATGTATATATGAGAGGTTAGATAAACAATATATCCATTACATAATCAAAACATTCATTAGCCATGATACATGAAAAAGACTCAACACAATGTTGGAAGAAGAATTTTCTTTATTAACAATCAGTGAATGAGATAAGAGTACAACCCATCTTCTAAAACAAGGACTCCTCTGCAACCAAAGGAATATGAGTTCTGCTACTCCAAGACTTTTGAAGATATACCACCAGCATAACTTTTCTCTCCAAACTTGATTGATTAATGCCCTCCCCAAGGCCTCTATTTATACTTTGGGAAATAGAATGGTCTTGAAGGTTGAGGAGGTTGAAACAATTAGGATAGTTAGTGTTTAGGGCCCAACTAATCTCCATTAATTGTGATTTATATTTTTAATGTCGAATTAGGATGTATGCTACTATTAATATAGGCAACCTGTGTATGACACGCAAGTTTCTTAAAGGAAACCTACCTACGCTAATGTACACAGGTTGCAATGTATATAGTAGCATACATTATGCGATTTTTCAATGGCAATAGCCATGTACATACGCGAGTTGCAATGGAGATAGCCGCATACGCAACTCAACACTTACAAAAATAATATGGCAATCTAGTTCAAGGGTAAATGCATCCCAACTCATGCCCACCTATAGTGTTTTGGAAAACTTCAATCCTAAGATGTCCTTTTGTGTACCAACATAAGGAATGTCGGCACTTAGACGGAGAAGTGCCATTTGGATTTATTAAGTGATCCTTTCCATAACCTCTATTGCATTGTGTTGGGAAATAATGTGAAAGTGGTGTTTCTTTAATAACTTATCCATATAGTGAGATATTATGATTTTAGAAAAAACTAACTAAATCCATTTGAGGATCTGCACATGATACTCTTTAATAAATAACATGTATAATTTCTTGAAATCCATTTTAATTGGCCCAAATGTGTATAGTCAGTCTTCCCCCATAACTATATCACAACCACCCATATATATCATTGACATATGAATTTTTGAGCTCATAGTCTCGCACTTGGACTCTCACATTTTCAAATATACCTCCATATTTTATCATGCCTCCATTAGTTCTCATGATTTGAAAATTTTTCATTAGGTGGACATATATCCATGCACTTGTCAATAAAAGGTGGTTTCTACCACTTTTAAGCAAGACAATAACTTTTTTGTGCTTCATGTAGTATAGAAGTTTTATTCTTTGAGGAGTGGAATGGCCAAATAAAAGATGAATGGAGATTAGGAGTTCTTTATAATGAACTACGAGATCCACGCCTTCCAACATGATAGGGTATATGTCAACAAATTCTAACTCAAGGGTACTTTCGATAGTTATTTATTTTTATTTGGTGGGAAATGTGACACCAATTTGAAAAAAATTAGGGTATTTACATTTAGGACTTGGGAGTTACCTCTCGTCACATTCTAGAAGAGTCCACATTTTGATACTCTACCATTCTTTTTGGAGACAACCGCAATATGTTTAGGAGCTAATCTTTCAAGGTATTTGGGGTATTTTGCTATGAAGGGTGAGTGTGGGGTATGAAAGATGGTATTTTGGTTTGTGCAATTATAATTGTATCTACTTCTTGATCTCACTAAGAGGAATCCATACAATTTACATGTTTCTACATCCTAACTTATTCTCTACTAACCTCCTTAAGGCCACTAACAGATAATTTGTATAATAAAAATAACACAATCCTCCATAATGGATTGCTAGTTTCTTAAAGTTCATGATTAGGCTTGTTTTTTGCAAATTGGTCAACTGTTTAAAATAGTGAGCATCTTGCTCAATACGAGCATAGATATAATTAACAAATTGTCTCCATGTTATGTTTCCACCATAGGATTTTTTATGTCATTATGTTAGTTTACATGCAAACTCATTTTGCATATCTTTGCATTTTTAAGGAACAATGGTCCTCCTAATGGATTTATCCCTCCATTCTTAGGGTTAGGAGTGAAATTTCTATATCAAACACCATTTTAGGTTCAAAGTCATCCTTATAGCCAGTTAGCCCCATTTTTAGGGTTGTTTTCTATTTAGTTTGTTGTTTTGTCCTACTTAACTTCCTAGTGACCCTAGTTGGCTATTTAGGTCTATTTACAATCCATTTTCACACACTCCATTTTCATATGCATGTCTACTTAAACAATATTTTTCCATGCATGACTAAGTTAACTACCTCATAGGGAAGTTCTAGGACCAACTATTAGCTAACCTTATCTAGATATGCATGACCTATTTTACTTCCGAAACAAGGAACATTTGTCTAATATTGGCACAAGAGCACCTCAGGTATGAGTTGTAGACCTAGTTAAAACCTAATAGAACTTGCATGGTCAACACAAATCCCTAACGAGGGCACATTTTACCATTCAAGGTGATTTCTCTTAATTTTAACTGTATTTTATGATTATGTATGTAATTAAGCCTAAATTAGTTATCTATATATGTAATCTTGCACCTCATTGATGAAGAATTTATGCAATGCATTCATTCATGTACGATATCTGAGAATTAATTTTTTTAATAGAGATTACATTTTTTGGATCTCTACTTGAATTCTTTTCTCGAATATGGATTTTTAACAGTATTACTTCTCCATTTAACTTCTGGATAAATTGGTACAAAATCTTACATGGTCTTAGAGCCTTAGTGATTCTAAATATGTTGTATATAGATTTGTAGGTGGAACAGACAAATTAAAGTGAATAAATTAGGATGGATCAATATTAATAGATAATTCTCACTTCGTTCAACTATTATGAATGGAAGCCATAGGTAGTCACCATATTGCAAAGAAAATTCCAATACAAAATCACTATGGGGATTGAAATTGAACCAAAATGCACTAGAGAAAAGGAAATATAGTCTAACTGAATACATATATTCATCAAAGGTGCTTGCACTTGCTACAAATCATGGATAGAAGACAAAGCATAATCAAATATCTACATAGATTACTTCCTCTTCGAAATATTCTAGGGAGACCAAGAAGGACAAGGTCACATGTGATTACTACAAAAAGAAAATTCATGAATAATATTAATGCATGTAAGGATAATTATGAGTTGAAACATATTCTTTTCTAGAGAAATATCAACATTTTTTACTATATCAAGAAAATGGCTAAAATATTTGAAAATCCACAAGATGCAAGTCATGAACTTGTTGTTATATTTTCCTCCCCACCACCTTCATGGTTTCTTGATCCAAGAGCTTTAAATCATATGGAATATTTATAGGACATCCTTTCTTAGATCCATGCACCGACCCTACTATATTGGGAGATTCATCAATTTAGACTATCCACTCAGTCAAGGAAGAAAATTCTATAGATATAGAGGAAGAATTTCATTGAAGTTGATTAATATGTTGTTGCATATTCAATAGCCATGACACTTTGGGAACAAAACAATATTTATTCAACATGTTACCTATTTGGAGATCCTTTACATATATGGTGGACCCAGTCACATTCTCAAATTTCCCCTCATGCACTCACTACTATAGATCCCTTGGTTCACATACATAATTACATGGTTATTGTAGAATATCCACATTATTTTTCAAAAGCTATAGGAAATATGTAATGGGATGCTACCATGAAGCAAGAGCATTAGACTCTAATGAAGGACCAATCTTAGGATAAAAATAATCTATTTCTTGGTAGGAATCTTGGATGGTTCAAGTGGAAATATCAGTCAAATATGGTAGTATATGGACATTAGGGTGATCATGGTTGAACATGACTACCTAAGTCTACTTAACACTATCCTCTTCTGCTTATTCCTTTTTTTTTGGCAGGGAGGAGGGGGTCCCATTTAGTTTTCCCTCCTTTCAAAATTTTAGGGGATATTTATTTATGTAATAGGGTACCTAACATGGATTCATATTTCTAAAACCCAACTATTTGTGCATCATACTCACCTAAGTTAGACTTCAGGAGGAATGTTGGTGTACATGCACACTCATTTTTCATCTCTTTTTGCAATTTTTGGGAACAACAATGTTAGATTTTTATCATTCAATCTAGCATTATTTTAGGATCTTATCTGAAAGAATAATATGCACAGCAATAAACATAAGAAACAAGAGACACAAATAATTTTCCTTGGGGAAACCATAAAGGAGAAAACCCCACAACTTCCTCAGAGATAGAATGAGCACCAATGGCAGTAGTAAAACCCAAAAACATAAGGATGATCTCCACAACTTCTCTCTCTCACTCACTCACTTGAGAGAACTACTTCTCTCTCACTCATGCGCCCTAGTGAGTGAGTGTGTGTGTCATAAATAGAGAGGATCAGTCTCTATTTATATTCTTTTGTTCACCTAATGTCCACTTTAACATGTTGGCCCCACTTCACAATTACTTACTAGAGCCGACATCTCTAGAAGAGCCTAATAACCCTAGTGCCCCACAACTGTGGGGAATTTTCCCTCCTATCAACAAGGAGGGTTAACCTTGACACAAATGTTGGGACTATTTCCTCGACTTACAATGGAGGGTTAACCTCAATGAATTTACATGACTTGTTTACATTATTGAATCTACCGATCGGAACATCAAGGCATGACATGACTCAATTACATTACAAATACTTCTGGGAATAAACATCGAGGTACAATATACAAGTGAATACATTCTGAACTTACAAATACATCAACACTCCCTCTTAACTAGGAAGGTATTCTCTCGACACAATTTATCAGCACAAGTCTTCTTCTCCGTATCATCTGGATCATCATCAGTTCATCTTCATCTTCAAGTCATCTTCATCTTCAAGTCATCTTCATTTTCAATTCATCTTCATCGTCAAGTCATCTTCATTGTCAATTCATCTTCATCAAGTCTGGATCATCACTAGATCATCATCGAGTCTGGATCATCACTGTTGGATCATCATCAAGTATGGATCATCACTTGATCTAGATCGTAACTGCTAGATCATCATCAAGTCTAGATCATCACTGCTGGATCATCATCAAGTCTGGATCATCACTTGATCTAGATCATCATCAAAGTTGGATCATCACTGAATCATCATCATCATTACTGCTTCTTCTATCTCAATCAAATGGTGCTATCTCTTCATTCTTCTCGTCACACGAATTTCTATAGAGCCAACCATTTTTCATGCTGGTTGTAGACCTAGCCTCCATGTAGGTCTTCTTTAGCACTTATATCTGACCCTAAGTCAGAATGGCCCGCCCAGCTCTTACATCTGACCTCATCTTTTTAGAAAGGAATGCCCAACACTCACATCTGACCTCATCTTGTCAGAAAGGCCCAGCACTCACATCTGACCATGTGTAAACACATTGTGCCAAAATGGCTCAACACTTATATCCAACCATGTGCAAACACACCGCATCAGAAGGGCTCTACACTTACATCCGAACATGTGCAAACACACCCCATTGGAAGGGCTCTACACTTACATCCAACCATGTGCGAACACGCCACATCGGAAGGGATCTGCGCTTACATCTGACCATGTGTAAACACATCATGCCAAAATGGCTCTCAGTCCCAGAATGAGGATTCTTGGTAACTGACCAGGTGACTTCTCCCAGAGAATGGAAACTCAACACCAAGCTAAGTGTTCCTGGTAACTAACCAGGGGCCTCCATTCCAAGAATGGAATTCAACACTTATATCTGATCATGTAGGAACCAATCCTATAGTCACATCAGAATGGCTCAACACTCACATATAACATGGAAGGAACCAAATCCTCTCACAATGACAGAATGGATCAGCCCTTACATCTGACCATGGAAGGAACCTAATCCTCTCACCATGTCAGAATGGCTCACGGACTCATCATTTTCCCTTGGAGGGAACCTCGATCTGGAGAACACCAAGCTTCTCCCTGGAGTACTGAAACTTCACTTTGGCCATTTCTAGCATAGAATCACATTAGGGATGATTACATTCAAGGATAACCTGCGAGCTTCACCAGGACTAATTACATCCAAGGAGAACCTACAAGATCATTTACGTTTGAGAAACCTATGAGCTTCGCCAGGATTTATGCTCAGACAACCTATCTCATCATTTATGATAGAACTCCCTCTTTCAAGAGATATTGATCTGGATCATTGATCCTCTCTGCATCATACAAAAATGCAAGTCAGATCAACCAAATCAAATAGTAGTTTTCAAAAGTAACACACTACCTCACAAATAGCAAGTGGAAACATATTTTTCCTCGACTGTACTCAGTTCCATGAAGGACTCATTCCTATTAAACCAAGAGATCACACCTGATCCCATACTGAAGCAGCATCCTGAAGTGCTCTTCCTATCGATGGCATTGCCTACCCAATCTGAATCAACATTACCCTCCAAGTTAATCTTCGAATTCACCTCATACTTGAGCCCATAATCAACTATACCCTTCAAGTACCTTACTACATGCTTTGAAACCATCAGATTAGCATGTCTCAATGTGTTCATAGCAAAGCAAATATACGGTCTTGTATTTGTCAGGTATATCAAGGAATAAATCATCTGACGATACATCGTGGTTTCAACTGACTCTGATGAAGCAACACTCAATAGCTTTAGGTTCGATGCCATAGATGTGGTCATGGCCTTGCAGTCCATCATCCTAAACCTCTTCAGGATCTCTACTGCATACTTCCCTTGTCCACACCTCCATTCCTAGAACATAGTGCATCATCCCCAAGTCCTTCATCTCGAACTCGGCAGCAAGTATCCTTCTTGCAACTTTAATAAGTTCCTCTTTTCTGTCAAGAACAAGTCATCGACATATAACATGAGCATCACTGGAATTTCTCCTTCAAGCTTGAAGAAAAGGTTGGAATCCTCTTTACTCTCAGTAAAGCCTAAAGCCATCAATAATCTGTCCATCCTATCGTACCATGTCAAACCCCAGGATCTTTTGTAGTCACTCCCTCTGAAGTGAAGCATCATACTCCCTCTATATTTTGTACTCTATGCATTGAAACATTTTGTACTAGAGTGACAAGTAGCTTCCTTTTCTACTAATATTTTATGTATCCATCTAGGAGCATTGGATACCAAGATTCTCTATCTTGAACTTTTCAAAGTTTCTTCTCGCATGCATCTATGAGCTTTTCATCCTCTATAGACTTTCATATTCAACCTTGTAGCAAAGGTTCAGGTCTTCATCAAGCTCCTCATGTATGTGTTATCCCATGGCTGTCTTCTGAGCTCGTACAAGGCCTTCTTTCATTTGCACACATGATTCTTCCTGTCATGTGTATTTCTAGTGGCTACAAATGTCTCTTCGTAGTGTATGCTACATGCTAGGAATATTGCCTTGTATCCCATGATGTTTCCATCTACTGCATTATGGAACTATGAACTTCTCTTCAGGTCTCTATACTGCATCCTAGAAATCATTCTTATTGAATGGGTACACTCCTTCCCTTTCTTCTTAGTTACTTGTTAGAAGGTTCTTCATCAATGATGTCTCTCAATAGTGTTATATAACTGCACTATTTTTGAGATCTCTTCTTTGAAAGTATCGTCATATCATTGTTCATCTTGGATTCTTTATTGAACTATTGTCACTTGTTCTTCAAAACAAGTCTCATCATTCTTTTCTTGTAGGAGATTATAAACATTTCATAAGGAATATTCATAATGGAAAATTCTTATGCATAAATATATGATCATACAACTATTTTAGCCAATACAACATTCATCCATATCTCATAGAAACTTTCTAGATACCTTCCATCTCTACTAGGACAACATTGAGATCGTGCACTAATCCAATATGTCAGCAAAGAGGTTTCATTCTAGATAATAAGCAATGGAGAGTTGTATAGCACCATGAGCTACTTACCCATCGCATGCATATTAGTAGTATACTATCATTAATGCAAACATTCTATCATGCATAATACATTAACTGAATATAAACAAATGCATAACAAAACAATATCATGAAATGACAATTGAATACTTATCTTTATTTGTTTCTTGGGTAGCTTCCTTCTTGAGCCTTCAGCTTCATCATCTTCTTCATTCATAAGAGCATCGATTCTTATCCAAATGCTAAGATGGATAAGAGGTTCTTCAAGAGTTGAGTTCTTCATATTCCTCATCGCTTGAGGTATCTTCTTTGAATCATTACATCTTTATCTTTAGTTGCTCCCATCTTCTTTTCTCTTATTATGAGTTGAGCATCTTCTTATGTGTACTCTTCCAAGAGTCTTTTTGGAAGTAATCACTTCCTTCTGGCACACATTCCTTGAATGAATGAATCCCATGATCTTGGGAGTTCATTCAAGGTGGTTATCACAACTTCTGCATTCTCCACTTCTTCTTCTACTACTTCTAGTTGTTCTTTGATTTGAAAGACCCTTGTAAAGTATGACTGTATGGTCTCTGCATTCTGGATATTCACATTCTTCAACTGGTTTCTCAAAGTCATATTCCTATTTATGTTCTTCCCTTCAAATATCTTGGTCAAGGAATCAAACATCTATTTAGGTGTCTTTAGAGAAGACACTTGTGGTATAAGGCGATCTGTGATTGAATCAACAATGATCTTCTTGGCCTTGACCAAGTTCTTCTTGTGTAAGTCTTTGAGCCTCATCTCCCTCTGGAACTGGAACCTCTCTACTCATGTAGGTGTCCAATTAATTTTCTTCAAAGAGATCATATACTTCCATGCTTGGAAGTTTTCAACTTCACCTTATCATGAAGCTGATCCGATAGATCACTTTGAAATGAGAACCTCAAATAAAAATAGCAAAGGATTAGATCTTACCGATTTGAGGTGTCCATCCAGGTTCTGGAGTTGGTTGTTCTAGGCTTTGTTAGAGAAACCCTAATTTTAAAAAATTGGAATATTTCAGATATGATTGGATATATAGATAGATCTCTTCAAGGTGAGCTATCCAATGTACTCATTTTCTGAAAACAGTGGAGGGAAGCTCTCGGAACAGGCAACCCTAGTTTACCAATTTCTTCTGCAGAAATTCCTGATACTGTATCTGCGGTATCTCTGCAATTACTACTCCTCTATGTATGAAACTTATTACTGTGGTATCCTCACCTATCCATATTCCAACACCATAGGTTTCATTAGAATTGGTTTCACCAATTGTGACTTATGAGCATTTTCCCAAGGTGACCTGTTTCAGGACTGGTCAACATAGCAAAATTGTACGCACTACCGCATGTCACTGTTTCATCTTCGAGGTCTGAAACTTGGAAAAAATAAAGTACATTCTGTTCCCTTTCTGTAACATCTTCCAAAATTCCATTTGGAAATTTTTATCCCATGATATAGCAATTCTCCACAGGTGTCTTGTTTAGTGATAAATCCTGGAAGAGGCTGGAACCCTAAATTAGAGGGATCATATCTTATAGAGTATAGTGAACAGGGAGCTGAAATTTAGAAAAAATGTAAATAAGGATTTTGTATTTGGCCTATGAATGTTTCAGCCCTTGAGGCTTCTCCAATCCCTAGATATAGCAAATGTACCCAAACTTATCAGTTTTAGTATTTTAGGATTTTTCTAGCTCGGGGTCAAACTAGGGTTTGACTTTCCTAGAGTTTCACCCAACCAAAAATCTCGACCCAGGTCTCTAAACTTTGATTTTGATGAGGAGAGAAATCCTATCCTAGGCTCACTCAAAAATTCCTCTTCTGTAAGAAGCCCTAATGTTTTGCACTAAAAACTAAAAATGCTAGGAATCGAATTCTGCTTCGATAGAAAGATGCACCCTTCAATGGAGAGTCATCCTAGCATACTTTTTTTGATGGATTGTGGAGAGAGACCCAAAAAGTAAGAATCCCTAGCTTCTAAAGCTGCACAATGTCTTCTTCTTAGGTTAGCTCTAATACCATGTTAGATTTTTATCATTCAAGCTAGCCTTATTTTAGGATCTTATCTGAGAGAATAACATGCATAGCAATAAACAGAAGAAACAAGAGACACAAAGAATTTTCCTCGGGGAAACCATAAAGGAGAAAACCCGGCAACTTCCTCAGAGATAGAATGAGCACCAATGGCAGCAGTAAAACCCAAAAACATAAAGATAATATCCACATCTTCTCTCTCTCTCGCTCTCACTTGAGAGAACTACTTCTCTCACTCATGTGCCCCAGTGAGTGAGTGTGTGTGTCATAAATAGAGAGGTTCACTCTCTATTTATATTCTTTCATTCACTTAATGTCCACTTTAACATGTTGGCCCCACTTAACAATTACTTACTAGAGCAGACATCTCTAGGAGAGTCTAATAACCCTATTGCCCCACAACTGTGGGGACTTTTCCCTCTGATTAAGAAGGAGGGTTAACCTTGACACAAATGTGGGGACTATTGCCCCGACTTACAATGGAGGGATAACCTCAATGAATTTACATGACTTGTTTACATTATTGAATCTCCTGATCAAAACATCGGGGCATGACATGACTCAATTACATTACAAATACTTCCTAGAATAAACATTGAGGTACATTATACAAGTGAATACATTTCGAAGTTACAAATACATCAACAAACAATGCTCATACTAAAATTACCCCTTTATTTTTAGGGTCAATAGCGCATGTGAACTAAACCCTGAAAAAATGGATAGCTAAGTATAGGGGTGTTCTAGTTAAAAACCACTATTTTAGGGTCAAATACATGCCTATAGTTAGTTATCCACTTTTCCAGGGTTTAGTTCACTTTTGTCCTAGTTAATTTCCTAGTGTTCCCTAGTTGCCTATTTAGACCCAGATACACTTCAATTTCATATAAATTTCCAATTAAAAATTGGGTTATCATGCATGACTAAGTTAACTACCTCATGGAACAATTATAGGACCATATAACCTTAGTTACACATGCACGGCCTAGTTTACTTCCTAAGTAGGGAATACTTGTCTAATATTGGCAAAAAATCAGCTTATTTATCAGTTCTAGGCCTAGTTAAATCCTAACAACACTTTTTTCATAAATAGAAATCCCTAAGTAGGGAACATTTAATAATTCATGTTTTTTTTAAAGTTTAACTAGATTTTATGCTTTTACATGTAATTAAGACTAGCTTAGTTACCTATATATGTAATCTTGCATCTCATTGATTAAGCAGTTTTGAGATGCATTCATTCATGTACTATATTTCAGAATTCAATTAGTTAATGAATCTTACATAATTTATATATTTACTTGAATTATTTTCTCTCCTATGGATATATAATTGTATTAATACCCCATTTAGCTCATATATCCATTGGTTCAAAATATCACATGGTATCATAGCCTTGGTGATTCTAAGAAAATTATATATATGATTGCAAGTGGAAGACATAGATTACAGTGCATCAGTATAGATGGATCATTCTCAATATAAATTCCTCATTCTATTCAACTACTATGAATGGAATTAAAATCTAGTGATTGTCTTGCATAACAGAAGCATGTATAGTGTCATAGTGGGGATTGAGACTTAATAAACTATGTCGTGGAAAAGGGAATATGGTTTAACTAGATGGTTGAATATTTTGCATTGATATGTATCTTGATTTATATTGGCCTCATATATCACATTGATGTTAGAACATCTCCTACCAACACTTAGACCAAACTAGAAGGATTTTTTGGGAAGCAATATGAGATGAGAGGAATGTAGAAAGTACAACTTCAGGAGTCATTCACGTGATACCTGTGTTGTATCAAGTTTGAAATATATGTCGTATTAGGTTCAATTCTTCGCAATGGAACTTATTGTTTGTAGGAATACTTCAACTAGTGTGGACACTGCTTGTTCCTCTAGCCTATATGGTACAAGTCTAGAACAAAAAGTCACAGCAACATATCCTTTCCCTAGATAACTGATCTAATTGAATGATTAACTCTTTTATCTCAGATATGAAAGATTTGGTCTTTGTTTCACTATTCTTGATGGTTAGTGAATGTTTGTGGAATGTGGATCAAGATGAAAAGTTAATATCTATATGGAATGCAACTCTTCTTTTCAATGAACACTACTTAGAGCAAGGAAGAAACTTTTCTTTTTCAAAAACAAAGATACTATTTGACCTAGGTATTTTTCCTTGTTTGGTAGGATAGTTTTGTACCTAATCTTTTTAAGCCTTGAGTTTCTTTTCCTTTTATCCTAAGTTTTGGCCTTGTTTTGAATTCATGTTTAAAACATTAGGTATTGTTAACATTTTAGTTCCTAGCTTTTGCTCCTATATGTATTTCAAGTTCATTCAAAAGTTTTAGAGTTCTTTGAAATTATATCATATTGATTACTAAGTCAAGCTAAAAGCATCTGATCATTATTCAAGAATAGGGTACATTTCCAGCTCAATGAGGACGAGATGTTTTGCAAGTTTTCATGATGATTCTAGCATATTTCGAGCTATATGCTCATTACCATAATTTGACATCTATTGTTGATAGTATTGGTTTCAAACACTTGGACAAAACCATCTCCCTTCATGATTTTTACATTACATTTTCTACTCTGAAGAAAGGAGAGTTGGGAAACTATGGTTTTGCAGGAACAAGGGTTGTTTAATACTTAGAGATCATGTTCTAGTGTTGCATCTTCATTTTACAATCCAACCATGAGTGTGGACAGAAGAACTCGACCGAGTGGCCATTTGTTGAGAACAGAACCGTCAAATGTTGAAAGGATGTAGAAATTACCTGTTGCCCTCAAAAAAGTGAAGAAGATTGGATGGTATAATATGTTCAAAAGGATTGCATAACATAATATAGAGGTCACTAAAGCATTTTGTCAGAATTTTGATGGATCTAGGGTTCAAATTGGGGGTTTAAATTTCACAGCCACAGAAGAGTCCATCTCGCATGGTATTGATGTTCTTCCAAAAGGGGAAAGATGGTATAAAAGGAAAACCATCAATGAAGATTATAGCCAACACTTATTACCTGCTCATAAAAATCCAGACTAGAGCTAGGGCATCCAAAGGAGTTTTCTCTTCAAAGAATGGAAGGATGTATTGCAAATCATCCAAAGGTATGTCACTTGTGAAGGATGTGTTGGCACTATGTATCGTTATCACATGCGATTTCTACAGCATGTAACAGGTGAAAACAAACTAAACCTCCCTTTCTTTTTATTAAAAAGTCTGGAGAAGATGTCTGTTAGGGTTCAAAATGATCCTATATCCTTTGGTAGTAATATGTTCCACCATGGATTAGTTAAGATTTTGATTACCGAGGAGCTAGGTAAACTAGAAAGGACATGGTCCCATTTTATCTTTTGTGGGGGTTTCAAAGTTAATCCTAAATATGCAGAGAAAAGAAAGAGAAAGAGGGTTGTAGAAACTTTTGACGATACTGAAACCAAATCCTTGTCTGAAAATAAATCTGGATATGGTGATGACCAAAAATATCTTGAAGAGATAACCTCAGCATAGCAAATAGAAAAAGAACCTGAATGGGAAATTATGAGCTTTCAGTGTTAGGTTCTATTGATAAAACATAAATATCTAAGGAGATAATTTCTACACAATTGCCCGAGAGATAAATTGAGTGTATGAAGAATGACAATCTTGTTTTAGTTGAAATACAAACAGTTAAAGAAGGACCAAGTCATACCAAGAAGATTTCAGAACAGATAAGGTTTCCATTTAAACCTTTTAAACCTAAAACCCAATCAGTGAATAAACTCAGGATGAATATGAAGGCATTATTAAACCCAAGGTTTAATAAAAAGCAGGTAATAAGTGTTCAAGATACTTCTAGTGATGATGAGGAAGACAACAGAGCAAGGGAGTTAGAATCAGTCATAAATCAAGTATTTGATAACATCAATCAAAGTTTAAAACAAATTCCAGATATAGCTCCTAAAAGTTGTATTTATAACTCCAGAAGCATAGAAGATGATAATTTATCATATTTTCGTAAAACTAAGGAGGGTAAAACATCAGAAAAATAGTCAAAATGCAAAAAGCAGGTTCTTACAGAACAAGAAGGGGTTGCAAATCTTAGCAAAAGAAAGTTTACTGATGAAGATATAGGAGGCAGTATGCTACAATTGAAACAGAGTAAAGAATACAGAGATATTGAATAGCTTAGAAAACAAAACAAATATTTAAGACAGCTCAATGATCAATTGGTCAAAGCAAATACAATGTTGAAGGAATATTTGCAAGAAGTAAATCAGAATTTTGCTAAGCTAGTCCAAGTTTCAGAGGAAGTAGTTAAAAGGAGGAAATTGGTGCAAGAGGAGAAGGATCAGTTAATGAAGGACAAAGAGGAGATGACAGCAAAGCTACGTGGCATGAAGAAAGAGATTAGGAGGTTGCAAGCAAAGTCAAGTGCACTAGATGGGATAGCCACATTAGTTGAAGCAGCAAGAAGGATTTGAAATGATCCTCACTTGACACATGTCCTTAAATAGGTTACTTTTTTATTTATATTTTCTCTATATTTAGAAAAACTTATCCTTAAAAAGTGGATGTGATAAACAAACTTGGAGATCCTATCTTTAATTTCTGTTCTATATATACTTGAAATCTTTTTTGAGAAAGGGAGACACATGGGAGTCTGTCCTAGGAGATTGTGCAGACATACATATTTACCTCTATAAGAGCTTCTTTTTATTTTTGAATGACTGTTAATACATTATATGGAGCTAATATTTTTATCTAAAATGTTTTTTATATTCTTAAGTTCAGTTTGAAATCTTCATGTTGTGAATGTTATGTAGATGTTTTCTATATTTCATTTCATATTTGAATGTGAATATTAAATACTTACTATTATTTGAAAAGTGTTTTCAAACACCAGTATTCTCATATATGCGCTACAGATACCAACTGTCTATTTATTATTTGCAGTCATATATATGTTAGAACTTATCTCCTATACCTTTATACTTGTCATTCATTACTGCAAGATTGTTTTCCTTTTACATCTGTGTTTCTAAAGTTTTCATACTTTGTATTCTGCCTTATTAGCGCTACCCTTTCATTTACATTTGTCATCCAAGCAAAACCTATAAAAAAGTTGTTTATTTGAGGTTCCTGAACACTGCTAACCCCGTAGTCTAGGTAGCATACTTTAGGGAAAACATATTTTGGTGACCATACTGGGGAGGAAGCATACAGTTCTTCCTTGGTTATCATGATAGGTCTAATGTGTTGGGTGGCTATCATCAGATAATTGGTTTTTAGACTACAAATCACTTTCACGTGTTCTAAATAAATAAAAGAAGTTGTGACTCCTAAGAATATTGAGACTAGGGAAAACCTATCATCGCCTTTACATCCAGGGATCTTGGATCGTGAACAAATATTGAAAGAAGCTAGACAATGTTTAAGCTCCCCTCCATCAGGAAAATTTGCTCATCCTTCAAACTTGGAAATTCCTGAATCTTCTCAGTTTCTATTGCTTGCTTTTGATCCACATTCTAAAAAGGGAAAAGAAGAATTAGATTCACTTTTTACCCCTTCTCAGGTTGAAAAATTTCAAGTTTTCACTAATCCTCTATTATATGAAGAGGTTAAGGCTGAATCATTACAAATAGGTAGTTCTTCTTTATTTTCAGCTTACATTCCTTTTACAAGAAAAGTCCTACCTCATCAACTTAAGTCCAGTAATTTTTCTCCCTCATCAAAACTTTCAAATACAAATCAGTCCAGCTCAAGTTCAGCTACTTCAATTTCTCCTCACCCTAAAATGGGCGGTCAGCCTATGGATTATATGGATCAGATCGTTGCTGCAAGATATGCACCTGGGGGTTATGCCCCATCCTCTTCATGCTCTTCCAATGGGATATTATCAAAAATACCTCCCTAGGTTTAATGGCCAAGGAGATACCACAGCAGAAGAGCATTGGAATGCTTTCTTCAGCTATTCTGATAACCAAAACATTGAATCTAAGGATGTATGGATGAGAATGTTTGTCCAAAGCTTAGATGGAGAAGTTAGAAAATGGTTTCAAGAATTTCTTGCAGGGTTAGTAGATGGAATTAAAGTTTTAGAAGGAGCTTTTCATGAAATAGTGAGGGGACACTAAAGATTTTATGTATTACATTACTGAGTTTGGGGATTTAAAAAGGAAAAGGAATGAATCTGTTGTTGATTTCTCAAAAAGATTTAACAAAATGTATATCAAGTTTCCAGTAGAGATCAAACCTTCATAAACCTCTGCCAAAATCACATACGCAAATGCATTTGAATATGAGTTTTCACTACTTCTGAGAGAAAGAAGGTCAGTAACCTTACTTAATATGTAGGAAGTTGCATTAGAAGTTGAATCAAACATGTTAGCAATAGGAAAACTAAAAAATCATTCAAATTTTGATCAGAATAAAAAAAGGTAAGAGAGAAATGGCTTCAACCTCCATGGCTAGGTCATCAGATAAAATGGATGATATGAATAAACTAATCAAAAATTTATTTTGCAAAATTAAACATACTTGAAATGGAAAATAAAAATCCAAGTCGACCTATGAATGAGGGAAACCCTAACCAGTTTAGGAAACATTTTGTACCAAGGTTTATACCGAGGGATAGGAGAAATAATGACATTTAAAGGGAAAGGAAAGAAAATGAAGATAAAATAATACAACCTCCTTTCCAGAATAATTTTTTGAATGAAGAAGGATAAGTTGAAGACATAGAGTATGAGGATTTTGATCAGAATATAAATCGTATTGAGGATGAGTTATATGAAAGATATCTTACCAAATATCAATATCTAAATGATGAAATATTAGAAGACTATTATCATTATGATATTGATCCAACAGAGCCTAAGAAGTCATACAATCTTAGATCTGGGGTTAAACAGGTAGTTCAAAATCCTAAAAAGAAAGCAATGGCTAAACAATACCTTGATCTTCCATTAGAAAAGAAACAAAACCAGAGGCCTAGTAAGGCTAATATTACAGAGTTGGAGGAAAAAAACAGGGGTAATCAAGGTTTTAATTTTGAAAATGAGTTGAATAAGTTGAATATTCCCATTCCACTAACAGAATTAATGAAAATTCCCTTAGTCAGAGATCCTTCCTATAAAATGTTGAAATCACAAGCTACTGGGGTTTCTTTTGAAGTCATTAATTTACATGATGAACATCCAGAAATTTTTGTAGGTGCTCCTCCACCTGATCAGCTTGAGAAGAAATCAGATCATCTGCCTCCGTTCTATGTTACTTTGACAATTCATGAACAAATGCTGCATAATTGCTTGTTAGATTCCGGAGTCTCTCATAATTTAATGCCCAAAGCTGTTATGGAAGCCCTTGGCCTAAGAATTACTAGGCCTTACCATGACATGTTTTCTTTCAATTCAAGAGCAGTTCAGTGCCTAGGATTAATCAAAGACCTAGTTGTAAACCTTTCCCAATTACCAATGAAGAGTGTCATGATGGATGTAGTGGTAGATGATATTGAGACAAAATTTGGCATGTTTCTTTCAAGATCTAGGGCTAAAAGAGTCATAAGTACTCTTTAAATTGATTTATCCTATGCCACCATCCTAATTTTTGGTGGTGAACAATGAAGGCTGTACAGAGAATTTCAGATGGCCTATTTAGTAAGTGATGGTGACAATCTTGCTAATCATCCAATCTATGCTGTGGAGGAAGGTTTGGGCTCTTGTATGTTGCATTTAAGCAATAAGGACACATCTAGTGTCTTGAAAATAAAAAATAAAAAAGCCAATTTATCATACTACCAAAAAAGAAGATGAATTGTGGCAAATGTACTTCGATGGCTCTTCATCTAAAGGAGGAGCAGGAGCCGAAGTTGTTCTTGTTTCTATTGGGGGTGAAAATGTTTTTCTAATGTATAACTTGGAATTACAGACAACTAATAATGTAGCGGAATATGAGGCATTGGTACTGGGATTAAGAGCTGCAAAAGATCTAGGAATTCAATAGTTGGTTGTTTTTGGTGACTCCGAATTGGTTGTTCAATAGGTCAGAAGCATTTATTAGGTAAAAAAATAGTTGTTAAAAGTCTACAAAAATGAAGTATGGGATTTAATAGATAATTTATTTACAACATTCAATATTTCTTTTATCCCTAGAGATCATAACTAGACAGTTGACTCTTTGGCTATAGAAACAACATTTTTTAAGGTCCCACAAAACACTCAACTCAGATATCCAATTGAAGTTAGGCATAGACGTTCTATCCCTGATAACATAAAACATTGGAGAATTTTTCAGGATGATTTGGAGATTAAGAAATTCTTGGAATTGACAAGTGAGTTTTCCAATTCTCAAATAGATGAAGAGTAAGATGATGATGATGGGAATGAAATTCCTTCCTTTATAGAACAGTCAATTGTTGATCATAAGATTATCGAATTAAAAGGAAATTTCATTCCAAAAGGTCTAGTTCCATTAGAAAGATTGTTTCTTAAAGATGATACATTAGCAAAACTAGCTATACAATATTCTGAAGAAAATGTGAGTAGCTGTAATATTGGAGCTAAAAGTTAGCCTAAAATTGTTCAAATATCTAAATTACTATCGAAAGTAAACATAAAGAAATATATCAGTTTGCTTAAAAAGTTGGTGGATATATTCTCCTGGTCTTATGAAGATCTCAAAACATATGACACTATAGCATTATTCAGCATAAGATCCCTCTTAAGCCTGATACAAAACCCTTCCAACAAAAACTTAGAAGAATCAATCCAACATTGTTGCTAGTCATTGAAAAAGAAGTTAAAAAACTGTTGGATGCTAAGATTATAGTACCCCTTCAGTATTCTACCTGGGTTGCAAATATGGTTCCTGTTAGAAAGAAGAATGGGGAAATTAGGTTACGTGTTGATTTTCATAACCTAAAAAGATCCTCTCTGAAAGTTAATTATCCTGTACCTAAAATAGATCAGATCTTGCAAAAGGTAGTTGGAGCTTAGAGGATATGAATGATAGATGGGTTTTCAAGGTATAATCAGATTGTTGTTCATCTGGAAGATAGGGATAAAACTGCTTTTACTACTCCCTGGGAGACTTTCATGTATGATAAAATGCCATTTGGTTTAATGAATGCAATAGCAACATTTCAAAGGGCTATGGACATAATATTTGTGGGTGAAAGAGAGAAATTTGTGGTGATCTATTTGGATGATATAACAGTGTTTTCAGAATCAAATGAAAGTCATCTTAAACACTTGGAACAAACCTCTTCAAAATGTAGAAATTTTGGTTTGTCTTTAAACCCAAAGAAATATCATTTTTCCAGGTAGGAAGGAAAGTTGCTTGTTCATATAGTTTCAGCAGATGGTATCAAGATTGACCCAAAGTGGGTGAAGGCAATTCTAAAAATTTCAATTCCCAGGAATAAAAAAGAAACTCAGTCATTTATTGGGAAAATAAATTTTTTTAGATGGTTTATTCCTAATTTTGCTGAGATTGTTAAAAAAATAACCAAGATGATTAGGACGGATCAGGATGTTAAATGGCTCCAAAAGCTAAATTGTCTTTTGAAAAGATAAAGCAAGCATTAATGAAAGCTCCTGTTTTGGTAAGACCTGGTTTCTCTAAATATTTTATTACATTTTCTTTTGCTTCTAAATATAGTATAGCAGCAATACTATTGCAAAATAATGCAAAAGGTATGGAACAACCCATTTCATTTTTCAATAAAGTCTTAAGAGATTCATAACTTAAGTACAACCATTTGGAAAAATAGGCTTATACACTTGTCAAAGCCCTTAAATTTTTCAATATTTACATCTGCATTCAAAAAAAAATTCATATGTGCCTAATGCAGTAGTAAAAGATATTTTGACACCGCCTATTTCTGAAGGAAAGAGAGGTCATTGGATTTCTAAGATAATGGAATATGACAATGAGATTAAGCCAACTAAGTTGGTGAAGGGATAAGGTTTAGCAAAACTACTCACATAATCTAATTTCCCAACATTAGGTTTGAATGTGATATCAGATGAAATATTTGAACAAGAAGAATTTCAGCATGAGGAAGAAAAAAAATCAGATTTTGTAGAAATATGAGGGCTCTGATTGGTATGCTAATATAGTATATTTTATTCTCTTTTTACAAACTCCTCCAAACTTGGACAAAGGGAATTTCAGATCTTTGAAATTAAAAGCTATGAATTGTTGTCTCTATGAGCATGATCTATTTTGGAAAGATCCTGGAGGAATTCTTCTCAGATGTATTGATAAGGAGGAAGCTGAAGCTATAACTGCTGAAATGCATAAAGGAGTTTGTGGTGGGAATCGTTACTGGAAGGATACAACATTTAAAATTTTTGAGAGCAGGCTATTGTTGGCCAAAAGTATTTTCAGCTGTTTTTTCTCAGGTAAGAGCTTGTGTCAAATGTCAAAAATTTGCAGGTAAGAAAAAATTGCTTTCTTTACCTCTCAAACCTATTTCAGTTGAAGCCCCTTTCCATCAATGGGGATTGGATTTCATTGGAGAAATTAATCCTCATTCAAGTGGACAACATAGATATATTTTGACAGCTAGAGACTTCTTTACAAAATGGGTAGAAGCCATCCCTACCAGAAGGGCAACTGATCAAGTCATAATAAAATTTATTGAAGAAAACATTCTGAGTAGGTTTGGATGCCCTAGGAAGTTGATTAAAATAATTCTATTGCATTTAAATCTCATAAAATGGTCTTGTTTTGTGAAAAACATGGGATTTTGTTGAAGCAATGTACTCCCTATTACCCACAAGGAAATGGTTTAGCAGAGTCTTCAAAGAAAAATATAGTAAACAACTTGAAAAAGTTGTTAGCAAAGAACAAAAAGGCATGGGATAGAAAATTGAAGTATGGTTTGTGGGCTAACCGCATTACTACAAAAAAGGCTATTGGTACTTCTCCCTTTCAACTTGTATATGGAACTGAAGCACTTTTTCCTATGCAATTAGGTTTACCAATTATGAAGTTTATGCAGGATAATGTGGAAGAACCAAATGAGGTACAACATAGAATCTTTCAAATTATTGAACTACAACAGGAAAGGGAATTATTGGTTGAGAAAGCTCAAGATTATAAGGACAAGATAAAGGATAAATTTGATAAAAAAGTTAAAGAAAATAACTTCTTTCGTAATGATTTGGTACTCGGGTGGGATTCAAGAAGGGATGAAAAAACAAAACATGGAAAGTTTGACCATCTGTGGTTAGGACCTTTCAGGACTGTTAGGAGTCTGGATAAAAACACATTTGTTCTATGGAATTTGGAGGGTGATGAATCAGAAGGCCTAGTTAATGGGCGTTTTTTGAAACATTTCTACACCAGATAAGGGAGAAAAGGTGTTATGTTCATTGTAAATACCAGTGAATGTTTATAATTATTGCAAAATAAGACTCCATGACCCAATGGAATACCATTTTGATTTTCAGAAGTAAGGCACCGAAACTACAGGTTCTTGGAAAATCTCAAGGAAATGCCATCCCCCAGTTGGAGTGAATGTTTGACCTAGGTCTTTTGCCTTGTTTGGTAGGATAGTTTTGTAGCGAATCTTTTTAAGCCTTGATTTTCTTTTCCTTCTATCCTAAGTTTTTTCCTTGTTTTGAATTCATGTTTAAAACTTTAGCTATTGTTAACATTTTAGTTCCTAGCTTATGCTCCTATATGTATTTCAAGTTCATTCAAAAATTTTAGAGTTCTTTTAAATTATATCATATTGATTACTAAGTCAAGTTGGAAGCATATGATCATTATTCAAGAATAGGGTACGCTGCCAGCTCAACGAGGACGAGATGTTTTGCAGGTTTTCATGATGATTCTAGAAGATTTAGAGATATGTGCTCATTACCATAATTTGACATCTTTTGTTGATAGTACTAATTTCAAACACTTGGACAAAACCATCTCCCTTCATGATTTTTCCATTACATTTTGTACTCTGAGGAAAGGATATTCGAGAAACAATGGTTTTGCAGGAATGAGGTTTCTTTCATACTCAAAGATCTTGTTCTATTATTGCATCTATAGTTTACAATCTAGCCATGAGTGTGGACAGAAGAACTCGGTCGAGTGGCCATTTGTTCAGAACAAAACCCTCGAATGTTGAATTGGTGTAGAAATTACCTCTTGCCCTTGAAAAAGTGAAGAAGATTGGATGGTATAATATGTTCGAAAGGACTGCAGAACATAATCTTGAGGTCACTAGAGCATTTTGTCAGAACTTTGATGGATCCAGGGTTCAAATTGGGGGTTTATATTTCACAGTTACAAAAGAGTCCATCTTGCATGCTATTGATGTTCTTCAAGAAGGGGAAAGATGGTATAAAAGGAAAACAATCAATGAACATTATAGCCAATACTTGTTACCTACTCATAAAAATCCATACTGGAGCGAGGGAATCCAAAGGAGTTTTCTCTTCAAAGAATGGCAGGATGTATTGCAAATAATCCAAAGGTATGTCACTTGTGAGGGATGTTTTGGAACTATGTACTGTTATCATATGTGATTTCAGTAGCATGTAACATGTGCAAGCAAACTAAACCTCTCTTTATTTTTATTAAAAATTCTGGAGAAGATTTATGTTAGGGTTCGAAATCATCCTATCTCCTCTAGTAGTAATATGTTCCACCATGGATTAGTTAATCTTTTGATTACCCAAGAGTTAGGAAAACTAGAAATGACATGGTCCCATTTTCTCTTTTGGGGGAGTTTCAAAGTTAATCCTAAATCTACAAAGAAAAGAAAGATAAAGAGGGTTGTAGAAACTTTTGACAGTACTGAAACCAAACCCTTGTCTGAAAATAAAATCTAGATAGGGTGATGAACAAACAGATCTTGAAGAGATAACCTCATCACAACCAATAGAAAAAGAACCTAAATGGGAAAATAATGAACTTTCAGTGTTAGGTTCTGTTGATAAAACATAAATAGTCAAGGAGATAATTTCAACACATTTACCTGAGGGAGAAACTGAGTGTATGAATAATGATAGTCCTATTTTAGGTGAAATACAAACAGTTAAAGAAGGACCAAGTCATACTAAGAATATTTCAGAACAGATAGGGTTTCCATTTAAACATTTCATACCTAAAACCCGATCAGTGAATAAACTTAGTATGAATATGAAGGCATTATCAAACCCAAGGTTTAATAAAAAAAGATGGTAATAAGTGTTCAAGATACTTCTAGTGATGATGAGGAAGACAATAGAGCAAGGGAGCTAAAATCAGTCATAAATCAAGTCTTTGATAACATCAATCAAAGTTTAAAACAAATTCTAGATATAGCTCCTAAAAGTTGTATTTATAACTCCAATAACATAGAAGATGATAATTTATCAGAGTTTCCTGAAACCGAGGAGGGTAAAACATCAAAAAAACAGTCAAAATGAAATGAGCAGGTTCTTACAGAACAAGAAGGGGTTACAAATATTAGCAAAAGGAAGGTTACGGATGAAGATATAGGAGGTAGTATGCTACAATTGAAACAGAGTAAAGAATACAGAGAGATTGAATAGCTTAGAAAAAAAAATGAACATTTAAGCTAGATCAATGATCAATTGGTCAAAGCAAATACAATGTTGAAGGAAGATTTGGAAGAAGTAAATCAAAATTTTGCTGAGATGGTCCAAGTTTCATAGGAAGCAGTTAAAAGGAGGAAATTGGTGCAAGACGAGAAGGATTAGTTAATGAAGGATAAAGAGGAGCTGCCAGCAAAGTTGTGTGGCATGAAGAAGGACATTAGGAGGTTGGAAGCAAAGTCAAGTGCACTAGATGGGATAACCACATTAGCTGAAGAAACAAGAAGGATTTGAAATGATCCTCACTTGACACATGTCATTAAATAGGTTCCTTTTTTATTTATATTTTGTCTATATTTAGAAAAACTTAGACTTAGAAAGTGGATCTAATAAACAAACTTGGAGATCCTATGTTTAATTTTTCTTCTATATATACTTGTAATATTTTTATAGAAAGGGAGACACACGAGAGTCGGTCCTGAGTGTAATGCCCCATATTAACGTTAATTAAAGTTTATTAGTAAATACTTTTATATTAATGTTAAATTAAAGTTTATTAGTAAATACTTTTATTAAATTAAAACTAATTATTTTACCGACTTTACAATTGCGTAAAACATTAAAATTGGTATTTTATGACATTTTTGACACGTACAAGTCAAGATAAATACATTTACACATGTCAGACCTATCGGATTGGCACTACCCATGATAAAATAAAATAATAAAGAAAGAGGCGGTGGAAGGAGGTATAAGGAGGGGGATTTTGGAGATTTCGAGGGGGGAGGAGAGGTTGGATTTATTTTGGGGGAAATTGGACTCTGCATGAGGTAAACAAAGAGGAAAAATACTTGAGGAGGGGGACAACTCAAGGATGAGATTATTTGTAAATGACTGAGAAGATAAAGAATGGAGAGGAAGCTGCTCTCGATATTATTGGTCTGTGGGCTCGGGGGATAGGAAACCCGTGGGTTTCCTAGGGCCAGCACATGATGAGAGCTAGTCGGCAGGGTGGCACATCATGTTGTTAATCAAGGCTCGGTTGGTTGGACGGAAAGCTTGGAGAGGAAGGGGCCTACAAGTCTACAGCAAAATCTTGGATTCACTACGAACACTGGCCCAGGTATTTCAATTCCAGATAAGTATATTTTAAATTTATGTATGGTATTATTGTCTAGTTTACAAAACTAATAGTACAGACCTAGATATAAACTTGTAATATGATTTAAATGGTCTTGATAGAGACCATCACTGAGAGAGAGGGAAAGACTGCTCTACCTAACCGGTAGAGCACTACAGAATGGTATCAGAGCCCGGTTCCAAATCTGGAACTATGGGGCCTACTTCAACCCTAACGAGAAACAAAATATTTCAAAAAAA